>LPNX010200490.1:71651-115469 GCA_001517045.1 Pseudotsuga menziesii
CTAAGCTGGGCATGATTCTCCAAGGAATAAGGGAACTAGAAGGCTTACACATAGCCAGGATACACAAAAACACATAGCCAAGCCAACCAAGTTGGTTTTATCAGGCCATTAAGGAGCTAGAGAAGGCAAATTGCTAAGCTGGTGAGCTCATTACAGAGCCAAGAACACCCACACCAAAACTAGCCTGACCTCTAAGACACCCATCCACACCCAACACAAGGAATCAGTCCCTTCTCTGCTACACAGTCTCTCAGGCCCTGCATTCCCTTCTAGTGCTATTCAGGGGTGATGGAGAAGGAGACCAACCCTCTAGTTCTGTCTGTGTGGTTTCTAACACCAGGTTTATCAAGCAACCAAGCCAACACCCTTACTCCTCACACAGTCCAAAGACCAACAATTGCACTCCGGCAATTAATTCAGCTCTCACAGCTTAAACAGGGAAAAATGAATTACACAGCCCCATAAGTAACAGCAAAAAATGGCTCACAACATGGGGAAAAACACACAGTCCTGAAGCTTATCAGCGAGTACAACTCACAGTAGGGGAAAATGCCCCAAATAGTCTTTGCGTGAGGCCAATAGTCAGTGAGACAGCCAAAAACGTGAGTGGCCCTTCACAGCCATGGTAAAAACACATGAAATCACAGAAACGTGAATGGAAAATGCACCAGCAGCTCCAAAAACGTGAGGAAGACAACCTAATCCCCAGCACTACAAAAACGACCTCCCATCCATGGGAAAAATGAAGCAAACAGCCAAAAATGTGAATGGAAGACACAGGAAAAATTCCAGCTACTCCCAAAAGCTCCAACGTGAAGGAGAATGGTGAGGAAAATGAAAAAAACGTGGATGTATGGAAGAATGGCCTGCTTTTTTGGGCATTTTCCTTACCAAGGAAGTCAGAACACGTTTTTCAAAAATGGGTCTCTGCCCAATTCGAATTTCTTTTGCCACACTCTTCCCATTCCATGCAATAACTAACTCAACCACATTCTAGCAGAAATAAATGATTGGGGAAAAAGACAAGAAAGGTAGTTGACAGCTTGATGGGTTTTCTCATAGACATTTGGCTCTTCCCCATTGGCCCATAGGTTAAATATTTCACCCCCCTTATCGTTAGAAAATCATGCCCCATTCGTTTTAGTTGCCGCGACCGTAGCTGGTTGTGCCCATTAATTAATTATGATGCATATTTACATGATGGCCAACATAATATATGCCGGATGCCCCGATATACCATCGGTGAAAAATTTAAATCCAAAACATAGCATTACCGATCAATGGTGGGGCTTTGGCCTTTAGCTCCGCACCATGATCATTACAATATATACATCATGTACATTTAATGTAATGGGGTCAAAACCGGGGCATTACATGAAGGACTTGGGTATGATGCATTATCTTCTAGGCATGGAGGTGTGGCAGAATGTAGATGAAATTTCCATGGGGGCAAGGGAAATATACGATAGAGATCCTAAAGATATTTGGGATGATGGACTGCAAGGCCATGACCACACCTATGGCATCAAACCTGAAGCTATTGAGTGATGCTTCATCAGAAGTAGTTGATGCTATGATGTATTGTCAGATGATTGGGTCCTTAATGTACCTAACAAACACGAGACTAGATATTTGCTTTTCTATGAACACCTTGAGCCAGTTCCTGACAGATTCGAGACATGTTCACTTGATTGCTGCAAAGCATATTCTGAGGTACCTAAAGGGTACAGTTGATTATGGACTCAAGTATGAGGCAAGTCAAAAGATTAAATTAGAGGGTTATGCTGATTCAAATTGGGTAGGTAGTGCAATCGATAGGAAGATCACTTCCAAGTGTTGCTTCAGTATCTGATCAGGTGTGATCTCTTGGCTTAGCAGGAAGAAATCCTACGTGGCACTGAGTACAGCTGAAGTAGAGTATGTTGTAGCTTGTTCATCTAGTTGTGAGGCAGTATGGATGAGGGAGCTACTTGTATATATTTATTTGATCTCCACTTAGATGCTACTTGTATATATTGTGATAACCAAATTTGTGTGAATTTGTCGGAGAACCCAGTGTTCCATGACAAGTTCCATGACAAGTCAAAGCATATCAAGATCAAGTATCACTATATCAGGGATATGGTGCAGAGAGTAGCAGTGAATCTCCAGTATGTTGTGATGGATGAACATATAGCTGATGTGTTGACGAATCCATTAGCCAGAGTGAAGTTTGAGGACTTTAGGGAGAAGCTTGGTGTTCTCCAGATCGAGATTCCCTACAAAGGGAAGTGATGATTCCGTGAGCGATTCTGACATGGTGAGAGGATTAAGTTCCTTGCATGGTAAGATGTAAGGGCTAAGCCATTCTGTCATGGTGAGAGGACTAGTTCCTTCCATGTCAGATATGAGTGTTGAGCCATTCTGATATGATTGTGGGATTAGTTCCTACATGATCAGATATAAGGGCTATTGCCATTCTCTGAATGGAGGGGCCTAGTCAGTTACCAAGAATACTCAGTCTAGGACTAAGGGCCATTCTGATATGACTGTGAGATGTAGTCTTACATGATCAAATTTGAGTGCATGGCCATTCTGATGTGATTGAGGGATGTGTTCCCACTTGATCATATATAAGGGTTGTTGCCATTCTTTGAATGGAGGCACCTGGTCAGTTACCAGGGATCCTTAGTCTAGGACTAAGAGCCATTCTGATGAATCAAGGTTAGATGTAAGCGCTGGGCCATTTTGATGAGTCAAGGTTATATGTAAGGGCTGGGCCATTCTGACGAGTCAAGGTCAGATGTAAGGGCTGGGCCATTTTGACGAGTCAAGGTAAGATGTAAAAGCTAGGCCATTCTAACGAGTCAAGGTCAGATATAAGGGCTGGGTCATTTTGACAAGTCAAGGTTAGATGTAACGGTTGTGCCATTCTGACATCGTGAGAGGATGAAGTTCCTTCCATGGTCAGATGTAAGGGCTGGGCCATTCTTACATGGTGAGGGGATTAAGTTCCTCTCATGGTCATATGTGAGTGCTGGGCGTGATTTTCTAACGAGTCAAGGTCAGATGTAAGTATTGTACAGGACATTCTGACTTAGGGTCAGATATAAGCGCTAAAGAATACCTACATGGAGGCTAGGCCTACACCCAGCATGAAAAAGGGATGGCTCTGTAGAACTTCATGTGATGAGAAGAATCATGAGATAGAACCAGTGATGTTGACTGAGTGATGATCCAGTTTGAGTAATGATCTAGATTGAGTGATGATCCATATCGAGTAACTATCTAGATCCAGTGATGATGATGATCCAGATCCAGTGATGATCCAGATCCATTGATGATGATCTAGATCTAGTGATGTTGTTCCAGCAGAGATGATCCAGATCGAGATCCAGATGAAGATGAATTGAATATGAAGATGACCTGAAGATGAAAATGAATTGAAGATGACAAGAAATCGATGATGATCCAGATAATACAGAGAAGAAGACTTATGCCGATAAATTGTGTCAAGAGAATACCTTCCTAGTTAAGAGGGAGTGTTGATGTAATTGTAACTTTGGAATGTATTCACTTGTATATCTTATGTATTGTACCCCGATGTTTATTTCGGAAAGTGTTTGTAATGTAATTGAGTCATGTCATGCCCCAATGTTCCAATCGAGAGTTTCTATAATGTAAACAATTCATGTTAAGTCATTGTGGGTAACCCTCCTATTGATCAAGGGTTAAAGTCCCCGCAATTCTGGGGCCCTAGGGTTATTAGACTCTCCTAGTGAAGTCAGCCCTAGTGAGTTATTGTCAAGCTAGGAAGTAGTATAAATAGAGAGTGATCGTCTCTATTTATCACACACTCACTCACACTCAATTGTAGCACATAGCTGAGGAGGAATAAGCTATTGGGGCTAAGAAGAAAGAGGCTACTATTGTCGGGAGATCATCTTACTATTTTGGGGTTTTACTTTTGGTGCTGATTCTATCTCTGATGAAGTTGCGGTGTTTTCTCCATTTATGGTTTCCCTGAGGAAAAACACTGTGTTCATTGTCTCTTATGTTTGATTGTTGTGCTTGTTATTCTCTCAGTTAAATATCCTAATATAATGCTAGCTTAATGTTAAAAATCTAACATGAACAAGGTCACAATCCAATTCAAGTTTTTCTACCCAAAGTGGATGATTTTTTGGACATCTTGAATGTTCCTAGATACTTCACTAAGGATGATTTAAACACCCAATATCACTTAATTTGTATTTGAGAGGGGGATGTATGGAAGAGAACATTCTAGGAAAAGTAATGAGTATATGAGTGAAATTCCATGAGACTAGTGGAAAAGGTGTTGAGGCCCTTTATCAATAAGTTTTTGTATAGTATTTAGATGAATTGTGTGTTGGAATTTGTTTCTAACCAAGGGTCTTATAGGAGGGACAATGAACCTTTGTTATAGTTTATATGATTTGTCATTTACAATATCATCGAGAAGGGAGGAATGTCTCATCCACTTGTAGAAAAATGGGTGACATATGATCGGGAAACCAAAAAATTTGGTCAACATGCAAAATAACTGACTAAACCACCAAAAATGTTGGTCACCACAATGTTTTTGAGTGAAATATGACCAAATTTGAGCAATTTTAAGTGGTTACAACTAAAAATGACTAATTTAGTGATGGGATAACATGTGGTTTAAATGGACTACATATATACTTAATGTGAAGTTGATATTGATTCTCAACATTGACATAATTCAGAAGTGTTGGAACATGATGCTAGAGGAAAACCTAGTGAAAATTTGGAAAAATGATTCTATCTATACCATTGTGTCAAGAGTGATGTGTTTTTCATGTCCATATCTCATTTCACCATTTACACTTATGTATGACCCCTATGACTGATTTTCCAATTTGTGTCATATGCATTGTCGTGTCATGGTCGAATCAAGTCCTGGAATTTGATTGTCCCTTGTCTCATGCATCGTCATGCCAAGTAATTAGTGTCATGCCATCCATCTCATTGCACTGATTGTGGTCATATTTTGTTTGGACAAAAATATCATTGTATACACTTTTGGAATTATATCAATTTTTTGACAAGTACATGTATTTGCATTAAGATATGAAAAAATTGTCAATTTTGCATCCTTCGATAATTTGTAGGTAGCACATGTTCATCATGATTTCCGTTACATCTAATCTTCAGAAACTGAAAATCCCCTTGTCTATCTCCCTATATTTGAAACCGACAATGACCCCTATTTTTTTTTAAATCCATCCCATCCTTTTGTTAAAATACATTAAATCCCCCACTTTATTCTTGCATTAAATCCATTATTTTTATATGTTCCAAAAATATATTAAATATTATTTATCCTTCGATGGTAGATACTGCGTTTTGATTTTTCTTCTTCTTATTAGTATTTTGTTTTGATCCGTATTTTTTGGATCTGAATCAACTAACGATCACTTCTTAATTTGTATATAACCACAATTGAGCTATGTAATGGATTGATTTTTTTAATGATATTAATATTAGTATAATATGGTTATTTAAAATAGTTAATATACTAACATAATATATATATTTAATATCTTAATGTATCGTATAGTTATTATATATATTGTATATTTAATATAGGCAATAGGTTAATATTAACAAAGTAAAAAAAATTAAGCAATCAAACAAATATAATAAAAGGAGGGAAACTAAATAAAAATAATATAAAGTGGGAAAATAGAATGAGCATGAAAAATGATAAATTAAAAAATATATTAATAGGGAAAAGAGGAGAAAATAAATGAAAATAGAGCATTTAAAAAAATTCTTCCAATAGATCTAATTTCCATGAATTGCAGAGGAAGCTCTTCCTTCCTATCATTTTTCAATTTTACCAATGGAGGGTTTGAATTTTCCATGGAAACATTTCCTCGATCTAATCTAACAATAAGTTATATCTAAAAAATTTATTATTTTTTCATTTCTCTTGGATTTTGTGGGAATTTTTTTTTATAGTTTCTCTCGGATTTTACTAGAAGGATTTGGGTTTGTTGTTGTTTATTTGTATTCCATGTTTCTATTTGTTATAGTAATGCAATGATGGTATTCTTCTATTCACCATTAGATTGAATGGATTCACTGGGTTTATTTTTTAGTTTATCTTGAATTTTATTGGATGGGTTTAGGTTTGTTGTTGTTCGTTTTTATTCCAGGTTTCTATTTTCTATTGTAATGTAGTGATGGGATGATTTAATTCACCATTATATTGAATGAATTCACTGTACATAATGTATCCCTTCGAAGATAGAGAATGAATAATAATAATAAAATAATTATCCTTGATCTCCTCCCTTATGAAAACCCATTAAACCTTTCATTTGGATATACTTGTTATTAATTCCCAAATCTCATATTAAGTTTTGGAATATCTAGTTCTATTTTTTCCTCAATCATGTATATTATTTTTAATATCTTCCTTATTGAGTGGATGACCTCGTAAATTTGGGAGAAGGGGTGATATCCCTAATATTTTTGGATAGGGAAAGAAGCACATATCAGGTGTAGCAACATGAGACTCATCCAAGTGGAAACACAATGATTGCGGGGAAATGTGGTGCTATGCTAAGTTAAGCTATTAATGAATACCAAATGATTTTTCCAATACTCTACACCAATAATTGTTATGATTTGCAATTTCTTTCAATTTTAGTTGTGTTAAAACATTATACCGCCTAGGACCATAGTCTCATTTTTTTTACCTATGTTAGATGGTCCAAACCATGTTCTATGATGTTTCACTGAGGTTGTTTGGGGTTTTAGACCATTAATGACACCCAACACCCTCACTTTGGTCAACTAGGAGAGAAGGTTCCATAATTGATGACCATTTGGTCCCTTGGTGAACTCCCACTCCTTAAATCATGGATATGGGTTGACTAGGGGTGCTCATGAATTGTATTTGGTTGTTTTTTGCTCTTTTGGCCCTTTTGGAACACCTAGAGCCACTCTGACTCCACCATCCTTGTTACACCTTCATTTATGACCACCCATTCCATAACAATGTTCACATGAGACATTTGTCACTGTTTGAGGCTATTTGGGAGCATATTGGTCAACCCATGGGGGGTTTGAGGTTCAATGTAATCCTGCCACATGTATGCCATTCGATTTCCTCCAAAGGATAAAAAAATTCTCCTATTGGAATATAATCATGTTCCATACATGTTTAAATGTTGGACTGTAATAGAAACTTCAGTTATTGGCATCATTTGTTTGTGTCAATTTTCCTATTTTCATTGTTTTCCTCATGCATTGTTAAATTCTTGTATTGTGAGGATTTTCTTAGATTGTATATAATTAAATGAACCTTAATTTAAAATGGTATCATATCTCAAGGATATTCTAATATAATTTAGAGAGTGCATAGGCTTCAAATTATAAATCTAGGATTTCCTCCAGAGGATTGAGTGTTTGTATTGCAAGTTATTCAGTGGTTCTTTGTCACCCAGTGTGCAACAATAAATGGAGTAGTATCATGTCACATTTATCAATCTATTCAAATAATTTGAGTGTAAGTATAGTATGGTAATCAAATTAAGATCCATATGTCTCTCTAGAGTTACCATGGGGATAGAAAATGAGTCGAATTCAGCTGTTGAGAAGTCCAAGTTTTTTAACAGAATGGATGTAGCAATTGCGATACTATGTCTTAGTATCTCTAGAATCCTCTTGTTTCATGTTCAAATTCTCACAACTCCAAATGAAGTGTGTCTTGAGCTCAATTCATTGTTTGGGAATACTAATGAACTAAGAGGCCATCAACTTGAGAATGAGTTTCTCTCCTTGAGCCCAACTCATTTCGAGATAATCGAAGAATTCTTCACCAATTTCAAATCCCTTTTTCTTCAGCTGAAGCAATGTGGCATCGAGAAGAAATAATAGAAACTAATTATGTCCATAGTTTTAAATCTAGGGCCTGAATATTCAATGTTTGTTTCAACATTTCACCTAGGCAAGCTAACAATTGAAACTGGAGAATGGCATCTTTGACAGACTTCATGGAGTCTCCGATTCAATAACAAGAAAAGTTAGTTCAAATGGGTACCATCAAATATACCAAGGATGATTGTCTTGCAGCAGGATATTCAAAGAAACAAAAAGGAAATAAGAATCCAAAAGATTCGAAGGAGAAAGAGAGGAATAAGTAAAAAGAGAAACCCAATTCTTGTGATGGGGGCTCAAATCCCAACAAGGACAAAGGGAAGAACCAAGAGAATTTGAAATGCATTTACTATCACAAGGGTTAGCATCCTGATAGTGCATATAAGAAGAAAACCATTGAAATGATGCCACAACTCCTTGAGAATAACAATAACCCTCTTCCATATGGAGCAAAGAAGAAGGATGGAGGTTCGAATTCTGAAAATAAGGAGAGATGACATGCATTAGTGTCTATCACTTCTAGATCTTTAATATTAATCATAGGCTTAGGTGCATCAAGACATATGGATTCTGCAAACGAATCCTATTTTTCATTGAATCCATATAGTGGTCCATCCATCCTCATGGGATATGACTCAAAGATCCTAGCGAAAGGTATTTGTATGATCAATCTAGACAATGGCTACTTCAACAATGTGTTGTTTGTGACAAGTCTCGCAACAAATATGCTCTATGTCTACCAAATGACCCACATTGGTTGGACAAGAGAGTGACATTCACTCAAGAATATGTGGAAATTTCTGAATTTTCCACTGGAAAAGTGGTTGCAATGGGTGTTGCATATCATGAGTCAAATATGTACAAGTTTTCACACTTTCTTCCTTACTCCTCAGAAAATGCACTTCTATCACATGCCAATGAGATCAGTAAGATCTGCAGTGACAGGTTTGGACACCTAAACTACATATATCTTCAATCATTGATAAAAGAGAAGATGGTTGAAGGACTTCCAACCATCAAATTATTCAAAGGAACATGCAGTGGATGCATTGTTGGGAAGCATGAAAAGTGAAAGTATGATAAGGGGAAGGAAATAAGGGTTGTTCAAGTCCTAGAATTGATCCATTCAGATCTGATAGGACCTTTTCCTGCACCCTCCTATGGAAACGAAAGGTATGTCCTAACATTCATTGATGATTTTCAAGATACTGTTGGGTTTTCTTCCTCAAGTTAAAATCTAAAGTGTTCAAAATATTCAAAAGCTTTCAAAGCTTCAGTTGAGAAAATTAGTGGGAATAAGATAAAGGTATTAAGGACTGATAATGGAAACAAATATGTTATAAATAACCTAAAGTATCTATGTGAATATAATTTCATTCAAATGAAACATTCAATTCCCCACACTCTGCAACAAAATGGTGTTGCAGAGCACAAGAATAGAGCATTGAAGAAGATGGACACATGTAAGTTGGAGGCCAAGTATTTGTCTCCTAAGTTATGGATTGAGGCCATAAATTTTTCTGAATATGTACATAACATATTTCCACATAATTCCTTTGAAGAGAAAACTCCATTCGAGGCTTCGAGAGGACACAAGCATGATGTGTCTCATCTCAGGGTGTTTGGCTCAAAAGCATGGGCTAGGATACCTCCCGACAAGAGAAAATTCTTGCATCCCCAAAGAAATGATTCCATAATGGTTGGATATGATGAATAAAAAAAGGGATAAAATTTATTTTATCTCTCATATCAAAAAAATTCATTGAGAGAATTTTCCAATTTGAAGAAGATCCTATGCAAGAGGTTGAATTAGTAGAGGGGGATTGCTCACACCCTCCACTCAATGATTATGTAAGTGATGTTTCCATTTATTATTTTTATGATCCTAATATATAATATTATTATAATTACATATATCCATATCAATAATCTCCCATAATTCCAAAATGCGATGACAAAACCATACAAGTAGTTGGTGATCTTGTAGGAGATCCACTAGACACTAGGACGACTAGATCTTAGTTTCACAATGCATTCTCCACTTGTGATTTGAATATTCATAAGAGGTTATTTATTATGGTTGGATGTTATCCACAATAATATGAATAATCATAACATGACCCAGTATGTCAATCATCATTGTAAGAAGAGTTCAAGTCTTTTCAAGACAATGAAACTTGGGAGTTGGTTACTCTACCTTCCAAGAGGAAACTAGTGTAATGTAAGTGGGTATATAGGAAAAAAATGGTTGTTGATGGTTATGGTGTGGAATATAAGGCCATATTGGTTTACAATGGTTTCTCTTAATTACATGGAGTATACTTTACAAATACATTTGCACCGGTCGCAAATATGGACTCAATTAGGCTAGTTTTGGCCATTGTTGCATTCAAATGATGGGAGGAGCACCATATGGATGTGAAGAGTGATTTTTTTCATGGTAAAATTCACAAGGAGAATTATATGTAGTAGAAAAAAGTTTTCATTCATGATCCATCACTTTTTTGTAGGTTGAAGAAGTCTCTCTATGGCCTCAAGCAAGCTCCCAGAGCTTGGTATGCCAAGGTGGACAACTTTCTTCTTTCACAAGGTTTTGAAAGATGCAAATATGATCCTAATGTGCATTTTATAATTTAAATGACACCATTATTATAATTTTACTTTATGTTGATGATATTTTTATTAGTAGAAGTTGCATTGTTATATAGTTTCAATTAAGTCTCCATTGCACAATGCATTTTCTATGATTGGCCTAGAATTGTTGAATCGATTTCTTGGATTGGAGATTGAGAAATATGATGTAGGTAACAAGGTAATACAATAAAAGTATGCTTCATACCTATTAAATTTTTTCAAAATGAGCTAATGTAAAGTTTCAAAGTGTCCCTTCCTTTTCGGATTCAAACCAGGTGATTTTGGCTCATCTCCATTGGTGGACAACTCATTGTATAGGAAACTAGACGGGAGCTTGTTGTATCTCGCCCCTCTCAACCTTATTTGGATTATGTAGTAGGTAATGTTTCTATATATATGCATGAGCCTCATGATATCCATTGGAATTATTACAAAAGGATCTTGCATAATGTGCAAGGAGCCAAACATTTTGGGATACACTATGTAGCTAGTTCTCCACTGGAACTAGTAGGATTTACTGATTCTGATTGGGTTGGAGATAACAATGATAGAAATTACACTTCAGGTTATGTATTCATTCTTTCACATGGTCCTATTTTATATTCAAGCAAGAAACAACACACTATTTCCGTATCTTCAGTTGAGGTCAAGTATAAAGGAGCAGTGAATGCAGCTACATAATGTGTGTGGTTACAAAGCATTATTTGAGAACTTGGTTTTGCATTTAATTCACCCACTATAATTTGCTGTGAAAATAGAAGTGAAATAAATATAACTATATATCAAGTACATAGACAAAGTACCAATCACATTTATATTAACATGCACTATGTCAAGAACTTGGTGCATGATGAGGTGATATCATTGCAGTATTTCCTATCTATTGAGAGAACTGTTGACATCTTCACCAAGAGCTTAACTAAGAATAATTTTACCTATATAAAGTCACTCCTTGGTGTAGGTGATATATGGTGATGACTAGTATTCACTTCATATTTTACTTCATGTCCATTTTAGAGGGGAGTTTTTATTGCCATGAGGTTTTCCTCTTTACCTTGGTTACATGGACTAATAAAATTTGCAAATAGGTGACTTGAGCCTTAGTTGAAAAGGCCTCAATTTTGATTTGGTTAAACTAATTTATCCTTAAGGGGTGGGGCGGTTTATAATTTTATACCACCTAGGACCATACTATCATTTGTTTTTTAACCTATGCTATATGGTCCAAACCATGGTCTATGATGTTTTCCAAAGGTTGTTTGGGGTTTTGGACCATTAATGACACCCAAATTCCTCAATTTGGTAAAAGAGGAGATAAGGAACCCTAATTTATTACCATTTGGTCCATTGGGGCTCTCCCACACCTTAAATCATGGATTTGAGTTGACTAGGGCGCTCATGCATTGTATTTGGTTGGTTTTGGCTCTTTTGGCCCTTTTGGACTTCCTATAGCGACTCCCACTACACCACACCTGGGACGCCTTCATTTATGACCACCCATGCCATCCTAATGTTCACATGAGACATTTGTGACCATTTGAGGTGATTTGGGATTTTATTGGTCAAACTAGGGGGGTTTTGAGGTCTAATGTAAGACTACCATATGTATGCCATTTGACTGCCTCCAAAGGCTTAAAATTTTATCCTATTGTAATATAGTGATGTTCCATATATGTTTACATGTTGGACTATAAAATAAAATTTATTTATTGGCTTCATTTATTTGTGTCAATTTTTCCTCTTTTCATTGTTTTTCTCATTCATTGTGAAATTCTTGTATTGTGAGGATTTCCTTAGATTGTAGATCATGTTGTGAGTCATAATTTAAAAATATGAGATGAAATATCACTATGGTTTTGATAATCTAATATGGTTGAGTGTCCTCATGTGATTAGGATATTTTTAGGAAGTCGCAAGGAGTCCCGTTGATAATCTATGTCTTAGTTATTTGGGCCACCTCTAATCAAGAAGCCACCTTCAAGCCCTCATGATATTCTATTACTATTCCTTTGATTGCTAATGCATCCATCATTCCCCCTGGTTCTTCTCTCCATAGGTATGATTTATTATACATGCATTTCAGAAAGGGGGATCTACTGATTTTCATGAATTTAGGAAACAAATTGCAAAGTTTGGGTACCATTTTCTATCCCATAGTTCTAGATTTATGAGTATATATCAGTTAACTAATTTTTTATGAAAATAGGTTATATTATCTTTGGGAATGGTTTATTGCAGTCTCAATTCATCTTCCCAATCTTGCTATTACCAAAAGTGGAATTGTAACTCATGAATTATGCATGCTTTAATGAGATATGGCTTCTTCAAATCAGGCTTAGATGGGTTAGTCACATGTGTTTATTGTATTGTGTATACTTCTCATACTATTTGGACCGAGTATATGAATGTCTTAACATCCCATGGTACTCCATCTAATTCTATTATTTATCCTAGACCTACTGCACCTTCAATTGTTTTTTTTCTCTTTCGGTGTAATTAAGAAAAATCAAACATCAAATTATTTAAGTAATTATACAGTTTTAAAGTATTTATCCAACATTATAGAATTAATTACTTAAAATATATTTGTGGGACTGCTGATAAAAATAACATAAAAACTTGCTCGATTCATCTTATTTCAAGGATCAAAAGTTTCCCAACTGATGGAACTAGGGGCACGAATACACACCAACATTCTCTAATAGGTGCTTATCCATTTTCCTCTTGTACCACATCTAGTGGTCAAGATTCCACTATGTAGCAGTGCATGGACATATATCTTATCAAATGAGAAGTGGAAATGCAATCTCTAGAATTGTATGTCAAGGGGAAGGGCTCACCTGACCATAGAGAAGGAGAGGATTCCTTTATGCTCATTAAGTTACAAGGTTGCAGCCTCTTCCTTACCTTACTTATTCTCCATATGTGGAACTTCGAACATTAGTAGAGTAAACATCATGTGGCTAGTTTATTGAGTTGATGAACCTATTGATACATGTATTAACACAATGTTCTTAGAGAGACCTCAAGGACATGAATCTTATATCAAACTCATTAGAGAACAAATATTGGATGACCTAACCTTCTCTCTACTTATGACTAGAATATCCACTCAACTTGTGCTCGGTGAATGCCGATAAGCCACTGGTTAGTTTTGAATCCCCCTCGACTTAAAAGTAAATTTAAAGCATCAATTAAAAAAAGAAAAAGTTCTCTAAGAATAAGAATTTAAAGATCAATTGACAATTCAACGAAAGCAACTACATTATCAAAATCTAAATCTATTCAAACATGTTTCAGATGCAACATACTGAAAACACAGATAGACAGATCCTTTCCATAGCTTCGACATACATTCTCCAACAAATTAAAGTCTAATTGTTCAAACAGAGAAGTATTGGAGGAAAGCTTATTAAATTTATTAAAAAATAATTACATGACATACAAAATTTGAATACCTTTTCTACATGTTAAGGTTTAGATGATGTTAGACTAGTATACAAAATAAATTATATAAAAAAAAAACTTAATTTAGAAGTTGAAATATCTCATAAATAATAAAACTTCTCTACAGTTTATAGTCACATAGTAACCATAACATAAAATTTCGAAGAGAAAAGATTTTTTTTTAGTGAATGCCCCTTTCAAAAGGGGATCACAGATGAAAAGGGAAGAAAATTGAAGTATCAACTCACTGATTCTATGCTTCTCACATGAATATGAGAACCTTAGCAAGAGATCAAGAGTGGGATAGGATATTCTTCTCGATCCTATGAATTGTAAAATGAGAATAAGTAATGAATAAATTTATTCATATGAATCAGAGGTCATGAACAATCTTGCAGATGTGATTTTCTTCCCAATTGCCTAAAATGTAAAATGAAAATGGTTGACGATGAAGTTTAATCCATTTTTCATTTCGTGGACTGAATTAAACATCGAGAAAACCGAATTAAACTTCATTATTTGTGAGACTAATCTTAATTTTGAATTTGGTAACTTAGCTTGCATGTATTAAGGAACATGAGATTAAATTTAATATTGTAAGTAAATCTTTTATTCTATGCCCTATTCATGATGAATATCCTCCTTGTGTTTTCGATTCTAAATTGAAGCAGCTGCCTCATGACTATGTATCATAAATATTTTATCTTTTTATACATATTAACGTGAGGAATCAAATTAATTTGTCATTGACATTATTAGTGTATGTCCATTTTTGTTTACAGAGATTCTATTAGAGTTCTTGAGATGTATAACCAAAAGCAGTACTAGAGAGTGCTAGACTAGTCAAAACAAATAGACAAGTCAAAACAATTGAAAAAAATTATAATTAATGCAAGAATCACAAACGAGTAGACACATAGAAAAAATTCACTATTTTTCTGACCTTGCATTTGAAAAACAAATAATTCGTTGATGTCGAATATCAGAATTGAGACAATATGAATTGGAAACGACTATGAGGGGGGTATTAACAAGATCAGATAGGAAATTAATGAGATCCCTCACTCATCCCATCTAATAACCATTGCATGAATTATTGTCAAGAAGTTCGACAACAATGGTTTTAGCTAACCATTTAACTAAGCCCATTTAAATCTTAATCAAGATGTATGTAAGAATAAAAAGATACGATGACCACGAAACAAATACAGACTTTATATTTTTTACACCCAGGTTAATTTTGTTTATTTTCTCAATGAATCCCAAAATATCAGATAAAACTAAACATGTATCAACGTAGTAAGGAATATCATTCCAACAATGAGAAGCTTTTAATATTCCACAACAAGTTTCCCTCACCTTTGATATCATCTAAGAAAAGAGACTAACAATCAACTTGGTTTGAGAAAGTATATCTAAATGAAGCAAGAGATACTAATTAAAGAGAGGGATACTACCCAAAGCAAGGGATTTAAAGAAATGAGTCTCTTCAAGAAAAAACTATAAAAATATCATGTCAATCCCAGCTTACTTATCCTTGTTCATGGAACAGGGAAAGGGTTCATACTTAGTGGCTACAAACCTCATTTTGGGATCCCATTGCAACACTCAAACCCCTCTTAGGTCAACCCATTGGGAAAAACATAATAATAAGAAATATTAAAACCATAAACCTTCATTATAGTCTTGTGAGTCTAATATAGGTCACCCAATTTAGTTTAACCCCGACCATGCACATGTCCATAAAACCTACGTCAATGGTAACTATGCTTCCATAGTAGCTAATAGAATATTTTATCCTTCATGTGGATGAACCATGCACAAGTCGAGGAGTCATAAAGTCAACCTGGTGAGATAGGTTTTTTGGATTTATAGGTACTAGAGGATTTAGATGGAAATTCTAACTACATTATATATTTATCATAGAAACTTAGAGCTCATAATTCCAAATAACCCTCTTACACACTAGCTGGAGGATGTGTTTTTGGGATAACATGAGTCTTAAAAATGGTCTTTTATGGACATCACATGTCCCATGCACTGCTAATTAAACTTCACTTTCTCATGTGCTTGTTAACACTGTATACCTTCCATGTGGCTTTTGTTGTGTGGGAAAAGTGTGGTAGTGCCATCACTACACCAACAAGTCGGAATTAGGAGGAATAAATATATAATAAACCTTCATACTATAACTTATATAGTGGTCATCCCTTTCCATGGAGAATAGAATACTTGGTATAGTGGTCAAATCTATGATTCAGTATAGTAGATATTCTCAAATAGCACGTTGTAATTTGTAACTAGTAGTCTTGGATTGATGGTGCAATAAATCCATATCATAATGTTAAACCCTTGATTCATGTCAAGTTAATTAAGTCTAAAAAACTAGAATAACTTCGTTGGATGACCCTATTAAATATATCCATGATTTGATCAAATAACCATATAGGAAAAATTTCATCTGTAGTATTCCTTTTGCTACTAAATGACTACAAATTTTCATGGCTTAAAATCTCAACTACTTTGATCACTATGAAGATATTAATTCACATGTTTTCAATAAATTGATATTGCTCTTGAGGTCGACTCCAACATTTTTTTAACTTTTCCTACTAAAAGGAAAGATACCCAATAATAGATTTCTTGAAATAATAATAAGGCCTTCTGGCTATACTCTTTAAAAGTAAGAATCCAAACTTTATATGATATTAAGGTGGAACAAAAGTCCATCCAAGTTAAAAATTACAAAGTTTATACGATATTAAAGTAGAATGAAAACCTATACAATTTACAAATTACAAATACCTATTATGACATATGAGATCCAAATCCAACTCAAAATACCTAGTGGTAAATTTAAAATAAGATTACTCCTTTACAAACATTTCATACTCAAACATGGTTGGAACGAGGAACAAAAAAGTTGGAGGAAATTTCAAGTGCCATGGGTTGAAACATGGTGCACACATAATACAAGTTGTCCATGAGAACATTATAACATAACTTGAAAAAAACAATTTGATGTTAAATACATATCTACTGTGAATTAGGGAATGTATATGGTATATAAGAACATGTTTGTAGGAACCTATTAGACATATAGTGAGAGATACATATTCCTAAATAGGTTAACAAACTATTCTCACAACATTCACTTGCAACTTTAATTTCTCTCGCTCGCTCTCTCTCTCTCTCTCTCTCTCTCTCTCTCTCTCTCTTCATTAGATGTAATGTCACTATTTTTTCTTGTTTTAAAAGGTTGAAATTGTTCTATTCTCCAAAGTGTATGCCATAATCTATAATTTCAATGATTTTGATCCAATTTGCATTATAATTGTCATCCCTCTCTTTAATTGCTCCCGTTACGGAGAAAACTTCCTATGGCTTGGGGTACCACAATAAGCAGAGTAACTGCAAAAATCAATCCTTTCCCATATGCAAGAGAAATAAAACATCTAACACTAAAGGATCTCAAAACATACCTTATTCTGAATGGTTGATGTAGATCCCTGTTGAGCTTTTCCACTCTCGCTTGTATTAAGAATTTGCTATCTCAACATTCAGCAAACAAGACAAGCATGCTATATAATGGTGTTAGACCTACTCTAGCATATATAATCAATAACATATAAGCATTTAAAAGCATCCATGGATTCAATATTCATTTAATTACACATTATTGGACAGGAAAAGATATTTCTATTAATATAAATCAGAGATTGCAATGGTGAAAACCTCTGTCGACACGTCTGCAAACTAGAGAAACTGAGTCCTCCACCTGGGCCTCCACCACTTCAATCCTCCATCTCTCGATAGAAATCTCACAAGAAAAGGAAAGATTGGGAATAACATAAAGTTCTCCAAGGGAAAAAGGGATGTAGACTCAAGTATAAGCACCGACAACAATGAACTATAGTTTTCTTAATCTTCAATTCCTCCCCTTTCAATGTATCCAAAGGGTTCCTTATATAGTGCTTCAATGGGGTAATGGAACGTTAAATTCGAGCGATCTCAAGGCATATGGAAGGCCAAGAGACAAGTGACTCGAATCCACATGAAGGAAAACTCCAAAACTATTTGGCCTTTTGCATACATCTCGATGTACGTGGGTTTGAGGGTCATATCCATGTATATACATGAGAATAGGTTTAAAAGTCATGTATGGAAAATAATGCATGATTTTAGGGATGATATTGGAAACATCAAAGGTACAAAAATGGTCCATGGGGTCCAAAGAGTCTGCAGAGGGACAGGGAAGGCCATAAATGTGTGATCCACCATGTGTGGTAAAATCAGCTGTAATAGATGCCCCCTAATGTGTGAGGTTAGAGGGGTGATACGATGGCTGAAATAAATTATAAGTCCATCCCATAAGTGGAGTGATGAAGAACCAGGTGGAAGAACCAGTCATCCAAATAATCAAACTCTGCACATGACTGCAAGTACATACAACAGTCCTGGATACATAAGAGTACAATGGCCATGAATAGGCATGATACAAAATATGACGTGTGTGGTCATCGCCACATACAATATAGATAGATCAGAATATCCATGATGAAGATATACAAAGGATCATGATCTCCATGAAAGATGAAGATATAT
Source organism: Pseudotsuga menziesii (assembly GCA_001517045.1). Taxonomy (NCBI): domain Eukaryota; kingdom Viridiplantae; phylum Streptophyta; class Pinopsida; order Pinales; family Pinaceae; genus Pseudotsuga; species Pseudotsuga menziesii. The sequence continues at coordinate 90,252 of LPNX010200490.1, forward strand.
GATAGATCAAGATCTCCATAATGGTTGAAGATATCTGACATACACTGGAATCAAGTCACAAGAGCTGAAATCTCATGAACACTGGCACGATCAAGGAGGTAGCATATATGAAATGCCACCAGTATGGAAGGTCTTATACACAATCTGCTACGAGTACATTTCCTGCTATGTGAATAGAGGTGGCAAGGTTGAACATAGTAGTCCATCATCTGATTACCGGTCATTGATGTATACCGTTAATAGACACGAGATCACCCATCGATAATGAAAATGGGAATCAAGTTACTAAAGTGCAATATAACAAGTGCGAATAAATGCGTTGAGGTCGAATACAGAGAATCCATCGATCAGGGGACATTGATGTATTCCCAAAATTGTCGATGGCGAGAGAACTTGCCACTGATGACTGCAAGTCTCAAGGCACTCAAAATGACTCTAGATTCCTATCCCATAATAAATGATTTGAAGTCGATGGGATGAAATCTACTGGAAGGAGGGAATTAAGGCATCCCTCATCATCCAAAACAAGGTACTCAACAAATTTGTATAATGTGGAAAGACTCGATCATAATGTACATGAACCAGTATCAGTACCGAGAATGGCCAACATGCAAAGTCAAGAGAACTTAGGAATGGTTGACTCAGGTTTCAACTTATTTTGAACAAGAGCATAAAGGAGAATGGTGACTAAATGTAGGCAACATAGACTCAATATACAAAACTGGGACATCTCTGCGACACAGGAGGCATCGACAGAGACTCCATAGGGACTGGAATCTTAACTAGTCGGTGGAGATAAACTCAGAGAAACGAGTGCAGCTCCCAAAGTCAAACTATTAACCCAACCAATGGATGATATACAGTGCTATGTTCGAAGGAGACATGACTCAACTACTGCCATAGATAACATCTTTTCCTGTCCGGCTTTCTGGTTTTTCTATTTTTTTTTTTTGGACTTTTTCAAATATTTTGAAAAGCTTGAAAAGAATAAAAGTGTTTTATAGTTACAGACTAGGAGGAGATGAGTGTCAAGGGGTAAACAAACTAGTTCCAAGCAGAGGAACATACCTATGCTCAATGCAAGGACACATGTGTAGGATAACGACACTTGGGGGAAAGTCCCCTCCCGGTAAAAAATGGGAAATCAAGCTGCAAAAGATATGTAAAATGGCTCTTCTTGGCTAGACATGAGACAAGCTCAGGCTATATAGCTGATAATCAAAGTCATGGAAGCTGGCATAAGGCTCAATAATGTAATAAAAACTCATTATAATGCAATTACAACTTGTCATAAGGGATTCATGGGGAAAAAGGCTAGCAAAAAGATCAAGAGGAGTATGAGGCTCTTGCACAAAGTCATGGTGATACTATAGAAAGGACTCCCACACCCTAAAGGAAAAATGTCGGCATGCGTGCCAAATCCAAAACAGGAGCTAACTAGGGCACCCATGTATCATCAAGCTCTACCATTCACATCATGTCACTTCTAAAAGCACCAAGAAGGTTCTGTGACAAGATAGAATGGGTTCATACCTAAGGTTATAATGAAATGGTCATAAGTTCATGAAAAGTGCAAACGGATGTGAAACCTAACATATATGCCAGTTTAGACATAATACCTAAAATCGAAATGAACGGGTCAAAACCATGATCAAACGACGCTCAAAATGGACTCCTACATCATCAAATTAGTCGAAAACGGTCCAAAATGGTCAGAAACAGTCAAAATTTTCAAAAAATTTCTATAAATAGTAAAAAATTCAAAAATTGCATATCATTTGAAATTTCTACCCATTTGAGCTCAAAAATTCCAACGCGAATTTCGGGAGCGTCGTCCAGCGAAATTCGACACCATTTGTTCTAGGTAACTCCTCATGTCCTCCTCTTCCCATTTCATGCAAAATTTTTCAGTTTCCATGGTCAATTTTATTTTCTAGGCCAATCTAAAGTAGGCATTTTGACCCACACGGATATCAATATTTTCCCCACATATAGGGCTGGCCATACGCAGAAAAACATCCCAAAACTGCGTACATACGCGGCTATGCATAAGGAGTTTTAAGGTAAATAATGACCAAACATCATGTTTTATGTCCAGGATGGTTCTAGAATGGAGGGAGAGGGAACATGGAGATGTAGAAGAGGTTGTTCAAGGTGACTTAATGGCCCAACAAGCTCTACGTGCATGTGGTTTGTATAAGTTTTGGTGTCTTGGCCGTAGCCTGAGTGCCAAACCAAGACTCCTGCAGATGCTAGTGGATTACTGGGATCCAGACTTAGATTCTTTTCACATTGACAGGATGTCTCTCAGTATATAGATTGAGGACATATACTTTATTACTGGATTATCCCAACGAGGATAGGTGGTAAACCTACATTCTCATGAGCCCAGAGGTAGCCTGACTATTAATGAGTACATTGCGGTGTACTTCTTTTCGGACATGGAAAAGGTTGGGAGTCAAATCCCGACAAACTCGATCCAGGTACTGGGATTGAAGGCCATACTATTGGCACTCAACAATATAGTCGGTCTAGCTTCACTCCACCAGGCCTCATGACCATTGATGTTCTATGCGGTGGAGTGTATGAGACCCATAGTGTATGACTGGAGCACTATGTTGTTCAGTAACATGAAGTAGCAGCTCAGTGACTGCAAGATGGGTAGGGTGAGAAACTTTGGTTTCGATAGCATACTAAGCACGTTCTTCTTTGACCATGTATAGGGGCTAAGCCCTAGAGCGGGAATTCCTCCACACAGAGTTTGAGATCCTGCCGAACGACGTTGGGAAAATGTTATGTGTAGGATGGGCGGAGGTAGGGTGGCTAAACCCTACCCAGTGAGCTTCTTTCCACGGTGGCGGTGGCAAATCATTGCCATCGATGACCACCCCTATGTAGGGATATATTTTTAAGGAGATCCAGACATGCCCCTACCACCAGGAGCGACATATGGCGACATAGGTAACGAATCCCAAACCCTCTTTTAAAGTTTTTTTTGAATTATTAATTTTTTTTGTGTTTTTTGATATATTGACTCAAAAGACATGTTTTGGTGTAATGACACATACTGACAATCTATCATGTGTATGCAGATGTTGGACCATGGCGACCTGACGGTTTCCCTCGTCATAGACGAAGGGGAAGATGAGATGACATCATGGGTGTGGATGTGGAGCGGACACTCCAAAGCATCCACACAAACTTTGTATGCTTGACACACAGGGTACCCATGGCGCAAGTCGAGGACTTGCCTGAGGCCATGCAGTGCCAGGTGGTTGGTGTACCGTGGGCATGGGTTTGATTATTTCGATGGCTAGCTAGAGCCATGGTATGCTACCATGATCAGAACCCCCATCCTACTCCTCAAGATTAGAGACTTGAGAGTGTTTCATTTTTGTACTACTGTGTATTATATTTTTGGTGGCTCGGAAGCACCAATTTTGTATTATGACACTTATGTATTATGACATCACATTTTGGATGTTTAATGAAAAACTTTTATGATGATCGATTTTATTTATTTATATGTGTGTAAAAATGTATGTTTGTGATATGCTTATGTTCTATGAAACAAATGCCAATCTAACACATAGTTAGCATATGAGTCAGCAACTTGATTAAAAATTATTGAAACATGTATGTATGTTATGTTCTCAAATTGTCGTTCTAGCAATCTCACATGTAAGAATATTCATAATAATGTCGGATCCTTGATATGATACAACCCATTAAGTTTTGAAACCACTAACTGCGAATCAAGACATACCTCAAGAGAGAGAACACCATGTGAAATGGCATCTCGCAATAACTCAATAACGGCACTATATTCAGCCACATTGTTCGAAGAAGGCTGTAAACATATGCCTCCTGAAGAAAATACTTGACCCGTAGGAGTATAAATCACCCAAGCAGTAGAAGCTGAGTTTTGAGTGTGACGGCTAGCACCATCAGTGAAACCTGTGTAAGCAAAATACTACATTGACATCTGCCATAAGAAATGAAAGCTAATCAACAAACCTGATCACCATAAGAAAACCTAACTATGCAAAAAACTGTACAATAATATACAAAAACCAGCCCTGGCTGAAGATCATGCATAGTATTTTTTAAGATAGATCCCATTTCTAGGCTTTGCAAAGGCTGTCCCTTCATAATCCACCAGCTCATAGAAGCCCTTCTCTAACACACATTTGACTACGTAAGGACCATGCCACATGGGATTAAACTTCCCTGCCCCCAAGGGTTCTTTAGCTTGATCTCATAAAAGGAGCAAATCACCTTCACTAAACCTCCTCGGATGGACAGACTTATCATATTGGACCTTAACGCGATGCTTATTTACTTCTAGAGCCACTAAGGCATCCCGACACTGCTCATCAAGCTGCTCTAAGTGGACCAAATGTTCCTACAATGTGGAAGTTTTTGGTGAAAGCTCTCTAGCTAGCTTCAATGAAGGGAATTCGCATTCAACCAGTAAGACAGAATCCACCCCATGTACAAGCTGGTATGGAGAGAAACCAGTGGAAGTCTTAACGGTGGTTCTATAGGCCCACAAAGTAGGATATAACATGATATGCCAATTCATCTTGCTTTACGTGATGGTTCATTGGAGAATGGACTTAAGTGATTTATTCACTGCTTCAACCTATCCATTCGCCTAAGGGTAATAAGAAGAGGAGTGCTCATGCTTATACCCTAACTTTAAAGCCAACTCTTCCATCATTCTATTCTGAAAGTTCCTACCATGGTCAGTGACAAGCTCTTTCAGAATGCCGAATCGAGTAATAATTTGGTTGAAAATGAAATGTGTGGCTGTCTCACCCTTGGATTTAATTGTGGGCATAACCTCTACCCATTTCGTGAAATAATCAACAGCCACTATAATGTGATGATGCCCTCCAGCCAAAGATGGGTTGCAATCCATGAATTCAATCCCCCATTTGGTGAAGGGACTGCCGGTGATAATTGGATGTAACAGGGAAGGATGCGAGCACATATTGCGTGCAAACACCTGGCAAGGATGACACTTCTTGACCGCATTGACACAATATTTGAAGATCAACGACCAAAAATATCTCGCTCTCAAGATTTTTTGGGCTGTAGAAAGCCCAAATAAATGACCACCACACGCCCCTCCATGGAAATCATTCAACACAACCTCAACCTCATCATGGGTTAAACAACGATGCAAAATGGAATCTACCCCATGGTAGTACAAATTCTTATCCACGATATGGTAGTTCTTAGATACATGATGTAATCATCATCGCTCATCTCATGAAAGGTGAGTAGGGAACTTCAACATTTGAAAATATACAATGATATCCCCATACCATGGGTCCGAAGTTGAGATAAGGAAAATATGATCATCGAAAAATGTATCCTCATAACCTCCTCCTCCTCCACACTTGGAAAATAAAAAATGAGCTTCGCAAAGATCAATGATTTCTTCAATTTCACCGAAACAAATTCGAGATCAAATTCTTGCAAAATAACAATCCACTTATTATATTTTCCCCCAATCATCCTTCTAGTGAGGATGAACTGAAATGGATTGACATGAGCTACCACCAAGGTCTGGTAAAGGAGAATGTAATGTCTCAATCTCTGAACTGCATGAATGGTGGCCAAGGCAAGTTTCTCCACATGAGAATAATGGATTTCTGCATCAATAAGGTTCCAGCTCAAATAATATATGACATGCTCGTGGAGCACCTCATCCTCCTGAACCAAAACCATACCAACTGTCTCCATAGATGCGGCCACATAAATAAAAAAATCACAGCTATAGTCAGGTGGAATAAGCACGAGGATCGATGCTAAGGATTTCTTAAGAGCATCAAAGGACTCCTGGGCTCACTCATCCCAGCAAAAAATAGTGTCCTTCTTTAAAAGACTAATAAATCCTTTAGCCAAATTGGAAAACTTAACCACAAATCTCCGCAAGAAATTTACCATTCCTTTCAAACACTGAAGATGTCTAATATTACGTGGGGGAGACAATTGAAGTATTGCCTCAACCTTTAAGGGATCAACTCTTATACCCTCCTTGGATACAATGAACCCTAGCAAGCGACCAATAGTCACGCAAAAGATGCACTTATGAGGATTTAACCTAACCTGGTAAGGGCGATATCTTTTGAATACTAATCTCAAATGGTATGGATGATGCACTCTCAAATGAGAATGAGCAGCAAGATCATCCAAATACACTTCGATAATCGTTTTGAGATCATTAAAAATTAAGGTCATAGCCTGCTAAAATGTGGCTCCAGCGTTTTTAAGACCAAAAGGCATCTTTCAATATGTAAACATACCCCAAGGACAAATAAATGCATTTTTATGTTGATCCTCAGGTTTGATCTGAATCTGATTATATCCAGAAAAACTGTCCATGAAGGAGAATGCCTCGCTTCCTGCACAATCATCCAAAATCTGATCAATAAATGGTGTGGGAAAATTATCCTTAGGACAAGCACGATTTAAATCAGAGAAATAAGTGCATATATGGATCCCTTCCTGCTTCTTATCAACTAGAACGAGATTTGAAACCCACTCCATCCAAGGAATGGGATAGATAAAACTAGCTTTTAATAGCTTCTCTATATCAGCCTTCATAGCGGGTGCTTTTATAGGATTCACTGAATGTAAACATTGTCGAATGGGCTTCACATTCGGATAGGTCTTAATCTCATGTTCGAAAATACGAGGGTCGATACCTAGCATTTATTCGTATGACCAATAAAATATGTCATGAAACTCTTTAAATAGCTCAGTATACTCCTTGATTGCATTAGGGGAACAATCCACCCCAATGTAGACGTTGTCAACTTTGCTAGGATCACGAGAAATATTGATAGGAATAGTAGGTGATAAATTCCCCATGTTCCCATCAGCCATCTGAATAGGAGAGCTCAATGCAACCACATTACTACCAATCTTCTCGCTAAGAATCTCCCTAAAGTCCTCATGCTCCATACGGTTAAGTCTTCCCAAGGTGGATCAACCCCAGACATGGCCTCAATAATGGCTTCATCTGATGGAAAAACATCATCAAGGAAATCATGTGCATGAGAGGACTTAACTGCCCAAGCAGGAAGCACATCCTCCTCCTCCTCCTCCGTACACAAAGAGGAAAGACTAGGTTCTACAATACAATCAAGATTCACTTGATATTCTACCATTGTTGTAGGAAATGGGAAATCCGTTTCGATAGGTCCATTCGAAGGACTCGGTGAAGGAAGAATCCAAGGATCTTCCATATGGGTAGTGCGAAAAGACACCAAATTCAATGAAGATGAAGCCACACCGAAACTAGATCAGATCATAAGAATGGGTATAAGATATCTAAAGGTCCCCATAAGGGATGGATACATACCCACACCCACACTCCCAGTTGCCGACTGAGAATGATCGATAATCGAGATAGAAGCTCCTGATGATGCACTAACACTCGGATTACAGAATGATGTCTAATCAATCGTAATGATATTCCCATTAAATGGAAAGCATACTACTTGAAAGAGAGAAGAGGCTATGGCTTGCATACTATACATCCAATTTTGTCCCAACAAAATATTGTAGTCAAGGGGCGCATCAACCACCTCGACCTCGATCGTGATGGTCTTCCCTCCCAGTTGGACCTTAAGAGAAGGAAGAATCTCGTGCGGCCAAAATGATCTACCATCAAAGGTAGTCAACATAGTAGCGGATTGAGACAACTCGGGAGAACCCAAACCCTTCCAACATGACAAAGACATCACGAAAGCTGCAACGCCTTCATCAATCACAGTGTGTTTGATGGTCAAATTAAGACACTCTACATGAATCAAAAGAGACACGTAGTAAGGCAAGTGAGGCTATAGTCCCATGGTTTCAAATTTGATGACGGAAGAAGAGTTATCATCATTAACTCCAAGAGTAGAAAGCAAGGATTTCCTTTGCGGAGGACAACTCTGGAGTACTTCAAGCGTAGACATCTCACAAGGATTTTGGCCCAAATCCTCGATAATGGAATAGTTTTAGGTGGCTCAGGCATTAGGATTGTGCCCCGAATGCTTTAGGAATCCCTTAGGAATGTGAGGCGCAATTCCAAGTTTATCCAAAGGTTTTTCAATACACAAAGGGCTCTTGGGTGGAGCGTGTTCTTTTCCAAGGTCCGATTGTGACGAACCATAATATTTCGCATGAGTCACAACCTTAGTAGCACGTACCATGTTGATGCAACCATGACCAGTATTGGATTCTGACGGATTTTGATCTCCACCCAATGCACAATGAGGATCACGGGTCCTCAAGTTCATATTTTGATTATGGGTTAAAGGATTAGTTAGCATAGTTGGGCCTTGTGCTATCAATCACGAGGCATCTTCCATATGAGGGCACAAGTGAGTGAGGTGGTCTTCCTTACACAATTTGCAAGGAAACTTTACCTTACGTTTAGACTACTTGTTCCCCCCAGCATTGTGGGAATTCTTTTGATTAAAATTATCATTTTCATTCTTGTTCCCACCCTTACGATTATTTTTACCCTTTTTCTTATTCCTTCCAAGCTGTTGGTTTCCCTTCTAGTCTGACGATTGCACGGAAAGTACACTCACCGTTTGGGTGGGTTGAGATGAAGCCATGGCTTGTCCCAAAGTGGATTGATTAATAGAAAATTGGCTCACTTGTTTCACAACCGAATCCGTAGGTTTGGCACTTGTACAACCCACGATGCCATCAGCATGTGGTCCAGGCTAGATCTTGGGATCGAAACTAGAACATAGAGTGTTAGATATAATCTCATACAAAAGTCTGGATTGAGCATAAATCAAATCCAACTCTTGTGTCCTAAAGATCGCTTGTTCCTCATTTTGGACTTCGGATGTACAAACATCCTTCGCGATGTAAGGTAACAATGACTTGAGGAACAACTTAAGGAGAAATTATGGTGGTATAAAGGCTTTAATCAACCTCTTCCATCTACGCCACTCTTGAATATGAGCCGAGATATGTGTGGCTTTGTCTTGTCGAAATGTCGACAAGAGTTCTGTACCAACATCGTAACACACGGGTAGATGAAATTTATTGAGAAAAGTCATGGTAAGGTCATCAAATAAAACGAATTCCCCCTTTGGTAACTTTATCACTACATAATTTGAACCCAAAATTCGACAACAGAATCGGACATCATCTGACATTTCGCACGGATGTGTCGAACAACAATCAATCTACAGAATGCTGACAACAAAATAATTCTAGCTCCGTCAATTATCCGACACTCTAGAGTCGGAATTTCGACGCTTGTAGTGGTGGTTACCTGACACTTCCATGCCAGATAGGCGTCGGATGTTCGACTCCCATAGTGGTGGTTATTCGACACCGCAATGTGAGATATTCGACGTCCGTGAACCCAAAAAAAAAGTTGTAAAAAACATTAAGGTTTACATGATTTTAAATTTTATTGTCCCATACTTTTAACGGTAACTATGTTCAAGGCATCGAATATCCGACACATGTCCATTATAAATATAAATTGTTTTAAACATTTCAACATGTTTGTTGTAGAAGTGATGGATGATGTGAAAATTATTTGTTCCTCGACGGACATTTTTAGGAATAGTTTTATTCTTCAACGGGTGGTTGTGGGAATTTTTTTTTCATCGATAGACAGTTTGCCGGGAATTTTTTATTCTTCGATTTCTCTCCGTTTGACAAAACCGTGATGCATGGTTGATGCATGGAACTTGATTTTTTAATAAAACTGGTTATATTCATTAACGAAGTTTATGACAAAATGTCAAATAGATTAAATATTCCGGATCCAAACGAAGACAACCGACAATTACTTTCTAGACTATGGGATGCAGCGAAATGAAGGGGTGATGGAAAATGTTATTGTCCATGTACTCAATGCACAGGATTTAAAAGGATAAGAATATTGATCTCAACAGCCACAAAACATTGCAGGGAACATGGACACGTTGAGGGGGGGAACGAATATCATCCATTTGTAGGTTTAGCATTATAAACATTATTATATTCATTTTTTTTGGTAATTGTATGTATTATTTTTTTTCATATATTAATGTATATCTATTGATTTTTCCATGTATTTATATTAAAGGAAAGACACCCTATAGCATGTCATCCAGAGGAAGTGCTATCAGAACAAGTTCAGGATCAGGATCATGGAGCATGTATGTTTAATGGAGAACAAGTGAATGATCATATTGAACAAGATGATCATGCCGATGATGTAATTGAAGATGATGGTACAAATACATTTATCCATGATTCATTTAACGTTATAATGGATGATGATGATTTTGATAATGAAAATGATGATGACTTTGATGATGTTCATGATATACCTCTTCTTGATAAGGCATATGAACCCCTTTATGAAGGCTCCAAAACAAATATTCTCTCTACTATATTGTTGATAATGAACTTGAAGGTTATGAATGGTCTTTCAAACATTGCAATAACATGTATGCTAAGGTATCTAAAATAATCCATCACATATATAGGATCGTGATAAAGTTTATTTGCATTCCTTTAATAATTGTATTGTTAATTCATTATTGATCATTGTACAGATGAAGCATGTTTCGTTAATATTATTTATTTATTACAATAACAATTTTTTCTTTTTGTAGCTTGATAGCTGATTTTTTGTTACCACCAACAAATATTTTACCTCGCACATTTCGAGATTTATCTTCCATCATGAAAGATATTGGAATGCATTATGAAGCAATTCATGCATGCCCCGATGACCATGTTATATATTATAATCAACATCAATTTGCAACAAAATGTCCGGAATGTCATGTAAGTAGATATCGTACAGATAAAGTAACAAAAAAGGTGCCTCAAAAGGTTCTTCATTATATTCCCATCATTCCATGTTTGCAACGACTGTTTAGGTGCAAAAACATAGTGCAATTTATGGATTACCATGCCAGGAACAGAAGTCAAGATGATGTTATTTGAATGCCTACAGATGGTACTGCTTTTAGAGATATTGAGGAAAAGTGGCCTCACTTTAAAGAAGAACCATGTAATCTTAGGATTTCTTTGGTAGCAGATGGTGTTAATCCATTTGCACAGATGAAATCCATTTACACGGTGTGGCCTATTTTTGTTATTAACAATAACATTCCTCCATGGTTGTGAATAAAGAAGGAGCACATAATGTTGTCCATGATTATTCCAGGTTTTATTAATGAAAACTGTTTTATTTATAATGTAGTTGTGGCATATCATTTGTCGTAATATGTATCTTAATTTCATATATATATCTATTATTTTACTCTTCTGCATGGTTTATATATATTAATGGTTCTCATAATGATATATTTTATATGTTCTTCAAATTATGAATCGGCTAAGTTCCAAGTCAAAGATATGAATGTATACATCAAACCTCTTATAGATGAGCTACTGAATTTATGGAATGACATAACTATGTATGACGTATCTATACCAATATGACAAAAGCAATTTCAATTCCATGCAATGGTTGTATGGACAATACACGATGGCCCTGGGTTAACTTTATTTTGTGGTTTGTAATTTTAAGTTCCACTTTAATTGCATTTAATGATATGGAGTAGTTAGAATATTTTATAAATGATTATATTTGACATAGATATTCCATATGTAAATATTGTAGGTCTTCAGACAAAGGGTAAATTTGGATGTCCAGTTTGTGGTCCTAAGATAAAATCTCGACGTTCAAAAAGCTTAAGAAATGAGATGTTTGATGAGTATAGGAATTTTCTCTCTAAGAATCACAAGTATGGAACAACTGAAAGAAATATTTGCAATGGGAAGTAGGAGACTGCATTAAAACCACGAAGAATGACACCTCACCTTTGGAAGATGCAATACAATAGAAATCGTCATCATGGTACATATGGATCATCGTATATGAATTTTTATGTATTTTAATTTTATTGTGAGTTGTTTGTTGTAGTGGACATATTTGATTTATGATGTAATTTTTTAATTATAAACTAATATTCATGATGTCCATCATGATCATGAAGGAATTAATGGTCTTCCACGAGGAATGAAAAGTGATCCTATTCAATTCAGCAGGTTACCCTACTATGAGCACCTACAAATTGCTCATTTGTTTGATACAATGCATATTGGAAAGAATGTTACTAAAACCTTATGGCAACTACTAGAGCTAAGGAGGGAGACAGATAAATTTGTGAAAGTGTGCAAAGACATTCAAGAAAGCAACCATGCAATGAAAGACGTCATCCAATTTCGTACCAACTGAGAACAAGTTAATATAAACTCAATTCCATGGATGTTTACCGAGCAACAAAGCAATGTTGTCAAAGAAGTAATGCGGAAAATTAAATTTCCCACTGGTTTTTGTGCAAACTTGAAGAATATCATAACTAAAAAAGGTGATTTTGCGGGGGTCAAAACACATTATTGGCATGTCTTTATAAAGGTATTATTATTTTTATGTCCATATAATTTTTTCTTGTTTGTATACTCTTTGTTTAATAAATGGCGTGGTTTGTATATTGATATAGTATGTTCTACCTCTCTCTCTCCCGAACAACTTCGACAACAATGTCAAACAAGTTATATATAATCTTGGTAAATACATGAGGTAACTAGCGATTACTTGCACTATTTCAGCATATATTGTAATTTAATGATTATTTTTGTTAAATATCATTATTGGTTTGCATCACTTGTATATGGTTGACATCTAAAGAAATCCATAAAGAAGATATAAAGTATTGGAGGAGAGAAATTCTTTGTCTCATGTGTGAAATGCAGAATCATCTACCATCAACATTTTTCAATGCACAGGAACACTACCTCATACACCAAGTTAAGGAGATTGAGTTGTGTGGACCTGTGCACTCAAGGTCCATGTGGATGGTTGAGAGGCACTTGAAATTTATGAAGGGTTTGGTGAGACAACTAGCACATCTGGAGGGTTCTATGATGGAAGGATATATGGTATACCAAAAAATGTTGTATGTTAGTGAATATCTTCCTATTTTAGCATCAAATCTCAATTTACGTTGCATTTGTGATCTGGACTACAATAAAAAATTTGAAGGAGAGAAACTGAAGGGGAAAGGTATATTTAGAAAGCTGAAAGGTAATTATTAGCTACTGGATTTTTATTATATCCTTCATATTCTAATTGTATTTTCTAGTCATAATTGCTTCAATTAAGAGCATATACATCTTTGTTCGGGATATTTACACCTTTTCTTTGATTTTAATGGTTATTGTCATTAAACAGTTGGTTGGGATGCAATTCATTTATACATCGCAAACAATCTTGACTAGATGAAGGTATGGATTGAGTGATGCGCACAATCAGGTCATGGAATATCATGGGAAGGTGTGGCTTCATTGGTAAAAGAAGCACACCACAATGGAGATAACAATCTAACAAAAAGGGAAATTGATTTGGCATATGGTGTAAAAGATAAAATGGCAAGTATATAATTAATCAAATATCCCTCTAAATCTTTTATTTTGTTTGATATTTATTGGCGTACATGTTCTTTTTTTCATGTATTGTTGCATAAAGACTGATTAGTTGTGTAATTTTTTCGTGTATTGCTTATTGCAGGTAAAACACCATAAGGCTATGGTCTGCAATGGAGGTAGATATCGGATCAAAAAACTGGATGAAACAAAGAAAACATCAGATTCTAGGGTTTCAGCTGTCTTTGAGGTTACCAATGTTTCATCTAGAACTGAAAGACATCCAGAAGTCTCAGAAAATCGATACTATGGGTATTTGGAAGATATTATACAGTGTGACTTTAAATCCTTTAAGGTATTTCTATTCATTGTCAAATGGTACAGGTTATGATTGAATCAACGTGATCCCAATAATACTATTATGGAACATGATAATGGATTTACCATGGTAAACACAAGGTTGTTTGAGCTAGGAATAGAGCCCTATGTTCTTCTAAGCTAATGTGAACAAGTATTTTACTCAGAGGTTCTAGGTAAAGCGGGCTGGTTGTTTGTTGTGAGACACGATCCAAGGGGAAGGCCGGTAAAGTATAACCTAGATGATGGTAATGAAGAGGGTTCTCTGGAAGAAGAATATGATGATGAAGAGCATGATCAACTTGAGTTAGATGACGATGATGATCCAACAGAAGATTTCCAAGGAATAGTTGAATCATATGATGTAGCAGACAATGCCGTTAAAGATTATTTTGACGATGACATGATGAGCGTAACTAATGATGATGACGATGATGATATGGCCAATCCTTACAATGTTGACATAGATGATGATACAAATGGAACATCATCTTCATCATCATTGTCTTCCTCATGATGATGATACTCATCATCAACATCATCATCATCGTCATCCTCATGATGATGATAATCATCATCATCATCATCGATATCATCATCATCATCATAATCATGATCATGATCATAATCATAATCATCGTCTTCATCAGCATCATAATCATCGTCATCATCATCATCATCATCATTGTCATCATCGACATCATTATTTTCATCATCATCATCATTGTCATCGTCTTCATCATCACCACCATCATCATCTTCATCATCATCATCGTTGTCATGATCAACATCATCATAGTCATCGTCGACATCAACATCATAATCTTCATCATCATCATCGTCGTCATCGTCGTCGTCGTTGTCGTCATCATCACCATCATCGTCGTCGTCGTCATCATTTTCATCGTCATACTCATGATGATGATAATCATCATCATCATCATCAAGATCATCATCATCATCATCATCACAATCATTATCATCATCATCATCATTGTCATCGTCGTCATCAACATCATCATCATCATCAACAACATCATCAACATCATCATCAACAACATCGTCATCATTGACATGAACATCATAATCATAATCATAATCATCAACATAATCATCATCATCACCACCACCATGCTCACAAGCTCACATGCTCAACTTTTCAATCATCCTTCAAAGATATATTTTCATTTATCCAAGATAGGGATGTGTTATTATGTAGATGGTTCTTCCCTCATTAATGTGAAGGTTCTTTATTCAAATTAGGATATAATAAAAATATCCTAATACTATTATGGCAATTTGTATAATATAAAATAACATATAATAAAAATAAAATACATATAATAAAAATAAAAAACATATAATATAAAATAATATATAATAAAAATAAAAACATATAATATATAATGTTGGGAGACTATGGTATAAATACCATGTCCTAAGTACTAAGTTTGGGCTGATATTTAAAGGGTGGAAAAACCATAGGATAGAGGGTTTAACATATGACTTGGTTGGTATATGGTATAATGTTGATTCCATAAACTATGGTGAGGGTTTTTGCATGCGTTAATGGTCACCAACTGCTTCGGCAATATGGTTTTTGGCATTTTGGTTTAGTGTGGCCTCTACGCATTTGGAGAAGGGAGGCAACCCGATCAATTCATAGGTAAGCTAGATTGACTCTGTGTAAAAATGCATTGCTTCGTTGTATTCTCCATGGCATGGTCATGCTTTTCATGCCATCGTTGGTTTGTCTGCAGGTGAACGCAAAGGCTCTCCGGGATTTGCACAGGCTACACTATCAATTTGGGATTTATTCTTCACAGCCATGGTAAGCATGCTAGCAAGATTTACTTGCCTCCTCTCGTTTTGGGCATTTCTAAGTTGGAAAACTTTACTGGGTTGTGGTTTCATGTGGCACTTGTTGACTCTACCTTCGAGGTTTATAATGTAGCTTGCTCTAGTTTTTAATGGACTCTTGTTGGGAGGTTTTACATCTTTGGGCCATGGCTACACCATTACTTGTAATGGTACCATAGCTCATGAATTTGCCATTTAACATTTTTAATAGTTTGACTATTGCAAAAGAGGCTTCGTGCCTCACTGTGTAAATACATTGTATGTTGGATTTTATGTAAGGACTGCAATGTGATTTGGTATATACGATTTCATTTGATGTTTATAAAAGATTATACTGGGTAAAGATGTGGGACTATGTAGTAGATTTAATGCTACATTTTGAATTGCTGACTTGCTGGGTTCGATTCGTGGCTTTCATCCTGTGGGATTTACTTAGTGCATTAATAATGGTTTGGGTTTGGGAGTATGCATGACACTCTGATTTTATTGTTTGTAAATTAAGTCGGGAAAGGTCTTAGAACTTGGGGCATTATGCCATGGGCTACGCCATTATAGCAATGGTGCCGTAGCCCATTGGATTGCCATCGTATGCTCTGTGTTGGCGTTAAAATGGAGATTGTGTTTTTAGCCAGAGTATAGAACTTTTGGATTTGCATTAGCTCAATGTAGGTGCACAGAGGTTAAAACATCCACTCTACAGGAGGTTACTCATTGAGGAATCATTTGAAGCATGCTTACACTATTTTATACACCATTTCATGAGAGATATTACATGCTTGAAGGTTCCTCATTGAGCTGGTTCATTTCATGAGAGATATTACATGCTTGGTAGGTGATGTAGGCACCAATTGCCATAACTCTATGTAGACCTTAGTTTTACAAAAACCCTATTCAAAAAGTGAATTTAAGGCAAACCCTTATTTTCTCTCTTCCCTCTCTATCCTTCTCGAGCTACCCAAGCTTCTGTGAGCTACCTCACCTCAAAATGAGATAACAAAAATCTCCTAGAGCTAACATAAGATACCTAACTAAATGATTTGGATCTGCATTTGTTGGCCAAGATGTTGTCATTCTGTCAAACTTTGCAACACAGATTTTCCCACATGGAACGAATGGTTAATCCACACACAGTAGCAATCCACATCAGAGCTTCACAAGGTTAATTGTTGGCATGATAGTGGAATCAGGAGCCGCAACGATGGTATCATAAAGGATAAGTCATTCCGTAATGGACAAACTCTTCATCGAAGGAGAAATGACTAAATGGTCGGAAGGATTCTTTCATCCGCAACAGCAGAAGGGTAGTGACTTCTTCATCCGCAACGGTGGAAGCCTACAACTCAAGGATCGACGACAATGGGAAAACTCTTCATCGGAGGAGAAACGACTAAACAGTCGGAAGGATAGTGAATTTTTAATCCGCAACGGTAGAAGACTGAAGGAATACGGGCTCCACAACAAAAAAACATATCGGCGAGCGGAAGAATAACAGACTATGGAAGAATAGTCCTATTCACAACCACAATGGTGGAAGGCTGAAAAAATAAGGGCTCCGCGGCAAACAAAACATATCGGTGAGCGAAATAACGAAAGACTACGGATGAATACCGAAGACCATCAAACTGCGAGTTTCGTGGTCAACATAAAACATTGCGGATGGTCAGCTCGTTGAGGAGCCACAATGGCAAAGAATGAAAGAACAAAATGTTTCGACGTGAAACCAAACAATCAACCGACTAAGGAAAATGCATCGGAGAAGAATATCGAGACTGAAGCCGATTATATTTCCACAACGATGGGAGAATAAGAAAATAAACCTCTGATTTAAACATTTAAAACCCCAGCGTGGCATGGCATTGGCGATCGGGGTCCTTTGAACTGAAAATAGTGGAACATGAAGAGTCTAGCACAGTATTGATTCGATGATAAGCCAATGGGATCAAAGAATTAGAGAATGACTATTTGTGGAATGCAGAGAGTCAGACAAACTGGGTATTCGAAGGACTTAATTTTTTTTTTAGTTAGGGACTTTTGAGAATCTATGATATTCATGGAATGTGAATCATTTTGTACACAACAACATTTGAGACCTATTAACTGTTTCTCATTTGCAATTAGATGGTACATGAAGAGTCCGTAACCGTTTATGTAATGAACGGAGAGAATGGGAATCGAATGAAACATATATATATATATATATATATTGTAGCAAGTAGACCAAAAAGTGTGAGAGCTATTCAGTAAGGTAATTTAGAATATAAGAGATTGAGTACATTGCAGAAAAGAATTGAAGAGCTGAATACGATGATGAATAGAGATTAATAGTTGCAGAGTATGAAGAGTCCAGATGAGAAAGAATATATGAATGATACAGTGACAGTCTCGGTGAGTTCTGTATGTGCTTTGTCTTGATGATAAACAGAGAAAAATGTACAGAAATAGAATTATAATATCTTTTATGAATATTTGCAATACTGTCTAATTCAGAATCATAATGTAAATGCTGATTTATAAAGTCTAGTCATAGTCAGTGAGGGGTTGTAAGGGTTTGATTCACTCTGTAATTCAAAGAAAAATCAGGGTGGTAGGGTGGAGCAAGGGAGAACTGAGTTCTCTGGGTTGTTGCAGCATCCCTCTGGTTGTTTCCAGAAAATAGAAACAAGTTGGTGCTTGTATAATTGGAAGTTGGAGCTTCCAGAGGTAGCAGCCTCGTCTGGGTTGAAGCTCAGGCAAAATAAAAGAATGTGAAGAGGAGTTGGATCTTACCTTTCATTCTTAAGAAGAAGATTTTTTATTGTTTCCTCATGAAAACATTGTGTCTTGTGTTCGTTAATGTGATTGAATGTTGACTGTTATTTAATTTGCTGCTATATGTTGAATGGTTTAAACATATATCCATAATAAATCTGGAACATCCTTTAAAAAGATGCACTTTGGTATGTAACTGATTCACCCCCCCTCTTAGTTACTTTAATCCGTCCAACAATTGGTATCAGAGCCAGGTTGCTTCAAATCATTTTAACCACTGGAATCTAGATCCTAATCAATGGACAAGAAATCAGAATTTACCAAACATGGACTGCCTCTATTTGATGGACATAATTATGCCTTTTGGAGTATAAGAATGAAACTGTTTCTACAGTCTCAAGGAGTTGATGTATGACAAGCTTGTTTAAATACATATAATGTTCCAGAAACTATCCCAATAGATCCTATAAGTAGAAGACTCTATGAGAGTAATTCAAAGGCTATGTATGGTATTCTAGGAGGCCTAGTAGCTTCAGAATTTGTTAAAGTAATGAACTGTTCCTCAGCAAAAGAAATTTGGGACAAACTGAAAAAAGTCTATGAAGGGGATGTTAAAGTTAAAAATGCCAAATTACAAACATATAGATCTCAATTTGAAAGTTTGAAAATGGAAGAATCTGAAGATATAGCCACTTATTTTCTCTGAATAGATGAAGTTGCCAATACCATGAGAGGGATAGGACAAAAGATTGAATATGAAGCTATTGTGCAAAAGGTTCTTAGATCTCTTCCTGCTAGATTTAATCCTAAGGTTTCTGCATTAGAAGAAAGAGTAGATTTAGATACCTTAGATATGGATACACTTAATGGAATACTGACTGCATATGAAATGACAATTTCTGGTGAGACTTATTCCAGGAAAGAAGCTGCATTCAAAGCAGCAAAGAAGGAGAAGAAGAAGAAAGAATAAGAAGCGAACCATTCTGAAAAATTAGAAGAAGATGAAGAAGAAGCAAATTTTGTCAAGAGCTTAAGAAAGGGTACAGGTAGGTACAAAGGTAAGCTTCTTTTGAAATTTTTTGGATGTGGTAGAATAGGCCACTTTGCTTCCAAATTTCCATATAGTAAGAACTCTGACAATGAGGAAGAAAGAAGTGAAAAGCTAAAGCAATACAAAAATAAATACAAGAAGTCTTTCAATAGACGTACTTTCAAGAAGAAGATTTTATTTACTAAAGAAGAAAGTGATATATCTGATTCCGATGAAAGTGATGATCAGTCAGATGAGAATCTCTTTATGGCTTTGGAAAATCAGAAAGACCAGTCTAAAGAGGAAGAAGATGGTGAAGTGGATTTGGAAGCAGAATTGATAAGTGCTCTATGTGATTTAAGAAGAGAAAGAAAAGAATGCAGACATCTTAAGAGAAATGTTAAAGAACTTGAGGATGAGTTGAAAAAATCAAATGATTCATTTGAAAGCATTGAAGCAATGGTAATTGAGTTAAAACTAAAACTGGAATAAGCTAGAATCACTAAAGAATCTCTAAACAAATTAGTTATTGTAAAGGATAAAGAGATTGAAAACCTGAAATCAGAAGTTGTCTTATTAAGGAAGAAGGTACAGGAAAGTAACATGAATCACAGTTCATCAATTCTAAATCAAATAATAGAAAGTCAGAGATCTGTAAATGATAAATATGGACTTGCTTATAAGGCAGCAGTGATCAATGATTGTTCTAGTTCAAGTGTGAAAGAAACATGTACAAAAAAGAAGAAAGAGAAAGGAGCTGATGAGAATTCAATGGTTGAGAAACAGGAAGAAAAATCAAGACCAATTGTTCATAAAAGGACACATGATGGGTATCAGAATAAGTTTAATGGCTATTGTTTTTTCTGTTACAATTATGGACACAAGGCTGCGTTTTGTACTAAATTTTCAAGAAAAATATATGAACATAATGGTTATGAGAAGTCTAGACATGGATATGGAAAAAGATTGGATGTGACAAGTCAAAACAGAAATAGTAATACTCATAACATATTTGATATTTTAAACCATGAAACAGAATGTTATAAGTGTTAAAATTTTGCCCATATTTCAAGAAATTTCCCTACGAATTTTCAGAAAGTTGGTAAACCCATATATACTCATCAACAAACTCAAATCTGGAAAAGGAAGACTGAAAATCTGAAAGATGAAAAATGTAACGTAGCCCTGCAAGCTGAACATAAAGTCAAATGGATAATAGACAATGGATGCTCCAAACATATGACAGGAAGTAAACATTTGTTTATCAAACTAAACAAAGGAAAAGAGGGGTCTGTCACATTTGGGAATGATCAGACAGCTAGAATAATTGGAAGAGGGACTGTATGTTTAAACAGTAAGAAAAACTTGGCTGAAAATGTCCTGCTGATAGAAGACATGGAACACAACTTGCTAAGTGTTAGTCAAACATGTGATAAGGGATGCTACATGATATTTGATTCAAATGGATGTCAAATCAGAGATGTGAAAATAGATAAACTAATAGGTACAGCCACAAGAAGTTCAAGCAATGCCTATATTCTAGATGATAAAAAGAATGAATGATGTCTTAGTAATGAGAATGAAAGCTGGTTGTGGCACAAGAGAATAGGTCACATCAATTTTGATAATCTGATCAATATGAGTAAGAATGAAGTTGTAAGAGATTTACCATATTTAAATAATCTCTTAGGTTCAGTGTGCAAGCAATGCCAACATGGGAAACAAACAAGAGTCAGATTTAAAACAAAAGAATAATCCACAACTAAACCGCTTGAGATAGTGCATACTGATATTTGTGGGCCCATGAGAACAAAAGGGATGAAAGGAGAAAATTATTTCTTATTATTTGTGGATGATTACACTAGAATGACTTGGATTTACTTATTGAAAAAGAAATCTGAAGCTTTTGACTGTTTTCAAATGTTTAAAGAATTTGTTGAAAATGAATGTGACAAGAAAATAAAGTGCCTGAGATCTGATAATGGAGGAGAGTACGTGTCAAATGAATTTAACAAATTTTGTGATGTGAACGGGATAAAGAGACACTTCTCTGTGACTGAAACACCTTAGCAGAATGGGGTAGTAGAAAGGAAAAATAGAACAGTAGTAGAGATGGCTAGAACCATGCTCCATGAAGCAAAGTTGAGTAATGTGCTTTGGCCTCAAGCTATTCACACAGCAGTTCACATTCTGAATCGATGTCTGCTAAGAAAAAACCAGTCTGTCACACCATATCAAATGTGGAAAGGAAGACCATCCAGCGTTAAACATTTCAGGATTTTTGGTTGTAAGTGTTATATCAAACGAGTAGATCCACATTTGGGAAAATTAGACTCTAGAACCAATGATGGAGTATTAGTTGGCTACTCTTGTTCTAGAAAAGCATATAAATGTTATAATTTCAGACTAAGAAAGATCGTTGAAGCAATAGATGTAACATTTGATGAATCTGCATTCTTAAAATCAAAGACTAAGCAAAAGGAGTTTGAGACTCATGATATATTTGACAAGCACAGGTCAGATGATGAAGAGGATGAAATAGAAGAGGTTAAGTCTAATGACAGTGAAAGATCTACATGTGATGATGAACAATGCTTCAGTCCTTCAAAAAATACAATTTCAACAAAATCTCCAAGTAGTCGAATATAGAAAAATCACCCTGAAGAATTGATTATTGGGGATATAAACTCAGGTGTCGAGACAAGAAGTAAAATACAGCAACCCATCCTTGAAAAGCAGGTATCACTTCTCTATCTGACTGAACCGAAAAACGTGAATGAAGCTATCAAAGATGAACATTTGGTAAATGCTATGAAGGGAGAGCTTAGTCAAATCGAAAAGAATCATACCTGGGAACTAGTTCCTAGACCTGCAAACAAAAATGTAATAGGAGCTAAGTGGATTTTCATGAATAAACTAGATGATATAGGAAAAGTAACAAGAAATAAAGCAAGACTAGTCTGCAAAGGTTATGCACAGGTAGAAGGGATTGATTACAGTGAAGCATTTTCCCCTGTTGCTAGAATGGAAGCAATAAGGTTAATCTTAGCATATGCTAGCTCCAAACAAATTAAATTCTACCAAATGGATGTGAAGTCAGCTTTTCTGAATGGTGATCTGGAACAAGAAGTCTACATGGAGCAGCCATAAGGATTTCATGTACAGGATGCATCATAGTTTGTTTACAGATTGAGGAAAGCGTTATATGGATTAAAGCAAGCACCTAGGGCATGGTACTCTAGACTAGATAACTACTTAATGCAACAAGGATTCAAGAAAGGTCACACAGATACTAACCTGTACATTAAAGAAGAGAATAACAGCCTTATTATTATAGAAGTTTATGTTGATGACATAATTTTTGGGAGTGACAATGATAGACTAAGCACAAAGTTTGTTGAAAGCATGCAGCAAGAATTCGAAATGTCTATGCTAGGAGAAATGAAGTTCTTTCTTGGATTACAAATCAATCATTGTGACAGAGGTATCTCTATCTCTCAGACTAAATACATTAATGAAATGTTAAAGAAATTCAAAATGGAGGACTCTAAGCCAGTTGGTACACCTATGGTCACTGGATGTAAACTCAGTAAAGATGATAACTCTGGAGATGTAGACCAGACTATGTACAGATCCATGATTTGCAGTCTACTCTATGCTACAACAACTAGGCCAGACATTATGCATGATGTTTGTCAGGTTGGAAGACTCTAGGATTCACCTAAGAATGGTCACTTGTTGGCTATAAAAAGGATTTTTAGATACTTAAAAGGAACAACAAATCATGGTTTATGGTATCCAACAGGTAACTCTCTTGACTTATATGCATTTACAAATGCTGACTGGGCTGGATGTATTGATGACAGGAAAAGTACCAGTGGTGCTGTCTTCTTTCTTGGAGGTTGTTTGGTAAGCTGTTCCAGTAAGAAGCAATCATCTATTTCATTATCTACAGCTAAAGCCGAGTATATAGCAGCAGCAGGATGTTGTACTCAGATCCTTTGGATGAAGCAGATGTTGAAGGATATGCACATACAGTATGATGATCCCATTCCCATTTTTTGTGATAATACAAGTACAATAAGTATTTCAAAGAACCCAGTGATGCATTCAAAGACTAAACACATACCTATAAAGTATCATTTTCTGAGAGAGCAAGTACTGTCCAAGATGATTAAGCTTGAATATGTTGGAACAAAAGATCAGCTTGCTAATATTTTCACTAAGCCCCTTCCCAAATCTCAGTTTGAAATGCTTCAAGCTTAGCTGGGGGTCTGTCCACTATGAACATATTCTCATTCACATTACAGGTTACCAAGGTCTTTATGGCTCTGATTTCTTGTTGGCATATGGTTACAGCTTCTACTTTCTTGTTTTCTGGACACATTCTGTACAGTTTGAAACAGTGACAGGGGGAGTCATGCTCACAGGGGGAGAATTATTTCTAGTATTTGCCATGGATGACAAAAGGGGGAGAAAGCTTTCAAAGTTTTCCATCATTTCAAAGGGGGAGTTTGTTGGCCAAGATGTTGTCATTATGTCAAAATTTGCAGCACATATTTTCCCACATGGAACGAATGGTTAATCCACACACAGCAGCAATCCACATCGGAGCTTCACAAGGTTAATTGCTGGCATGATAGTGGAATCAGGAGCCGCAATGGTGGTATCATAAAGGATAAGTCAGTCCAAAATGGGCAAACTCTTCATCAGAGGAGAAATGACTAAACGGCCAGAAGGATTCTTTCATCCACAATGGTGGAAGGGTAGTGACTTCTTCATCCGCAATGGAGAAAACCTACAACTCAAGGATTGGAGACAATGGGAAAACTCTTCATCGGAGGAGAAAAAACTAAACGGCCGAAAGGATAGTGACTTTTTCATCCGCAGCGGTGGAAGACTGAAAGAATATGGGCTCCATGGAAAACAAACATATCGGTGAGCGAAAGAATAATAGACTACAGAAGAATAGTCCTATTCACAGCCGCAACGGTGGAAGGCTGAAAAACTACGGGCTCTGCGGCAAACAAAACATATCGGCGAGTGGAAGAATGAAATACTATAGACAAATAGTCATATTCACAGCCACAACAGTGGTAGACCATCACACTGCGAGTTCCGCGGTCAACATAAAACATTGCGGATGGTTAACTCGTTGAGGAGCCGCAACGGCGGAGAATGAAAGAACAAAATGTTCCAATGCGAAACCAAAAAATCAGCCGACTAAGGAAAATGCATCGGAGAAGAATATCGAGACTAAAGCCGATTATATTTCCCCAACGGTGGGATAATAAGCAAATAAAATTCCGATTTAAACATTTAAAACCCCAGCGTGGCATGGCATGGCATTGGCAATTAGGGTCCTTTGAACTAAAAACAGTGGAACATGAAGAGTCTAGCACAGTATTGATTTGATGATAAGCCAATGGGATCAGAGAATTAGAGAATGGCTATTCGTGGAATGCAGAGAGTCAGACAAACTGGGTATTCGAAGGACTTAAAGTTTTTTTCAGTTAGAGACTTTTGAGAATCTATGATATTCATGGAATGTGAATCGTTTTGTATAGATCAGCATTCAAGACCTATTAACTGTTTCTCATTTTCAATTAGATGGTACATGAAGAGTCCGTAACCGTTTCTGCAATGAACGGAGAGAATGGGAATCGACTGAAACACACACACACACACACACACACACACACACACACACACACACACACACACACACACACACACACACACATATATATATATAT
>LPNX010200490.1:115794-142058 GCA_001517045.1 Pseudotsuga menziesii
GCTTGGATTGGGCTTGTTTTGCATGGACGACATAAAGGTTGGATACGGTAGATGTATAGAATTGATGGAGTATGTTGGACCATGTTACAAATACAGTGATTGGATGCGCCTGGTCCAATATACATGAAGTATGCATAGATATGGGTTGTTAGCGAATTATATACAACTGAAAGACAAAGATCAAAATAAAGGAGCAACCATGTACATGGATGGAAGGCTGAAAACAACTGGTAATATTGCGGGGTTTATAAATAGTACACAACCAGGGTCTACAATAAAGCAACCCAACTACATATTCGAGTTGCGTGAAGGAAACGGTGTCTTTGTATGTGCAATTAAATCAATAGCTGCTAGCGAAGAGCTGCTTATTGATTACAATTTGAATCATGTAGATACAAACAATGTTAGTATGGTTGTGGTATAACAAACAATTTATAAGTTTTTTTATTAATTATTTTAACGTCTATAGGAATTTTTGTTAGCATATAATTGAAATTATCTACTTAATTTAATGTTTCCTTATGTAACTTTTAGTATGTTTTTTATGCAAGGTTCTATCAGGGGCACCTGCATCTCCGTAGATGTTTGTCGATCCGAGTCAAGGCAGCAGGTATACATCAATATTGCCAATGTAATATTAAATTTTAGGATGGACATACAGATACGTTGTTATGTATTTTCATTAGTATATTAGGTTCATTTATATAATATTATTGATTTTCCATGTAGAGTGTTGATCAGGGAAGTCAACCGGCTATTGATCATCCGACTACAGTATCAGGGAAACAGCCAAACATGAATGTAATTCTCCATTTCAAATACTTTAAAATCGTAAACATTTTTATCATGACGCATTATGTTTATTTTGTTATGTATTATTTCATTTTTATGGTTGCGTTCATGATGGTAATGTTGTCTACCTTTTTTTCAGATTGACCGAGGAAACTCCCCAGCTGTTGATCAGACGACTGGAGACTCGAGGAAACCATTTAACCTAAATGTAATTTCACATTCTAAATACTTAAAAAATGTACACTTATAAAACATGTAGCATAGTGTTTATTTTTGTTTTTGTTCTGTATTTGTTAGCTTATACATATTGCGTTCATTGTGATACTGTTCTCTACTTTTTTTGCAGGTGGCTGATCAAGGTAAATCCCCATATGTTGATTAGACCACGCCCTTGGCTAGGAATCAGGTAATCCTAGATGTAATCCCTAATATAATTATTTGCGCACACTATATTTTCAAATACTAAGCAGCTTTTTATATATTCCAATTGCAGATAGGGGATTCCATTTATGAAACAACGTCTCAAAACTCTTTACAGAATGAGGTCTCTCAGTTGATGAGAGATAGTGAAATTAGAGAGTCTACAGACCCATTGAGGGTGCTACAAAGGACAAGGGAAAAACAAAATGAGGAACTGGTTCATCTGACATTGGTAGTTCCACTAACAGAAGGGCTCGAACAAAGGCTTCAATTGTTTTTACAGCAACGTAAACAACTGGATGTAAGTTATCGAATAAAAATGTAAATTCATTTATAAAAAATTTATAATATTTTATTTTATATGCTGTTGAACTTATAATACAATGGGTTTAATTTATATCATGCTATGGATATTATCAGTGGTGGTTAAGGAAATGTTGGTCCCAGTGACCAAACCACTCCACGTACACCACATAATGCTCCTGTATTGTCCACTAAACAATTGGCAACACCGCTGAGGGAAACGGAGGGTGAAGCCGATGGTGCCCCACCCACAACAAATGTTGTAGAAGAAGGGGTGGATGCAGGGCTAGATAGAGATGTGGAAGCATTTCCTGGATCTTCTCGTGTGACTAGCACTGGTTCAATAAAGTGTACATTTTTGGTGAATGAAGAACTGCTTCCAATAAAGATAGAGAGGATTCCAGTTCATTATAGATTGTTCAAATTATTTTTTATAATTTGTGTCTAATATACCGATAATATTTTCTAATGTTCACTAATGATGGCAATAATGTTTTGCAGGAAATGATATATTTCATAAACATCTATATGATTTGGCCTTGGAGATATTCGGGCCCACCATCTTCACAATGTGGAACAAGCATCCAAAAGATTTAAAGGATGATCTGACTAATCACTTGGTTAGTCTGTTCGGAAAAGATACCTTTGATACATCAAAGGTACTACATAAGGCTGGAAAACATCTAAAGATTGTCCGAGACCAATATAGGGTTCACCTAGAAAAGAACCCTAGGTATGAGCACCCTCCAATGATTCCATTTATGGAGTGGAAAGCCTTGGTGGAAGATGGAAAAGAGAAGGGCCTGAGAAAATCAGGAAAGATACCACCAGGTGGAACGGGGAGGTATGCAATTCATTCCAAAATGTAGTGGTAAGCCTTATTATTACTAGTTTTTATATCAATTTTGGTACATAGACTAATTTATTTAAAAACTTAATTAGTCTCTCGGACACATCTAAGTCCACAAAAGCAAGAATTGAAAAAAATGGCCAACACAAGCTTGGGCTTGGTGGTTACTCCAACTTGGCGGCCCGATATGTAAGTATCGCAAAACCTGAATCCGCATCCAAATATCATACATATTATTATTTTTGTTTTTTTCTGACAAAAGGATTTAAAATTAATGACATCATGCAAATATGAAGGCTAACCAGTTCAAAGAATTGCCCAGTGCAGATTACATGAAGCTTGGCTTCTAACATGGCTTTGATGCCATTGTTGAGCACTGGAGAAGCTTGTCTGTGAATACTGCACGATCTTCTGCTGATCCATTTGGTGCCCAGGTA
The DNA here is from genome assembly GCA_001517045.1 of Pseudotsuga menziesii. NCBI lineage: Eukaryota > Viridiplantae > Streptophyta > Pinopsida > Pinales > Pinaceae > Pseudotsuga > Pseudotsuga menziesii. Next base: position 118,597 of record LPNX010200490.1, read on the forward strand.
TGTGAAAACTATATAGTTTAATGATAATTTATTAATGCTCATGAAATTTGTTCCTTATAGATAAACTAATGTAAATGATTTTATTCCTTTTTGTGCAAGAAAGTAACGATCCCGTTCCTGTCGAGGATGAAGTACATGACCAACCAAACGAAGATCATGCTTCTCATCCTGGTAATGAATTTATTGATGTGCTACCATTTTTTATAGACCATTGCAGATGATGAACATCAATTCTAATTCTACACAATTCAACTACAGAGCATGTAGCTACAGATCATAACACGGAACAGGTTGGGCCAGTACGAGATAATGTTGAACATGTTGATGTGCACATGGCAGGTAAAAACACACATTCGTAATTTTTTTTAATGAATTACTCATATTTATCAAAATATAAATATATTAATGAAATATTTTGACATTATTGCAGAAATTCATTGCCCCTCGCCTGAAGTTCAACCTTCTAAGTAGACTAGTAGTGATACGGATGATCAGATTCCTAAAGATGTGACTCTAACTAAATATTTAAAGAGAAGAAAAGTAAAAAGAAAGTGACTATAGTGAGAATTTCTCCTCACTATAGGGGCTGGAATGGCTCCCTTATGCCTATAGGGCACAAGGGTAGGTTCCAACTCTTAGAAAGCAGTAAAAACCAAATGAAATCTAACATAAACAGAACTGTGACTTGAAACTAAGCTAATCTAAGCAAGAACATAAGCAAATGGATCTAAGAACTAACGAAAGAAAATAAAGAAGAGGAGATGAAGCACTGTTGAACCCCTCTACACATAGTAGGTTAGGGTTCTACCTCCAAAACCTGCAAAATAAACCTAAGCTACAATGGAGAAAACCTGCAAACAATCTTAGCAAAAAACCTGCAAATGAAAATATTAGTTAGAAAATAAAACAAGCAAATAAACATGCATGAAAAGAAATTGTACCTCACTTAGGTGGAAACGAGCCACCATGCCCTAGCTCATAGGAGCACCTCTCTCTTGGTTGGGAAGCAATGGCTTGATGAGATGGAGATGTAGGAGAGGGAGAGTGGGTGGTTTGAGAGCAAGAGGTATCAAAGCATCCATGGGAAGCATAACAATATGCAAATGAGGAGTGTTTTGAGAGTGACCCCCCACCCTCCTTTTATAGTTTTTCCAAGGGATTTTAGGGTTTTAAGCCCTTGGTCAAGGCTTTAGCCCCATTTTTGGGCCTTTAGCCCCTTCTTCCCTAACTTTAGCCCCTTTTAGGGTTTTAGGCCTTTTCTTCATCCTTGGGCTCTTTTGGAGGTGTGGGGGTCAAATGGAAGGTCTTATGGAGTGAAATGAGTGTTGTGATATGGTTTCCATGGGTGGTGTAGGCCATTGAGGGCTATGTGGGGGATTTTTGGGTTAACAGATTGCCCCTTGATGTGTGAGGGAAGGAGCTCAACGTATGGCCGACGAAAATCATAGGATTTGCTGTTGAGAGGTGGTGCTTCCAAGACTGGGGTATGGTGGCTTTTGGTTTTGTATTAATTTGGTTCCCATCAATGGATGAGATACAATAAATGTGTGACATGTATATGGACGAGGCGGGCATTCCCATGCTCGTGACAATGTCAAAAGAATCATTTGATCTATGATCTAAAATACAAGAGCCAATCATATACAACTGATGTTACAATGTTGGTTGCCTCTATGTGAGGTTGAATACAATACTAATCTGGTACATTGGACCCATGGAATTCTTATGGAATGCTAAATCTTCATGATTGACAGTCTGCTGGATCTAGAACATAGTTGTGTGGACTCGTTGATTAAGAGTCAGAGTCTCTGTGGTATAAGTATGTTGTATCAATCATAAAGGTATATCGAAGCACTGCTGGGGCTTTTGAACCCTTTCTCCAACGCAACCCGAAAATCACAAGGGACATAACCTATCTAGGTCCCTCGAGTGGACTCACCAATGTGCTAGAGTCAGGTGACATCTGGGGTCTTCGATTGAGTACTGTGTGGAACAAACCTTGTACGAATCTCAATGGTGCGATGATGGAGTTGAAGTCGAGCACGTAAGAAAAAACCATCCCGAGAGGCACTAAGGACTCCTCTTAAGTGGTCCAAGGAACGCATCAATGATGTTAATGAAACCAAGGTACAGGGGCCTCTGGGTCTATCCTTTGGAATATGTGTGTTGGCATCGATAGAGGGAGACCTGCCCCTAGTCAAGGAAATGATGTTTCCTTAACCAGGAGTGCGAGGGATAACCCAAAAGGTGTGAAGCAATCTGTGGACTGACTCATTGAATTAGGGGGAAGGGGAGGGAAGGGAAAGAACTGAACAGGGGCAAGGGGGAAGTGGGAGAATCAAAATTCCTTTGTTCAAAGTATGATAGAAGGGTGGACCAGGAAGCAAATGAAATTGACTCAAGGGAATGGGATCATAGCTGTAATACCGGGAATGTCGCTGCAGATGGGAAATACTTGGAGGAGGTGGACACTTTTGATACTGATGGGATCCAAGACACATTGTAGAGTACTCTAAACAAAGGTGACCCAATGTGGGGATACTGCCAAACTGTTTTCTGTGGAGTGATGTCTAGAGACATTGTTGTGGTATGATCTCATGGATTTTTGGCGAGCCCAAGAAGGTAAATGCTTGATGGTGCTTTCAATTTTAGAGAGTCTGAAAGCACGAAGAAGATTCTAGTGGGGGCTCTTTTTCATTGGTATTCTCTTGTGTCCGAAAAGGATAAAAGTATACATAGGAGAGCTCACCCATCCTGTAGAAGATGAGAGACTTCTTTACCATTAGTAGTCCAATCAGGCTGGAAAAGGTTAAACCTATACTGACTGGACGGTCATTCAGATACTTTTATGAGCATGAACGAAACCAAGTTTGCTTGGAAATCTTTTCTTGTTGAGACAGCTGGAAAAGAGCTTAACGACAACTGGTGGTGAGATTTTTCATAAAGTGCAGCCCCTCTGCCCGAGAAAGCACAAAAGTATGCAGAGGGGAACGGTCTTGGCTTGAGTGTGCCAAGGAGGTCCTTTTCATGAGATGGTCTACATGGTATGCAAAAGGAGATAAATGAGATGATGTAGATGCCCTTTCCTATATTTTAGCGAGCGGGAAAGGAAGTAGCTATGCTTGGCGATCTTTTCATTGTTTTAAGGAGTCACAAAAGAGCTTAAACGAAACTCCAATGTGGTCAACCGACTACAGTGGCACTAGCGGTGCCCCATGTCGGGACGGTGGGCAGAGGTCCAAAGGTCATCCACGTAGTATGGATGGAGTAGAAGGCTCTCAAACATACCAATACATGCATGGGATAGATTGCGGCAGAGGCCTGCGAGATGATGCGACAGAGGCACGCAGACCGAGGTGGCTCTCGAGCAAAGGTCAGGAGAGCATGTGTGTGTGTTGCAGTGGACAAACTTGACTACATGCGATGTGAGTACAAGTCCAGAGGCATTTATATGCCAAATACATGCAAGAAAAGAAATCATTTTGTGGACAGTGGTCCAAAGGTTTGCGTAAGGTGCGGTAAAAAGAAAAGACAATCTATGTGTTAAAAATACAAAATAAAAGCTAAAATTACAGTTCTTAACGAGAGGCGGACCGAGGACACTTCTATGTCAAATACATGGAAGAAAAAGAAAGGGTTTTGTGGACGATGGTCCAAATGTCCACGTAAGGTGCGATGGAAAAGACAATTATAAATACAAAAATATGGTACAATCCTTAACGGGCGACGGCCCGATCACTCGCATGAGTTGCGACCAGGTAGTGTGATACGAGTACCAATCCGTAGACACTTGCATCGTTATGTCATGGCTCATGAGTCGAGGTGACTTGTGGGAAATGGTCCCAAAATTGACTTATTAAACATGAGACAATGGTCTCATAAAGAGATATAAATTTGAGCTGGGAGGTGTGAGAGGTGTCTCGAACTGGTTCCGGGTGACTTTGGATTGGCAGCTAATGGTGCTGCCCCTGAATTGTGCTAAACATGTTGAAAAACAAGAAAAGAAAATGAAGCGGATCATTGGTGATGTTAAGTGTAAAATCTCTTGAGGTAGATCCCATTGCAGGGGTTCTCCAAGAGTTGTCCATCAGAGTCAATAAGGGTGTATACCCCTTTGCCGAGACGAAGGTCATTGGCAAGGCGGGATGACATAATTTGATCTTTCATGGGAAGAACTGATTCCATACTACGATTTAAAGGGAATGGGGTAAAACCAAAGGTGGTCTTACAGATCTCTCTGTCATCACGTAAGTGGTGCCGGGATAGATCCGGTGGATCTTCCACGACCGACGAGACAGAAGGGCAATTGGTGCTAGAGACCATGTAAATGGTATTGGTTGTGGTTTTGGTGGCCTTGCCCCCAGTATCTATTGGAGGAAGAGGGGAAGGCCTGGAGACAGGAGGAGTCTTTGATGGACCTAGAGGTAGGGTAGGTGGTTCAAGGTACTTCACAGGATCTGCTAGTGTGAAATCCTGTAAGTTGTGGGATACCAAGACAGACTTAATCATGATCCTAGATGGTGGGAAGAGGAAAAGGAAAAGGAAAATAAAAATGAAAAGGATCATGTTGATCAAGAATGAACCCCACTGTTTCCTTGATAACTGAGGTTGAGGTTGCAACTGAGGTTGCAGCTGTGGCTGCGGAAACAACGGAAGAGACAGGTTTGATGGACCATCAGTGATGGTGGAGATAAGCAGGTCAGTGGAACTATACATCATGTAGATGGAAATGGTGTCTGAAGAAGGTGTTGGGTGAAATTATTCGATCAAGGTGATCTCAGACTCAAGGGAATGGTGACGGAGGTCGGCGATAGCCATTCGAAATTTCTGGTAGGTCTTGGAAATGGTGGGAGTAATGTCCATACAAGTCACAAAGGTCGCAAGCATGGTTTGTCCTTAATGCCTTGTTCTTGACTAATGGCGTGGTTGGGAGTTCAACCACGGGAATGTTTTCGTTCGTATCCATGGCATCCAGATGCGCACGGATCACTGGAATTTCAGGGCAATTCTGAGTTGGATGGCCCTATTTTTCACAGATGGCACAAGGTGGGACTTGTCATGGTTTTGCGGTGGCTTTGGTGTTCTTTCCCCTATCCCTTTTGGGTTGGGGTGATGCAGGTGTGGGTGTGGCGGTTGGCTTATGCGGACTAGGTGGGGGGTGAGACTCACTTGCAATAGGTTGCACTAGAGTTAACACAACCTGGAGCATTACTGGTTGAGTTGGTGGATCTAGATACAACAACGGGATCCCCAACGTAAAGTTGGGTAGGCTTAAGGTGGCCATGATCGGCTTGCTTATGACACCAGGTGGGGGAAATAGGAAGGGAATTGTATGGACTGGAGATGAGCCCACATAACTCCCAGCTGGTTGCATGTGGGGGTGAGGTTGTTGTTGTGGCTGTGTGTAATGTTGCTGCTATAGGTGGTCTTACGACTATTGTTGGCGTTGCGGCTACCGACGATGTTGTGGTTGTGGTTGGGGTTGTGGCTGCGGTTGTTGTTTGGGTGCAACGATGCTTGATGAGACCATGCACAAGTCTGCAGTTTTCTTTTGTGTCGGTGGTGGTGACACCAACAGAAAAGGAGCCATCATGGTGGGATCGGTAAACAACCCAGGTCCCACATTCAACGGTGGGGTGGCTAGTGTGTTTTCAACCACAGTGTTGGTTGCAGGGATGACATTAGCATGTGCAGTCACCCCTTGTGGCTCAATGGTGGTGATGTTAGGGATAACATTGGCAATTGTTGTTAACCCTTGTAGATCATGGTAGGTGAGCTAGTCAACCATCACAATCTTCCCTTCGTGGGGGAACATCATGAGGCGAAAGACAGTTTATGTGATGGCTCACATGGCATACATGTAAATCCTCCCAAGGAGGAGGTTGTAGTCCAGTTGAGCATTGATGACTTCGATGTTGATAAGTGCTGTCTTCCCGGGTAACGTTATGGGGACATGGGGAATGATTCCTTGGGCTTTAGTTGGTTGTCCATCATAAGCCCGTAGATTCATGGAAGATGGTTGCAGAATTGGTGATCTAAGCTTCTGCCAAACCAAGGTAGACATGATGCATGTGGATGCCCCCTCATCCACTATGCATCGGTGTACAACCAAGTTTTGGATGGACACTGAGATTTGGAAGGTGATAGTGGAGGGCATGCATGGCTCTCCGTTCTTTGTATCAAAGGTGATCAGCTTGGAGTTAGAGGGGTCTATTACCCCTAGAGAAGCTAGTAAGGATTTCCACTAAGTTGGGCACATTTTAAGTACCTCAAGAGCAGACATGGTGGTTGGTGTTTGGGCCAAATCATCCACAACACTATAGCTAACTACAGCTCTAGCTGTGGCATTATTGGCGATTCTGCGTATGGGGGGGTGCAGGAACGGGGGTAATTGGAGAGGTAAGTTGGTTGTCTTAGATGGGGATGTTGCTGACGAGTCGACAGGTTCGGTGGTGGTACCATACTGATTTCGTCTAGTCTGTAAGTTGACCTCTTCAATGGTCATGGTCATCACGTGGTAGACACTTGTTTCAGCCGTGGGCGGTTCCCCTAGAGCGTTGGGATTGGCCTGGGGAGGGGGAGCAGTTGCCACCAATCCTTGGAATGGTAGTGGGTTTTGAAGCACCATGGGGGGGGGTCCTTGTGGCGCCTAGTTGGGTTGGGCTTGAGTGGGGGCATTGGCAGCCTATTGGGCCTCATTTTGAATGGCCTGCTTAGCATGATCCATGATGGGACACTCAAATGTGTAATTTCCATAAACATCACAGAGTGTACAAGGTTGATTTGTGTTCAATGGTGCATTGCATCTTGGTGGATTTTGTCTTGGGGGGTTCTGGGCTGGCCGGTTAGCTGCGGCATTATTGGGAGGGTTCGGTTGCTGACCGCCTCCTTGCGGTTGGTTATTGCCTTGGTTGTGGGGCCAGTTGTTTCTACCTTGCCCTTGTTGATTGTTGGGGGCGGGCTGGTTGGGATGGTTTTATTATGTGAGCACTTGTCCCAATGGAGTGGATGGAGCGGGGGCGGGTGTTTGAACTTGTTGCACTGGTGGTGCATAGTATATTTGTGGGGATGGTGGTGCCATGAATGTAGGCATTTGCCCCACATACTACTGTTTTGGCCAAGCCATGGCCTGATCCTGCTACAGTGGCGCAAGTTGTGCATAAGAGGTTGTTGCTCTGGACTGAGAGATCATTCTAGCATAGTTCGAAGCTTGGTTCTGATAAGAAACATTAGTGGTGTTGCTTGGTTGTGGTGTAACAGTGAGTGGTTTCGGTCAAGGCTGTGGTTGTTGGGAGACTGACCCTATGATGTTGTCCACTGTGTGGGATGGCCTCGGTGCATCGCGGTAAGAGGTACTTGGATGGGGATCATCTGGAATGACAGTGTACAAGTATCCAGACTGGCCATAAATGAGGTCAAATTGTTGGGCCTTTAGTATGGCCTCTTCTTTAGATTGGGGACGTTCAGATGTGACGTCCTTTGAGATGGGTGGGAGCAAAGTCTTAAGGAACCAATCCAAGAAGATCCTCTCCTCAATTTGGATCTTACACAAGTTGTAGCGCTACCGCCACTCATGGATATGATCAGTGATGTGAGTGGCGGTGTTTTGGTGGCAGGATAGTAGGATCTCCACCCACTCATCATATCCGATAGGGAGTTGGAAATACTGTAGGAACATGAAGGCTAGGGAGTTGAAGTCGGGGTACTTGGCTTGTGGCAGCTCAATGTACCATTTGGCCATGGCACCTGTAAGGGTGCATTGGAACAGCCTCAGCCTGATGGAGTCTTCGACGATGCTGTTAGATGAGCACCATAGATGGAATGTCATTATATAATTTTGGGGACATTCCCCGGCTTTTCCTTCAAACTTTGGGATGTTTGATGGTAGCTTAGTTGGCATGGGTGGCCAAAAATCTTGGTGATGGATGGGGTCATTCGTTAACCTAGCCAAGTCAGGCAAGTTCAAACGAGCCATGAAGGGCAGATTTGACCCCAAGTTGATGTGGGATGGGGATGCAATGGGGGTGGGGTTTGTAGGTGCATAATGCATCTGCATGGATGGGGGTGCTTGTGGTGGCACCATGGTGGATGGTCCAATGCCACCAAGTGTTGTGGGTGAGATGGTATGGGTAGCGGGGGCATTTCCCTGATGTATGGCGGTAGGGGCAATGAGGGTGGTCGATGCACCACCCCCCTATGTGGCAGGGGGGACAATGTGTGTGGAGGGGCCACTGCCCCCATGTGTTACCACTGGGCCAGCTTGGTTGGTCACTATTGGTAGTGGAAATTGGCTAATGACAGTCTACATGACTATGCTTGGATTGCTTGCCACGTTGTGGGTGACAGGTTGTGATGTGGACATGGGTCCACTTGCTAAGGTTATACCGAAAAATGGATCTAGGTTTGCACTAGCCACGGGGCTTGATGGTGTGGTGTGGAGGTATGGTTCAAACTAATATGGGTCTGAATCAGAATCAGAGGCTGTGTGGCCCTCTGATGGTGTGGGAGATTGCCGAGAATGGCTACGATGGTGTCGACTAAGTGTTCCAAATGGTGGTGGTTCGCCTCTTAGGCGTGAGGAATATCATGGAGGATCAATTGTGTTCGCTTTTGTGTATGAAACTGGTGGATATGAGATTTGGACCCCATTTTCAATGGCTTCCTATTGGATGAAGGTGGTCTCTAGGCCACCAAGACTACCAGAAGAAAGCACTTGGCTTGTTCCTCATGGGTGTTTCTACTTAATTGGAAGGGGTCATTGCCCATTTCACTTGGCAATTCCTCTTAACAGCCAGCTAATTTGGGGTTCCTGTGGTACTCCTTAGAATGCATTTCTGGGCAAAGCCCAAGTACTTCCCATAGTTGAAGCAGTCGGGGACTTATGTCCTCAAAGACTACAGAATTGATTGAACTTAGTGTAAATTTGGTAAATTTTAAGGCTTACTTAGTGTCATGAATTGAGTTGGGTTAATTATTTTGTATGGTGTGTTGGTTTGCTTGTTTGTTCTGGTACTTGGTTTGCAATATAGTTTATGAATTCATGGTAGAGTCCATATCATGGTTTTGTATGCAAACATAAACATAAATTTGTAAGCAAATATGGTGATTAACCCTGAATTGTTGGCCTAACTAAATGTCTACCTCTTAGTGATATTATTCTTCAACCAAGAGAAGGTGTTGGGCTCTCAACACAATGGGACTAATCCCATCCGTAGATCCTCAGGTCACCTCCCAAGTGCTAGGTTGGTCATCAGGGAGGACGCTTAGCACCGTGAGAATCCCTCCTTCTCTACCCCCTGTACCTTCCAGGTCACCTGGTTTTAGTGGTTTGGGAAAAATGCCATGGAGTGCCTAGATCTATACGAGCTTTCCCTTCATCGTATCCCAGAATACCCCAAAGGGTGATGACTGGGTAGAGGAGGATGGGGGCAGCAAGATGGTTAATTTTAAGTTACTTTCAATTATGCTAATTCATTTTATTAAACCTTAGTGATTGATTTAGCATATACACATTGTTCATGGATTAATTTGCAAAAAGTAAAAACTGGAATTAAAAGAGACCTACAATGGTGGATAGAGCCAGCTGGGCCGCACTAACAATCCTTTAAAACTAAAAATTACTATTAAACAAACTCAAATACAACTTATGTGTGACAGGTTTCACATTTCTGACCAAATTCCGTGAGGGGGCCGTGAGATTTTTCCAGAAATTAGTGAGGGGGTCGCACAGAATGAAAAAATAGCCGCAACCTGAGTTCCTGGGCTGAGGTCACACCTGCTTGACGATTAAGTGCGCCCTGGGCACACCTGTCTCCCAATTATGAGCGCCCTAGTCTCACCTTTTCGCCTAATAAGAGCGAACTACTCCAAAAAGGGGCTTTTTTGGTGATGCAGGGTCAGATTTGGCCGACAGTAACTGGTATTGGGTCAGTCTGACTCGGCTCGGCCTAGCAGAGGCTTTGGCACTGACTAAAAATAGGAAATAAAGCATATTTAAACAGATCTAACCTAATATTTCTGAAACTAGGGTAAAAACTGAAAAAAAGTTGAAAAGTTGAAATGTTTTTCCCAGGGATCCTGTGGGATCGACCCAGCGAAGTCGCCAAAGCTGTAGTGAGAATTTCTTCTCACTACAGGGGTTGGAATGGCTCCCTTGTGCCTATAGGGAACAAGGATAGGTTCCAACTCTTAGAAAGAAGTTAAAAAATAGAATGAAATCTAACATAAACAGAACTGTGAATTGAAACTAAGCTAATCTAAGCAAGAACATAAGCAAATGGATCTAAGAACTAATGACATAAAATAAAGAAGAGGAGATGAAGCACTGTTGAACCCCTCTGCACACAGTAGGTTAGGGTTCCACCTCCAAAACCTCCAAAATAAACCTAAGCTACAATGGAGAAAATGTGCAAATGAAAATATCAGTTAGAAAATAAAACAAGCAAATAAACATGCATGAAAAGAAATTATACCTCACTTAGGTGGAAATGGGCCACCATTCCCTAGCTCATGGGAGCACCTCTCTCTTGGTTGGGAAGCAATGGCTTGATGAGATGGAGATGGAGGAGAGGGAGAGTGGGTGGTTTGAGAGCAAGAGGTCTCAAAGCATCCATAGGCAGCATAACAATTTGCAAATGAGGAGTGTTTTGAGAGTGACCCTCCACCCTCCTTTTATAGTTTTTCCAAGGGATTTTAGGGTTTTAAGCCCTTGGTTAGGGCTTTAGCCCATTTTTTTGGGGCCTTTAGCCCCTTCTACCCTAACTTTAGCCCCTTTTAGGGTTTTATCCCCTTTTAGGGTTTTAGCCCCTTTTTGAGGGTTTTAGCTCCTGGGGGTCTATTTTGGGCTCTTTTTTGCAGTTTTTAGCCCTTTTCTTCATCCTTGGGCTCTTTTGGAGGTGTGGGGGTCAAATGGAAGGTCTTATGGAGTGAAATGAGTGTTGTGAGATGGTGTCCATGGGTGGTGTAGGCCATTGAGAGCTATGTGGGGTATTTTTGGGTTATCAGTGACTAAAACATTTTTCAATAATTCTTATTTATAAAAAAAAAATAATGCTTTTTCCTCTGTTTTAGGAATGAATGCTTTACTAAATTGTTTACTGATATTTTTTTTATGCCATTTACTAAATTAATGTTTTAATGAATGAGTTAATGAATTGTTTTTTCAGCTGTTGAATGATTCAATGGTTTAATGAATGTTATAAAGAATGATTTAATGAAAGCAATTTTCATCTATTGAGTGAAATAATTTGCATTGTAGATGCATTGTTATTTGCATTGTGAAATAGTGAAATAAATTGTTATTTGCAAGTAAAGGCATTGGGTTTGGGGAGGTGAGAGTGATGTGAGGGGGGGGAGGGGCCATAAGAGCTTCCACCTTCATGTGGTTGGTCCTGTTTAGTAGAGAATATTAAATTATTCTCGAAACAGAGAGGAGCTCAATGAATGGTAAGGAAGAATACATTAAAAAACATCTATTTCTATATTTTTGCTGTGTAATTTTCACTACCGCTATTTGACTCCTCCATTGGAACTTGTTGCAGATAGCGTTGAGAAACATTTCCATAGTTAAGAGGAAAGAAATGGAGTTTTGATTAGATCGATGGCCTTGTATACATAGTATTTTTGGTTATCCATGTTTTATCAGGTGATATATTCTTACTAATTATAATTTTTTGCTTACATAATTTATGTTAGATCATTATATTTTAAATTCCTTGATTAGATTAAGCAATTGAGTGTCATTTAATGTTGCTTGAGGATTTTAAAGAACTCAGTTACTTGAATTGAATTAGTAAATGATATATGTTATATAACATGTTTATATAAATGGTTGGGCATGATAGCTTCGATGATAGATTGTTTGAATACTTGGTCAATTGTAGTAGGATGCATTTATTTTTGCAACACACTCATGTCTTCATTTTATGTTTTCAAGATGATTTTGAACAAATAATGGCTTTTTTCTACATCATAAGTCCGCATTCAATGTTTTCAAGATGATTTTGAACAAAGAATGGCTTGTCTCTACATCATAAGTCCACATTCAACAGCCTTTGTAGCAAGAGTTTTTATATACCAAAAAACTAACATTCATTCTTTACTTCTTTATGGATTTTGCAATCCTGCAGATGCAAGATGTGGACAATGGTACACTGTTAAAGTGGACTCTTCAAAGGTTACCTTGGAAAATAGAGCAGATCTTCTTCAACGAGCTGAAGTTCGTGTGTGTGCTTTTGATATAGAGAGAACAAATCTTCCTTTCAAGTTCCCTGATGCCGAATATGACATGATAATGATGATTTCACACATGGTGGATGGGAAAGGCTAATTAAAAATCGAGAGGTAAAAACACTTAGCATTTTTTTATGCCCATTGGTCAGCCTATCCTTTGTTTTGGGATTTCTTTTAGCTATGTTTTGGTATTTTTATTGTTTGCAGATTGATGTTGCATTGATTTTTATGAACATCGTTGCTGTTCTTTAGTTTTCCAATTCCTTTTTGTTTGTTTCCTGAGTGTGTAGGGGTGGGGCATTGAATACTTGGAGTACACTCCAAAACCAGAATTTGAAGGAAATTTCAAAGCAGCAAATGTGCCAAATGAGGTATATCTACCATTTACTGTTTACCCTAAGACTATAATTCTGAAAATAAGTATTGATCCCCTGGAAGTTTGCTAGACTATTCTACTATACTATTCTACTGGTTGTTTGGAATTTGCAAGAGTGAAGTTAAATATCTACTGCACATTATTAATAATGATTTAAGGTAACATGCTCTGTTGTTTCTTTGTCTCTTTGCTATATGAAGTGGTTATGTATTTGTAGGATTCAATCTTATTCTATATCCCTTCCTTGAGCAAATCTAGACTATTCTAAAAGTACTGAATGCCTCTTGGTAAGCAAGTTTATTTCTGTTATTTTTTTATCTTAGTTGTTTCCTTTGGTCCCCTCTGTTTATAGAATCTATAGGTTCAGTGTCCTCCATCATCACTTATTAAGATTGGGGATGTAAAGCACTCTTTGCATGAGAGCTCTTTCTTATACAGGGAGAAACTTATGCAGATATTTATACAATTAGCACAATGCATATGAAGGATAAACACAATTCTTTAGACCCATTTCCTCTTAATCATGTTATAAAATACCACCCTTTAGAACTTTAGTCAACTCAAAATGGAGGTCAGGGACACAGACAGTGTATGGGGACTACTTCATTCCACTTTCCAACTAATAGTCTCACCCAGAGAAGCACTACATTATGTTCAACTAGGAAAACTTGATTGCAAGCAATGTTTCTCTGACTCTCTCGAAAGCCAAGTAACATAGGCCATTTCTAAGTAGGTAAGTTGGAACATGCGGGCATGGGATTATGTGACCTTTGTACATGTGGTTCACACTACCATGAAGTTGTGTTGTAATCACCTACCCTTAGCACATGTAATGTCGCTAGTTAAGGAACATTCTCTTAAAGTGTTCATGGATTGGTTAGATTGGACTTTGTCTTGTTAAGTGGTCCACTTGTAGACTTAGTACAGGGTTTGCTTGTAATTACTCTCTTCCTTATTCCATAAATAGAAAGGAGGGTGCTTCTCTTGAGGATATTGGGTTTTCTATTTTGCAAAAATTAAAGTAGTTGTGATAACTATATGTGCAAGGATGAAATATATACTTAACATAGAATCCTCTAGTTTGCTGCCAGGATTCCTTTAGTAGTCAAATTCTAGGCTGAAACCATGTGGCCGTAAGTGAAATCTTTGGATTTTTTTTTAAATCCATCAACAGGCGCCATTTTTTTGATGTTCTTCCGACACACTGGTCAACCCATCCGACGGCCCTGCCATGACTCCGATGCTTCCTCCCATCGGACGGCCGTCGCTTAAAGTGTCAGACTACGTGAGAAGGCCAAATCTTCTAGTGTCAGAGTGCATTGGAGAACCAACACTATCTAAATTAAAAACTGACGACACCACCATTTCTCAGACACTTTTTTCCATTGGACGACTGATGCTTCAGGGGTCGGAACTTACGTCAGATTTTCGACGGTTTATGCAATTTTGGTTGGCACTTCGGAAGGAATAACAGTCGAATATGCAACACAATGGTCTGTAAGAGCTTCGACCCTTATTAATCGACAGTCAAAGATCTGACATTATGCCACCGACGGCAAAAAAAAAGTGTATGTGTCGAACACCTGACAGGTTAGTGTCGAATTTGAGACATGGTAGCCAAGGAATTTTGGCCTCAAATTATGTAGTGTATATACCATTTCAGTGTAGGCCCAGTGAGGGTGCATTGAAATAGCCTTAAATGGATTGACTCATCATGTAAGGAATTGGAAGAGCACCAAAGGTGAAAAGTAGTGACATGTTCACTAGGATCTTCTCCTACTTTTCCCTTGAACTTGGGAATGTCTGAGGGAAGTATGTTAGGGATGAACAGCCAGGCCGAGTCATGAGATACCAGATCATTCATAAGTCTTGATAAGTCAGGTAAGTTCAACATTGCAAGGAAAGGGAGCCTAGGTTGAGCTGGTATATACCAAGCTCCCTGATAATTCTAGTTCATGTAAGGCTAATTACTGTAAATACCATGGCCTTGGCCATAATATCCTCCTTTGATTTGACCTATGTAGGGCTGCATGGAAGCATTATGATGTGGTGTACCTTGACTATGCGGTGCTACAAATCCATAATTGGAAGAGTAAGCGGGTTGTTAATACCTATACCCATAAGGTTGATAGTTCTGTCCATACTGCGGTCCATAAGACTGTCCATGAGAAGCTCTATAAGGTGTCCCATGGGATGTCCCATGAGAAGCTCCATAGTTATGGATATCGGGAACTTCTTGCGATGGACCATGAGATGATCCAAAAACTGGAATATGACCTCCCGAGACAACAAGAGGTACTTGACTCTGAGATACTACCATGCAAGCAATCACAGTACGAACATGGCTAGTAGCGATATTCTGGCCTAAAGGACCATGTGAATGATGGGGAGGAACGGTTGTCAAAAATGCATTCGAAGGAGTAAGGTTTGAGGATGAAGGGAAATGTGAAGGGATGTAAGTGGTGTTCCCTATGGTCACTGATCTTGGTTCTGGTATCTGCATATGACTACTAACACTAAGTCTAGAACAGACATGTGAGGTAGCTTCCACCATCAGGATGGAAGGTGCAATGTGACTAGTGCTCCCAAATATCTCCACATGGAAAGGAATAGGAGTGTCCCCAAGCGTAGTGCTAGTTTCAACTTCTGACTCAGCATGATATGCCAGATCATGTGCAGGGATATAAGGCATGCCATAATGAACATGACTAGTGCTTGTGGGTTCATGATGAGTCTCATCGCCTGGAAACCAATACCAGCGACCTATGAATGAGGTATCATAACCAAAATGTGAAGGTATTTTCAGTGAAGGATCATATACAGGAGTAGAATTTGCATCCCCAACCTCATGAGGTGGAGAATACATATCAGGAATATTATCCTCGTGATCTCCCATCGTGTGTGAATCAATGTGAGAAGTAGTCCGCCCAGACTATCTGTTTCTCTCTCCCAAAGGAGGAGGGCATGTGGAAGGAGGAAGTCCTGATAAATGAAGAGAATGGAAAAGTGTCGTGCCTGAACCCACAATGACTCAAAAATGAAAAAGACTCGATCTAATTACACAAACCCTAGGAAAACTAGCGTGGACAGAGAATACACCTATAAAATGTAAATCCAAATCATAAGCAAACAAGGGTAGGATATGTGAGCTCCCTAATGAAGCAGGTATGTCTCACCTAGGAGAGGCTTGAGACTCCCATACACAACAAGCGGAGGTTCATAACCAATTATAGTGGCCCTCAGCTTCAATGCATATAGAAAATGTGATGTCCAATCCCTACCTAGACAGGACACCTGCAGAATAACCTCTACGAAGTACCCCCTCGATAACCTAGGTAAGGAAAATAAGGTCACCTCAATATAATCAATGCTTAGGCAGACAGTCGCAGGCGGGATTGACCATATGGGCAGGGTAGAAAATCCCAAAACTCTCGAAAGAGCCCGCAGATACGAATACAATCCTAGAAATATTGTCGGTGCTACTTAGTTATGACCAGGGGTCATCCCAATTAATAACCGCTCACACTACCTTGTGCTTAACTCCCTTGTAAGAGGAGGATCCTGAGAAACACTAATTATATAAAGGAATTTCACTCTCTCACCTGGACAGACACATAAATGTTTCATTTAGTGGTCTTGGAGAATTTACTCACAATGAACTATTCCAAGACCCTAAAACCTAATCTTGTTGGTGCACCCTATAAAAGAAAAGAGTTTAATTCATTTTATTATGCATTGATTTTAATTGGCTTATTACTCAAAAGGACAAATGGTCGTGCAACTAATGATAATTATGATGCAACAAGAAGTACAATGCACACCCAACAATCAATGAAAATGCATTGTGCCGAATGAAAAATGGGGTATTCTACTATGTGAAGTGCAAAATTTTCCTTCAAAGGAATATGCAATCATTGCTATATGAAAATATGACTAATGCTCTCCAAGCAAACCTAATGTAAGTACCATGCAAAATGCAAAATGCAACAATGCATAATGATGAAAAAAACAAATCGTTTTTTTATTTTTTGAATTAAAATGAGATAATAAAGAAAAGTATGACTCTACAACCCACAGAATATGCAAGCACTACCAGAAAACACCCAAGCAAAGCACTAAGGTAAAATATATCTAATGCACTAATCCTAAAACAAAAAATAGAAAATGAAATGACAAGAACATTTTCAAAAAATTCAAACTAAAAAGCATCTCTGGTAAGAAACAAAGGTGTATACAGACTCCAAAAGCATCCAAGAAGACTCAACAATTATCCAAACTCATCTAGCAACACTTAATCTTCCCCCAAAGGGAAAAACTCATGGCATACGTGACTGTGTGCAGAAAACCCACGTATATATGCGGATATTCCAGTAAAAACCATGTGTACACACGACTGTGAAGACAAAACTCATGTACAAGAAGAAAAAGAGATTAAAAAGAAGGTAAATAGACAACCTAAGACAAAATTTACTCATATTAGACACTACTAGGAAAACATGCCCCCAGACCCTACTCAGAAACAGAGAAATCAAAGCAATTCAAGAACATTGAATGCTGATAAAACCCCCAAAGGAAATGGCTAGAAACTCCCCAGTATGGTTGCCAATTCTATTATGGAGAAAACTTCCTATGGCTTGGGGTACCACAATAGATAGAGTAATTGAAGAAATCAATCCTTTCCCATATGCAAGAGAAATAAAACATCTAACACTAAAGGATCTTGAAACATACCTTATTCCAGATGGTTGATGTAGATCCCAATTGAGCTTTTCCACTCTCGCTTGCATTAACATTTTGCTCTCTCAACATTCAACAAACAAGACAAGCATGCTATATAATGGTGTTAGACCTGATATAGCATATATAATCAATAACATATAAGCATTTAAAAGCATCCATGGATTCAATATTCATTTAAATACACATTATTGGACAGGAAAAGATATTTCTATTAATATAAATCAGAGATTACAATGGTGACAACCTATGTCGACACGTCTGCGAACTAGAGAAACTGAGTCCTCCACCCGGGCCTCCACCACTTCAATCCTCCATCTTTGGATAGAAATATCACAAGCAAAGACAAGCTTGGGAAGAACACAAAGTGCTCCAAGGGACAAAGGGATGCAGACTCAAGTATAAGCTCTGGCAACAATGGACTATTTTTTCTTGCTCTTCAATTCCTCCCTTTTCAATGTATCCAAAGGGTTCCTTGTATAGTGTTTCAATGGGGTAATGGAAGGTCAAATCCGAGTGATCTCAAGGAATATGGAAGGACAAGAGACAAGTGACTCGGATCCACATCAAGGAAAACTTCAAAACTGTTTGGCCTTTTCCACACATTCTGATGTACACGGTTTTGAGAGTCATATCCGCGTATATACGTGAGAATAGGTTTAAAAGTTGCATATGGAAAATAATACATGTTTTTAGGGATGATCTTGGAAACATCAAAGGTAAAAAAATGGTCCATGGGGTTCAAAGAGTCTGCAGAGGGATAGGGAAGGCCATAAATGTGTGATCCACCATGAGTTGTAAAATCAGTTGTAACAACTCCCTCTATATTTATCCAAGAATAATTCACACTGAAAATGGAAGATGTGTGATATTTTACAATGAGTGCACTCTCAAAGAAGAAATTATGCTAAAAGAAGGCCCTCCTTTTCAATTGTAAGTTTGTTTAGAAACGACTTTTAATTTAAAGGGAACATGTTATTAAATTCCCTGAGATTTGTGTTGCTATAGAAAACTTTGAATTGGTACTATAACCAAATATTGGCATGTCTAATGTGCTTTAAGTCTATTAAGAATCATAGTTCAAGGTGGACCATTTTCTCCAAAGTGCAACTCTATAATGATTTTCCCATTACAAAGGGTTATATAGTAGCACTATACTCCCTCAACAATCCAACAACTTCCAATTCACGATGCATAAGATTGTTCAGTATGCTTAGGTTTGTTCTCTATGTTGTCACCAAAAGGATTTATATTAAGTTAAAATACATTAAAATCCATTACCAAATGTTTCACCTCAGTGGAGGATCCCTCCTCAATTTCCAAGGCACTAGATAAATGTGAAAATTATCAATAATTTGATGCTTATTTTCTTTTTATGTATGATTATTTGTATTTAATCATATATTAACAGTCTGTCTTTTCAACATAATTTGTGACTATGGTTTCCACAGAACCTTATGGTTTATATTTTCTTATTATGCAAGGCTAAGGAGCAATAATAACTTCTTTCTATTAAATGGATGTATAGAAAAGAGGGGGCACTAAAAATATTTAATGGAAAGAGAAGAAAAAATAAAACCTTAGTGATGGGAGAGATAAGTCATTGCAAAAATTTATACCAGTTGAACTTCAATGGGCTACTCACATAATGGAGTTTTAGAAACTTTCTGCAAATATTCATGTGGTTGGATGAACTAGCCATGCAGGTGCATATGTGAATACCTAAAGGTTGTATGCTTATGCTAAATTAATTTCTAATGGACTATTCTGATAATGAAGTTTCAAAACTTTTTTCTACATTTATTTTGGATCTAAGAGTGTAAGTTTGAGTTATGTCTAACATTGAAATCATTTGAAGGTTTATTTTAAGTTGACCAGGTTTCTATGAGAGCTATTTTTTCTCACATCCTTTGAATTAATTTATTGTTTTATGGGACTCATAATATCCTCAAGAACATAGGTTACTATTCATGAGTAATGAATCTTAAAGGTACTATGATTATGTAGTCAAAATGCTTAATATATATTGAATTGTGTTTCTGCAATAAAAATGCTTAATATATAATAAATTTTTTGTTGTATTATTTTGTTCAGAATTTTATGCCAAAAGGTTTTCCAACCTCCGTACATTGATTAAAATATTTTTATTTGGAAATACTTCGGTATTGAAATATTTCTACGTTTATAGCATTCCATGCACATTAGGAGCATGGTAATTGCATGCTTTATATATATCTTTAGGGAAAAAATTCTATTTGACATTTCTTTGAAATCAAAATATAAATATTTATTTGCTTTTAGTTACAAGATCTTGGAATGTCTTTGATTTAACTTTGGAACCCAATGGATAATTCAATGTAAGAAAGAGAATGATTTAGAAATGTTGTATATGGCAAGCTTGGAACATTAGATAAGGAAGAGATAGGCTCAAGCACTCTTGCACTTGATACCATTGAGCGGGTTTGTTGTGTATTTCCATGTTATCGTTAGAAATTTATTTGAAAATAGAAACACATAAACTAAATGTGATCTGACCATATTGAATCTTGTTGTGATGGTGCTAGGTGGAGGTAGAAGTTGAAAGATTGAATCTCTTGAAGGCAAGAAAAATGAAAGAATTAGCATTGAAAGAGAAGATATAACTGGAGGAAATACATAGACAAGCACATATGGAACTAGATGCCAATCCAAGGCCTTAATTGATGTTGGTAATGTCCTTTCAATGCTCTAGTTAAAATGTATTATTCTATGTGGATTAAATTTATTGTAATAGTTTGATCTTGTATAATTAATTTTTGGAATTGTAGGTATGGTGAACCCTTATGAGATTCTAGCTAATATTGAATCACAAATATTGAAAGAAAAGGAAGATGTTGTAACTAGGAAAGAAATAATGGATAAAATAGAAAAATGCCTTGCAACTTGTAAAGGGGAAATCTAGATTGAATACTACCATAATAAATTTTATAAGGGGTTTAACATACTGATCCTTTTCAATAAATGTATAGTTTGTGGGGTTTACTGGTTACAAAACTGATCAAACCGATTATAGACAATTAATGGCTTTGTAAACATGATGAGAATGAGATATTTCCTTCATTTGGGATTAGTAATTATTTATTGGTATTCAAATAGCATACAAATGTGCAAGATCATACTCATATTATGAGTTACCAATTCTTCCCACTTCTCATATTAATAATGTTTTCAACTTTCTCATCTCCCCTTTATTTTTTTCTAAAACACATACCACTAAGACTTAAATTTTGTTGTTCAATGTTCAAATCAATTATTGAGCATCTATCATTATCGGGTTTCCTTGCAATATTATGTAGATTTATCAGTGATTATAGTTCCTTCAGTGTTTAGTTATTTCTAATTTGTAACTTACTTTCTATGCGCATAAATTTTTATCTTTTTTTATACCAGTGGTGATAATAATTTATCAAGGATATTTTCAGTTGATAGTATACATTTAAATGTTCTTAATAGTAATGTGGAATTTACACTTTTCTTCTATTAGAGGATTCATTCAGGTATGACTACCAAGCTGGTTTTTGGGGTGTCATGGATGGTCCATGTCTTAGTATAATATCGGTAAGTTATTTTTTTACCATTATCTAGCTTCTTCATGAAAAGATAAATTTGTATTTCAAACATAAATTTTAAGATATATTATTTTTCTTTATACCAAATTACCAATTTCTATATGTATGGTATGCAACCTTCCATATGAGGGTTTAATTATCCCATGCCATGGGACTATGACAGTGGAAAAAATGACATTTTAGTAAATGGTGAACTTTGATGGTACTAAAAAAGATTAAAGTTAATCAAAATTTTCTTTGTATCAAATAGAAGTGTGAATTTTATGGTACTAAAGTTATTTTTTTAGCTCGAACTTTGATTCAGTGTCAAATTTGATTCTATTTAAGGGTGCTAGCTCAATGGAAGAGCACCTTCCTTTAGGAAAAAGGTTGGTGGTTTGATTCCTCGGTGTTCTATCTATATAAATAAATGAATAATTAAATGACCAATTAACAACAATCAATGACTAAATAAATGACCAATTAACAACAATAAATGACTAACTAAATAACCAGTTAACAATAATCAATGGCTAAATAAATGACCAGTTAACAATCAATCAATGACTAAATAAATGACTAAAGGTACTACCAAACAATGATAATAAATAATCAAATAAATGACCAAATAGAAACAATTAATGACCAAATAAATGGCTAAATATATGTCCAATGCATGAAGCAATTCAAGCAAAAATGTGACCCAATGATAAATGACCAATTTTTTTGGGTGATAAGTGACTGTTAATTTATGACCAACAGTCACATGACCAAATTTACTCATTTATCACCCATATTTAGTCATTTTTTATTCACTTATCACCCATATTTAGTCATTTTTTATTCACTTATCACCCATTTTGTACTCATGACCGAAATTGCAATCAAGACTTTCAAGAGAATGTGAAAAAAAAGATGTTTGTAAAAAAAATGAATTTTAGGAGAATGTGCCACTGCCTGTGTAAGCCTATTGATCCCTCTCGGCACTTGATAGATCCTAGAATTTGGTTCTTATTTGGACGGGAAGTGCATTTTTAGGCTTGGCCTAAAACCCCCAAACCTCAATAAAAAGGCATAAAATTAGAAAATGACAACCATAAAAACGAAGAGGAGGTTTCTAGCTCTCACCTGGAACTGACGGCATGAAAAACATAAGATAAACAACTACGGAATCTTCGACTGAAATTCTGCACACAACTCTCCTAAATGCTCTCCAAGAATTGGTAAATGGTAAAATAAATTGGTTTTTACTATTTACTTTTCCTTTTATAAAATATTTTTAGGTTTTTTATATTATTTTAATGTTTTTAAATCATTTTCATTAAAAATACCCTTTCTACATCTTGTATAAGTCAGTTTTGAAATATTTTTGGGAGATTAATGGCTTGTTTAAAGTTTTTACAAGGACAGAAGTAGAACCATATCGTCTATGGGTAAGTTTGTTTTTGGATTTTTCATACTTTTGGAAAATGGAAAAAGTCATCGAGCATTCATTTCAACACTTTGATCATGCTCTTTAAGCCTAGAATCAAATTTTTGAGTCATTTTTGCTTTTTTTTTGGGATCGTTAGACTCATTTATCACGAAAATAAACCCTAATGGAGTCTTCTTTAAACTCTTTTCAGACTCCGTAAATGTCAAAATATTGTCAAGCGAACTTGTCTTCTTCATGCTTGTAAAAGCACTTGAAGAGTCATATTTTCGACGGTAGTTTATCTCTTTTTTAGCTCAGATTGACTAATTACGAAAAAGGACCCTATGGAGTATTCTTCTATTTTCAGTCAGACTCTCTAAACATGAACGAAGTCGAGTTAAATTTCAATGGACTCGTTAAACCAAAAAGTGAGAGACCCTCTTTTTGGGAATGAATCCCTCCTTTCTCAGGTTCGTGAAACATATGAGAATGGACTTGTCCTCAGATGATCTAGAATGAGTGTTTGTTACCCGCTTTGAAATCATAAAAATAGAAAGAGGCACTCATCAACCATGATGGGGAAATTAAGGGAAGGGAACTAATTCATTTTTCAAATTAAATGGTAGTTTGTAGTCACCTTTGCACATGGCACTTGTTTGCATTTCATTCAGTTAATTGGCTATTCAGCTTACTTCCAAGTCAATGCACTTTCATGATTCATGTCACTCCTTTGAGTCTTTTAATGAATGCATTTTCCATCACTACATTATGTCCTAGTATCTGTATGGTTTAAGTTAATGCTGCCAAGTATTTCGTCGTGCTGCTTGATGTACAAAGGGAAGTTGAAATTTTACCTCTGCAGTCAAATAGTCTTTGTGTCAGTACCTTTTGAGTCAGTCCTATGGTTACATCATCTAAAAAATTCCAGAACTTTGTTCCAAGTTTCGTGTCGTCGATGTGGGATTCATCATGGCCCTCCTTCGACGATACGATTCCTGTCGACATCAACTCATCATTGTTGTAATGGATAATTCACCTAATAACCTAGGTCTGGGGGTTACCAACATACTATGACCTTGCAGACAATTTGATTATAAGAGCACAAATAGGAAATAGG
>LPNX010200524.1:0-109204 GCA_001517045.1 Pseudotsuga menziesii
AGAAAGTCAGTCTGATTGATATGCTAAGCAGTGTAAAGCAAGGGAAGAAAGGTGATTAAAGATGGTTAAAAAGGGACCAAATCTGGACTCAACAGAAACACTGGGAACCAATAAAGAAAAGACCTGGTCTCTAGTGGGATCAGGAGACGGATCAAGAAAATCCAACTGATCGATAGTGACAATTTCTTCGCCATGATTAAAGTACATCACATGAAAGAATGTTGACACCACAGCTTCCATGGCATAGACATAATCATGTCCGAGGAGCATATTGAAGTCCAAGGGGTCTTCTATCACCGTGAAGTCAACTAAGATTGTCTTCCCACAGTAACAGGTGTTTGAGTAAGAACTCCCAAGTCTACACAAGTTCTTCTATCAAATTCCAATAACTGACTAGCAGTCGACACAAGGCCTGGAGATCCCATGCCTCACCAAGCACGAGCAGACAAAATACTAACTGAGGCTCCTTCATCAACAATACAACGAGCAATCATATATGATTCAACTTTGACCTTTATCTAGAAAGGTGCTTCAGAAGGAAGGCACGGCTCAACTAGGATATCCCAATCAAAGGAAGCAATCCAAGATCTTGGTGGCGGTTGATTCGAAGCGAGTTCAATGCCCCCTTGTTCAGTAAGTTCTAAATTGGCAGTGAAGAAAATGTGACTAGTAGACACTTCACTCTCCAAAGGAAGAGTGGGATTGATCGATAATGGAATCGATTCAACCGCTTCATGAAAGTCACTCTCTGAAGGGAGAGTGGGATTGACCAAAGATGACATTGGTTCAATCACATGAGGACCACTCTCCAAAAGAAGAGTGGGATCGACCAAATATAAGATTGGTTCGACCACTTGATCAACCAAAGGTTGAGTAGGTTGTTGAGAAACTATAGCTTGTTCAGGAGAAGGAAATTCTTGAGTCTAGGACTACACTCTTCGCACCTCTGTGATAGCAGGGCACTGGTGAGTAATATGATCTACCTTGCATAGCTTACAAGGGAACTTAAGTTTTCACTTCAACCGACCAATTTTCTCAATGGTGTCAACATGACTAGCAGTGGATGACTATTTTCTCTCAACATGACCTACAGAGGTTGAGAGTTTGCCCCCAGCATGAACTACAGAGGCTAGGTGACTGGGTCCAACCTGACTAAGAGATGCTAGTTGTTGAGAGACTTCAGAATGTTCAAAAATGGGATGACCATGAAACCAAACTCTTTGCACCTCCACAATAGAAGGGAATTTATAAGTAAGGTGGTCTCCCTCACAAATCTTACAAGGAAACTTGGGATTGTGTTTTGAACGGGTAGTCTTTTCAACAGTGTCAACATGGCTCGCAGTGGCTAACAGATTGTCTTCAGCATGAACCACAGAGGCTGAGAGACTACCCCCAGCATGACTTACAGAGGCTGAGAGACTACCCCCAGCATGACTTGCAGAGGCTGAGAGACTAAGTCCAACATGACTTGCAGAGGTTGGATGGGCACCACCAACATGAACAACAGAGGATGAGTGGTTAGGATCAACATGCTTTTCAGCAGTTGAGTGTGTGCCCCCAGCATGAAAAACAGAGGCTGGGTGGATGGCTCCAACATGAATTGCAGAGGTTGGATGGGGAGGTTCAACTTGAACAACAGAGGTTGAATGGGTGCCCTCAGCATGAACCACAGAGGCTGAGTGACTGGATCCAACATGACTTGGAAAGGTTGGAAGGATTCGACCAGCATGAACCATAGAGGCTGGATGGTGAAGATGAACTTGACTTGCAAAGGTTAAGTGCTTAGATCCAACATGACCTGCAGAGGTTGGATAGGTGCCTCCAGCATGAACTACAGAGGCTGGGTGGTGAGGTTCAACTTGACTTGCATAGGTTGAATGGGTGCCCCCTTGCTTATGTGCCTTCTTCCTATTCCTCCTTCTTTTACTCCTTTTAGACTACCGGTTACTAGTATTAGTACTTTCACCGCATGAGGTAAAAGGAGGAGGATAATCAACTATAGGTGAAGGGGAAGCAGTGTTTTGATTCCCTTGATATAAGGAGCTTACTTGAGAAGCATCAGGAACATTCAGGACGGTTGGAGTGGAAAACAACCACACCGGTATCCCTAGGGTGAATCCGGGTAGATTCAGGGTGGCCATCAAGGGAACACCAACATTCCCCATGAGGGGAATAGTACAAGGAATTCCCAACATGGGGATCTCTTGGTTGGTGTTCGAAGGGGTGTTAGCCATAGTTTCAAACCAAGAGACAAAGTCTAAGGTTGATAGGCAACCAAAATTACAAAGAACACACCTAAACGCACACTAAGTACAGACAAACCACATAGCACTCACTAAAAAATTCACAAAGCCAAACAGACAAATAGGTATAAGATACGCTTTCCAAAAGAAAGTTGATACACAGTTACTTGGCGTCCTTGTAGATGTTCTTAGGCACAAGCGGAGGAATCACCCACCGCCCTCCCACACCTTCTACCGGGGTTACCTTCCAATCCCGTCCAAGGTCAACCAAAAATAGCCTTCCGGTGTACCTATGTATGAACCCTAGATGTCAAAGAGACTAAAGGATACCTTAACTATATTGACAGTCTGGGGGGAGCGTCACAAGCCTGATTCGTATGCATGGGCAGGGTAGCAAATCCCGAAACCCTATCTAAGACAGAATCCCTAGATGCACAAAAACCTTGGTTTATGCTTTGACAAGGAATTAGAGGGTTATCTCCTCAGTCCAAGTTTCCACGTGGCCTCGTGCTTAACTCCCATTTGAGAGGAGCTTCCCAGATACAATCAACACAGAAAAGGATTTACCTAGTGATTGGCCAACTACGTCTGAGATTTAAACACTTGTGGAGAGTTGAAACTCCCTAATCCACAAGTCTAGCCTGAGCTAGTTGGTGTATGACCCTATAAAATAAAACTTACTAATAATTTTTAAATTATATCATTTATTTTAAGGGATTTTTTTAGTCAGAGGGTAAATGGCGTGAAACTTATGTGGTGTTTTGACTCAAAGTTGAAACAAAATGACTAAGCAAAGAGATATGAAATGCAAAAAGCAAAAACTATTCTCTTTTCATTTTCAAATAGGAAACTTGAAAGCCACAAAAGAACAAAAAATTTTTTATTTTTTTTTCAAAATTAATGATATGCTATGCAATCTAGACTAAAAAACTAATCTACATGCATATAAAGCAAACATGTGTTTTTGTCTTTTTCTTTTATAAATGCAAAATAAAAATCAGCCTATCAACTAATGCAAGAAAGTACTGTAAGCAAAGCAAATAGACAACTACTCTACACCCCACAAACAAACCCTAGGTTTCCCTAAAGTTGGATATCAACCTCTCTTGAAAAGAAGGCTTACAAAGGTAAACAAGTCAACAACTTTGGAATGAAGAGACTGAGCAAAAATACTGACATAAACAAAGGTCAAGAAGTCCCAAGTATCAATCTAAACCTGCAAACAGAGGCTGCTCAGTACCTTGTCCAACAATTCAAGCCAAAGAAGGAGGTGGGTGGGAAAGCAGCAAAAACAGGTATACGTTCTTTTTTATTTTCTTTTATAAATGAAAAAGAAAAACTACCTACAAAATAAAAGCATGTATATGACAAGAACAAAGCAAAAGGAACTTTGCTATACAACCACCAAACAGACTCTAGAATGCCCTAAAGTCAGTATAAACCCTACTTGGAAGAAAGGCTTGCATAAGAAACAAGAAAACTATTTTGGCATGGTGAAGTTAACCAACAGAAGAAGAAGGAAACCAACAGAAACAAGCTTCTTAACTCAGACAAAGATCACTGACATAGGCTGACCAGAAACATAAGCCAAAAATCATACCAAGAAAAGGAGGTGGGGGAAAAAGCAAAGAGCAAACCCTAATGCTATAAAAAGTCTTACCACATAGATACAGAACAACCAAAAGGGATGACACTAAATCCTTGGATTCATGCACCTGCAGAGGACACCAAAAGACCTACCAAACAGCCCACAACAGTAGAAAGAACCACAAAAATGAGGAAAAACACTGTTTTAGGGGCACACGCGGGTTGCACTACTGACAGGTCGCGTGTCATACACGGGTTGCTAATACAGCAAGTCGCATGTATAAGCACACGTGGGTTGTATAACTGGCAAGTCACATACGTACGTGGGTTGACAGTATAGACAATCGCATGTATCAAACTAGACACGCGACTATTCAGTCTGCAAGTCGCGTACGGGTGGAAAAACTCCCAAAAAAGGTCAAGAACTGCCTTAACGATGCAAGGGAGGTGTTCTATCAGACTTATAAGGTGTTCCTAAGTGGCAAGAAGGACCTGAAACAATGCAAAAGACTGAAATAAAGATAGAGAAACCCCAAACAAACAAGGCTCTCCCTAGCAGAGTCTCCAGTTCTGTTGTAAAGGAAAGTATCCTATGGTTAGGGTTTAAGAGGCCATCAACATACTGGGGTTGAAAGGTGGATGCAAATGGTTCTGCAAGTAAATACAAGCAAGTTTCAGAGAATGGAATGGTTCATACCTTAGCCAAATGAAGGTTGATCCAAGCATCCCTTCAATCATCTTATTGCTCCTCTTGCTCCAAGAGACCTGCAAAACGAATTATACCTTCCTCAAACCAATATGACCACATATAAAGCAATGATAATCAAATAAACATGAAACAATGATCTGATTAACATCATAATATGATCATAAACAGAGATTCAATCACACATTGAATAATGATTTGGGAAGAAGAAGGACATCACATATTTATTAATCTTGAAAACAAGTACAAGTATACCTTCTCTTCAAGTTCGGCACCTCATGAAACCCTTATTTAGTTCTTCTGCTTCTCTTCTCCAAAGAACTCGGCCTCCAAGCTCTGCAACACAAGGAGAATGCTTCTAGGGCAAATGTGTGGGCAAAGAGAGCTCCAAATCCTCCATCATAACAATGCAAAGATTCATGTCCCCTCTCATGGACCTCCCCACCTCTATTTATATGCTTAAGGAAGAGTTAGGGGTGAAGACAAAGTAGTTACAACTGAAGGAGTCAGTTGCATAACTACCCAAACTACCCGAAATTCAAAAGGCGTGTTTTTTGACATTTTTAAGATGCATACGCGGGTTACTGAATACAACAATCACGTACACAAAAAATACACGCGGGTTGATAATACAGAAAGTCATGTATATAAGCAACTCGCGTACATACGCGGGTATCATAGAGAGCAACTAGCGTACGTACGCAGGTATTATAGAGAGAAAGTCACGTACAGACAAAAAACTCATTTTAAATGTATTTCTATGCATTTTCAGACTTTGGTGTCTTCTAGAAAGTTTTAGCTGACAGAAATATCTTTCCAACGGCACAGAGAAGAAGTCAAACGGAGTTACAGAACTCAAGATATGGGTCCTCCAATTTAGTTTTTTTTTCAGTGACTTTTCATGAAGTGTCATCATGGAAGTGTCGACATGCGACGAAATCATGAGAAAGTGATCACAAGTAGAGATATGTCATTTTGAGCTATAACACCCATACTCATCCATGGGGATTTGTTGAGGGAACCACCCCATTATCATCCGAAAGAAATGCAACCATGTCCTATCTTTGATTCCTCTATTCACGGTGGTGATTGCATGACCAATGTAAAAGACTTGAGCCATTCTGATTGTGCACATGGGAAACTAATAAAAATACCATATGGATCTGATAGTTGGAGGATATGTTCATCTATATAAGGAATGGCTAGGTACTTGTTGGATTCATGGACCTTGGAGGGTGTGCCTTTTTCTTGCACCATTGAATTTTTAGTAGACACATCCTACATCTTCTGTGAGAAACATGGGCATCTATGCTTGTTGGAGGATGCCCAAAATTGTCTTGGGACATGGAAATCACACCCATGTCATTGCAGCAACATATTTGTGAGATTCAATGTTGATGTGCATCAAGAACATAAGGAGATTTATGTTCGGTGGAGAAATAAAACATATTTCCAATTTTGCATTGAGAATTTCCAATTTTTCAATGCAGTGGTATGATTCCCACATCATGAATATCATTTCCTGTGATGATAAATTTTTATGGTGGATACTAATGTTTGGAGACTTACACTTGAGGAAATGGGATTCAAGCATATTTTTGTATGATAAGTTGTGTTGGAAGGAATTCTCACTAAAGGGGGTGCAATAGAAGCAATGGGACCCTAGAATTGCTTGTTTTTTGAGAAACTTTACATGTTGGCTTGATGGAGAAAGTCAAATTTTTTCACACATGAATTTATGCTCCAGTTATCCTACACGATGGACAAATTTGTAGCACTATCGAGTTCTTATGCTTGAGGACAAGAAGATTTGGGAGTGGAGGACTGTCATGTCCCCATATTTTTTGGCATAAAAGTGTTGACCATGCCCAACACATTGTGGGGTCAAAGATGCATTAATTACCACACCTAGGGAATTTTGTCGAAATATTATTTATGAGGCATTAATTAATTAGCCTGGGGAAATTTTTGTTAGATTTTTAACATTAAGCTAGCATAACATTAGGATCTTTAACTGAGAGAACAACAAGCACAACAATCAAACATAAGAGACAATGAACACAATGCTTTTCCTCGGGGAAACCATAAATGGAGAAAACCCCACAACTAATTCAGAGATAGAATCAACACCAAAACTGAAACCCAAAAATAGTAAGATGATCTCCCGATAGCAGTAACCTTTTTCTTCCTTTCCCCAGTGTCTTTCTCTTTCTCAGCTATGTGCTACAACTGAGTGTGAGTGAGTGTGTGATAAATAGAGAGACAGGATCTCTATTTATACTAATTCCTGACTTGACTAAAACTAGCTAGGGTTGAATTCACTAGGTGAGTCTAATAACCCTAGTGCCCTGGAATTGTGGGGACTTTAACACTTAGACAATAGGAGGGTTACCCACCTTGACTTGACATGACTTGTTTACATTATAGAAACTCTTGATAAGAACCTCGGGGCATGACATGACTCAAGTACATTACAAATACATTCCAGAATAAACATCGGGTTACAATACATAAGAAATACAATTCAATACATTCTGAAGTTACAATTACATCAACACTCCCTCTTAAATAGGAAGGTATTCTCTCAACATAATTTATCAGCACAAGTCTTCTTCTTTGTATCATCTAGATCATCATCGAGTCCTTGTCATCTTCATCTTCAAGTCATCTTTATCTGGATCTGGATCATCACTCGATCTGGATCATCATCTCTGGAGCATCATCACTGGATCTAGATCATCCTGCGTTCTAGATCATCTCTGCTTGATCATCATCATTGGATCTTCATGGGTCCTATCTCATCATTATTCTCGTCACATGAATTTCTATAGAGCTAGCCCTTTTCCATGTTGGTTGTAGGCCTAGCCTCCATGTAGGTCTTCTTCCAGCACTTATATCTGACCCTAAGTCAAAATGGCCCACCCAGCACTTATATCTAATCATGTAGGAACCAATCCTATAATAATATCAGAAAGGCACACGCAACACTCACATCTGACCATGTGGGAACACCTCCCACAACCCTGTCAGAAAGGCCCAGCACTCACATCCATCAACCAATGTCGGAAAGGCTTTAGCACTTACACTTGACCATGCGAGGAACCAATCCTCCATGCCGAAAGGCTCTGCATTTACATCTGACAACCAATGTCAGAAGGGCTCAACACTTATATTCAACCATGTAAGGAACCAATCCTTCATGCCGAAAGGGCTTTGCACTTACATATGACAACCAATGTCAGAAGGGTGTGCACTCACATCTAATCTTGTAGGAACCAATCCTACAGTCATATCAGAATGGCCCCCAGTCCCAAACTAAGCTACCTGGTTACTGACCAGGCACCTCCATTCCAAGAATGTCATTCAGTGCTTACTTCTAATCATGTAGGAATCAATCCTATAGTCACATCAGAATGGATCAGCACTCGTATATGACATGGAAGGAACCAATCCTCTCACCATGACAGAATGGATCAGCCCTTACATCTGACCATGGAAGGAACCAATCCTCTCACCATGTCAGAATGGCTCTGGGTCTCATCATTTCCCTTTGGAGGAAAACTTGATCTGGAGAACACCAAGCTTATTCCTGAAGTACTCAAACTTCACCCTAGCCAATGGCTTTGTCAACACATCATCTATCTATTCCTCCGTCGCAACATACTAGAGCTTTACTTCTCCCCTCTACACCATATCCCTGATATAGTGATACTTGATCTCAATATGCTTCAACTTGTCATGGAACACTGGATTCTATGACAACTTCACACAACTCTGGTTGTCACAATGTATGCAAGTAGCATCCATCTAGAGATTAAATAAATCAGACAGTAGCTTCTGCAGCCATACTGCCTCACAACTAGCTAAACAAGCTGCGACATACTATGCTTCAGCTATACTCAGTGCCACACAGGATTGCTTCCTGCTAAACCAAGAGATCACACCTAATCCCATACTGAAGCAACACCCTATCGATGGCATTTCCTGCCCAATCAGAATCAACATAACCCTCTAGGTTAATCTTCTGATTCGTCTCGTACTTGAGCCCATAATCAATTGTACCCCTTAGGTACCTCAGAATATGCTTTGTAGCAATCAAGTGAACATGTCTCGGATCTGTCAAGAACTAGCTCAAGGTGTTCACAGCAAAGCAAATGTCTGGTCTCGTATTCGTCAGGTACATCAAGGACCCAATCATCTGACGATACATCGTAGCATCAACCGTCTCTGATGAAGCATCACTCAATAGCTTCATGTTCAATGCCATAGGTGTGGTCATGGCCTTGCAGTCCATCATCCCAAACCTCTTCAAGATCTCTACTGCGTACTTCCCTTGTCCAAGGGAGATTCCATCCGCATTCTGCCACACCTACATGCCTATAAAATAATGCATCATACCCAAGTCCTTCATTTCAAACTCAGCAGCAAGCTTTTTCTTCGTATCAGCAATCAACCCATCCATACCTGTTACAAAAAGATCATCTACATAGAGTAGTAACATCATTGGGTTGCCATCTTCAACCTTGTAGTAAAGGTTGGAATCTAATTTACTCTTGGTAAATCCCAAACTGGATAGAAAGCTACCAATTTTTCCATATCATGTCTTGGGTTCCTGTTTCAAACCGCACAGGGCTTTCTTCAATCTGCACACATGAGACTCCCTATCATGTGTCTCAAAACCAAGTGGTTGTACTACATACACTTCCTCTTCCACTACACCATTCAAGAAAGTAGTCTTGCCATCCATTTGGTGTATCTTCCATTTCATTACTACAGCCAGAGCAAGTACTGATCTGATGGAAGTGAATCTGGCTATAGGTGCAAAGTTTTCTTCATAGTCTATTCCTTCTTTCTGTGAGAAACCACGAGCCACGAATCTTGCCTTATATTTCTCTATGCTACCATCTACACCATGCTTGATCTTGTAGATCCATTTGGAAGTTACAACCGGCTTCCCTTCTGGTCTTGGGAAAACATCCCAAACATCATTCTTCATGATCAATTGATACTCTTCGATCATAGCATCTTTCCATTCTTTCCGTTCTACCGCTTCTTCATAATTGGAAGGTTCTTCATTGATAAAGTCGCATAGTAAAGCTACATATCTAGAGCAAGATATGGTTCTCTTTCTTTCTCTGTGATTCTGTTCTGGAGCCCCATATCTTTCCACACCTTGGATAATTTCTCATACCCAAGCAGGTTTCCTCTTGTGAGGATTCTTCTCTTGAGGTGGATCTATAGGTCTTTGTGGTTCTTCAAATTCTCTATCTTCTTCTTGAATTTATTCATTCATGGTTGTATCATGAATTCTGGGTGCTTCTGCTTCATCAGGTTCTTTAGCAGGTCTCTTTTTGGATTTTTTGTAAGCTGAGTCTTCATCAAATGTTACATCCCTACTGATTTCGATATTCTTGAATCCTGGGAAGTATATTCTATAAGCCTTCGAGCTTTTAGAGTATCCCACAAATATACCCTTCTTTCCTGAAGGATCTAGTTTCATTCTCTTCTCTTTTGGAATGTGTATGTACACTGGATAGCTGAATATTCTGAGATGGCTGACTTCTGGTTTCTTGCTGGAAAAGACTTCATCAGGTGTCTTGTTCTCGAGTACTCTATGTGGAGTACGGTTCTGTACATACACTGTTGTTCTGGAAGCTTCTGCCCATAAATGCATGGGAAGATATTGATCATGAAGCATTTCTCTTGCAGCTTCCATGATAGTTCTATTCTTCCTCTCTGCAACCCCATTCTATTGTGTATTAAATGGACTGGATAACTTCCTCTTAATTCCCGATTCTTTGCATAAGTCTTCAAATTCATTTGATGTGAATTCTCTGCCATTATCTGATCGAAAGTTCTTGATATTATTTTCTATGTGGTTCTCGATCAAGGATTTGAATTCCTTGAACTTGCTGAAAACTTCATCTTTGTTCTTCATGAACTAAATCCATGTCTTCCTAGAAAAGTCATCAATGAAAGGAACATAGTATACATACCCGCTTAGTGAACTTGATGACATTGGTCCACATACATCAGAGTGGATGATTTCCAAGATTCCTTTTTCCTTGCTCTCGCTACCTGGAAATGTCTTCTTTGTATTCTTTCCTTTCGTACATCCTTTGTAGACCCCTTCATGTTTTGCTTGAATTTTTGGAAGACCTTCAATAGCTTTTCTTGCAAGTGGTAGTGCTCTGTAATGCACATTTGCAAGCCTTCTATGCCAAAGTTCATCTGGCTCTACTGTGTCATGGACCAAAGCTTGTTTTGGATGGCCCTTCAATTTGTATAAACCTCCTTCTTGTTCTCCAATCACTATTGCATCATCAATAGTCTTTCCTCTTTACCACATGAGTAATTGGACATTTACAAATGCAACCCTCATGCCATATGCATCCAATGTCGATATGGATAGAAGATTCTTCTTTAGTCCTGGTACAGACAATACATCCTTCATTTTCATGAATTTTCCCGAGTCTAGTTTGTAGGAGCATTCACCACTACCTTTTATGGGATATTGGTAGTCATCCCCAAGTTTCACCTTATGGGGTGAATTATGTTTGGATAGTTTCTCAAAGGATTCCTTAAAACCTGTCATGTGTTTGGAATCCCCACTGTCAATAAGCCAATATTTTCTTCCATGAGTGACAGTTCCCTTGAGAGCATAGATCATAACATATTCATCTTCACTTGAAGAGTCTTCACTTTCTTACTTTACTCTCTTCCTAAGAGGATCATCATCCTCAGCAGTGTGAGCATGATGTCTTCTTTTGGAGTTCTTCTTCTTCTTGGATCCATTCTTATTCATGGGACAATTTCTAGCAAAGTGTCCTATTTCATCACATGTATAACATCTGAGTTTGGATGGATCCCTTCTTGCAGGATTGTTTTTCTGATGAGAATGCTTACCTTGGTGATGATGATTTTCCCTTCTTCCTTTCTTGGAGTGTACTGTGAGAGATCAATCTTCACTTCCTATATTTTCTTCTCGAGATGTTATCCAATTTTCTTCTTGTGAACATTCTTCCCACAGTATACTGAACTTGACTAACTTCTTCCTAGCACAGATTCCGTGGATGAAAGAATCCCATGACCTAGGGAGACCATTCAAGGTTGTCATCACAATTTCTGTATTCTCCACTTCTTCATCTACTGCTTCCAGTTGTTCTTTGATCTGGGAGACCCTTGTGAAGTATGACTGGATGGTCTCCACTTTATAGATCTTTACATTCTTCAACTGGTTCCTTAGAGTCATCTTCTGATTGATGTTCTTTCCTTCAAGTAGTTTGGTTAGGGCATCAAACATGGCTATAGGTGTCTTGAGGGAGGACACTTGTGGTATGCGGTGATCCTTGATAGAATCAGCAATAATCCTATTTTCCATAAACAACTTCTTCTTATGTAAGGCCTTGGCCTCATCTCCCCCTGGAACTGGAACCTCCTCACTAATATAGGAGTCCAACTCATTTTCTTCCAGGACCAGAGAGATCCTATACTTCCAGGCTTGGAATTTATCAGCTCCCTCAATCTTTTAATCAAGCTTGGTATGATGAGACATATTAATTTAGAACCTCAAATGGAAATACAAAATATTTAGATCTTACCAGGTCAAGATGTCGGATCTAGATTTGGAGATGAAATCTTGCAGTGCTGGTTTAGGAGCATATTAGGGTTTTGCTTTTTCCAGAGTTCTGTCCAACGAAATTATTTGAATTTGATCCCTAACTTCGATTTTGGGGAGGAAATCAATCCAATCCTGGGCGCACTGAAAAAATCCACTTCTGTGAAAAACCCTAATTTTTAACAGGAGTGTTGGGTCCAAAACTGAAAAACCTCAGAATTGGATTCTGCTTCGACAGAAAGATGCGCCGCTAGGGAGGAGAATTATTCCAACCTACGTTTGCTGAAAATATGTGCAGAGAGATCCACAAAATAGGAATCCTTGGTTCCCGCAGCTGCATAGTGTCTTCTTCTCAGGTTAGCTTTGATACCATGTTAGATTTTTAACATTAAGCTAGCATAACATTAGGATCTTTAACTGAGAGAACAACAAGCACAACAATCAAACACAAGAGACAATGAGCACATTTTTTTTCCTCACGGAAACCATAAATGGATAAAACCCTGTAACTTCCTCAGAGATAGAATCAGCACCAAAAGTGAAACCCAAAAACAGTAAGATGATCTCCCGACAGCAGTAACCTCTTTCTTCCTT
The DNA here is from genome assembly GCA_001517045.1 of Pseudotsuga menziesii. Lineage (NCBI taxonomy): Eukaryota > Viridiplantae > Streptophyta > Pinopsida > Pinales > Pinaceae > Pseudotsuga > Pseudotsuga menziesii. The sequence continues at coordinate 12,749 of LPNX010200524.1, forward strand.
GCCCCAGTGTCTTTCTCTTTCTCAGCTATATGCTAAAATTGAGTGTGAGTGAGTGTGTGATAAATAGAGAGGCTAGCTCTCTATTTATACTAATTCCTAACTTGACTAAACCCAACTAGGGCTGACTTCAAGTACATTACAAATACATCCCAGAATAAACATCGGGTTACAATACATAAGAAATATAAGTGAATACATTCCAAAGTTACAATTACATCAACAATTTTGCTAATAATATCTTTGAGGCATGTATTTAATTTTTATTAATCACTATTATTTATTAGGCAATTTAATGATGTGGAAATGAGCTTGCCATGTCAGGTGGGGTGCATTGGGCAAGTCAAGTTTGCCAAGGGAAAAATGGGAAATTCTATGGAAAAAGTAGTCAGAGAGGAATAAGGAAAGTGCCAAAATCTATGACAAAATATGTCATAATAAAAGTAGGAAAGATTTGAAAAAGGAGGTTGAAGTTTCCCTTTTTTAGTTCAGTCACAAAAGTAGGGAAGACAAAAAATGCCATCATAGGGAAAATAACAAATATATGTGTCACGTCCCCGTCCCTCACTCGGCAAAGAGGACGTGACCAACACATCAAACACAGCCTAGAAAATAGCCCATGAACATAAAACAGAAATCAAATGCTGAAATTAAAACTTACAAGCATACACAGATGCATAATTCATCATACAAGGATGCACAGTCCTTCAAACAATCAGCGGAAGCAAACATAGACATTCCAGCATTTACAACAAATATAAATTACAGAGATGCAGTAAACAACACTTATCTTTCAATGAAGAATTCACCCACAACCAGCTACGTCGCTGCAACGTTCCACCCAACCATAGGCCAGCTTGCTCATCAATCTCTCAGCAACGCTGCCACCCCCGAGCTAGCCATGATTCCTTCGGAATAAGGGTCAATTGTAGGCTTATACATAGCCAAGGGGTACAAACAACAAACTAACAGCTGGGTTTCACAGGCTTTCAACAGACAAGCCAAGCCAGCACAGTCCGCAGACTAACCATTGCACTCAGGCAATTACTTAGCTGTCACAGCTTAAACAGGGAAAACGAATTCCTGAGTCATTCTTGGCCCTATCGGGGCCAAAATGACTCTCACTCGAATTTACAATGGCCCCCAAACGTAACAGCAAATACATTCCCAACATGGGGAAGACTACAGCCCCGAAATATACCAGTGAGCACAACTTACAGCAGGGAAAACGACCCCAATTAGCCTGTGAGACAGCCAAAAATGTGAATGGCCCTTCATAGTCAGTCGTGGATGCAAGAGCACGGCTCTCAGCTCTCCATGTGCGCCCCAAACAGAAGAATACCTGGGCGTGGTTAAACAATCCGAACCAGCAAGGAAAGGAACAGACAATGGAGGCCCTGCGTGAGGAAAAACGACTCCGTTTTTGTCCATGGATGCACACACAACAGGAAGGACGCGAATTTGCAGTTCATGGGTGCTCAGCAACTCGTGGGGGAGAGGAAGAAAAATCTGTGTGAGACCAAAAAACGCCCCAAAACCTGTGCGTGAGGAGAAAACAAACCAAAAAAATCGTGGTGAGTGGTGAACCGACCAGGGAAGAGTGCGTGAGGGAGAAGAATGGGCAGACATGGGTGGAGTGGGAAAGTGGGTAAGGCTGACATCCTGCCACAACCACCACCACTTCAGCAATAACTTCCCCAACCACCAGCTGAAGCATTAAAGAGGTTAACAAGGGAAGATGGAAAATCAACAAGGTGACAAAACAACAAAGGTGGTGAAACATGGGTTTTCCCCATAACCAAGGTTTGACATCCCCCACCCCTTATCCTTTGGAACCATGCCCTTTTCATTCAACGTTGCACTGCCGTAGCTGGTTGTGGTTTTAGTTTATTTGATGTGCGTGTTTACATGATGCCACATTAAAATGTGCCGGATAGCACAACATACCATCGGCAATTATCCCCATTGCCGAAACCTACACAACCAAATCGATGGTGGGGCTTTTGCCTTGAGCTCCTCACCACGATTAATTACAATATATACATCATGCGAACGGGGTCAAAACCGGGGACATTACAATATGCCTAAGGAGGGTGGAATTTCCAAGTTAGATGAATGACATGGACATGGAAATATCTCACAAGGTCCCTACTCGCTAATAACTCAAGGAGGGCACATATGTGGCTAGGGTTAGGGCTTCTAGGTGGATGAATTGCTCTCAGAGGTCACCTATTGCCTCTACTTGCTAAGCATGTCACCCATAGATATATTTAAAGATAATTTGAGCTAAATTTACTATTTTGGTTGATGTGTTAATTGATTTGTGCTTATGTGAGCATTCATTTTTGAGTGATGTCCCTTAGACAATTGGGAGATGAACCCCAAGCATTCCCTTCCCACTCCTTCATCCCCATTTCTTCTCTTTGCAGGTATGGAAAGCTTGATTTTTATCCATTGAAGTTCCTTTTAAAAATATTTTTCAGCCTGCACCTCAGTTAAGTCGAGATCCAATGAAGCCCAAGCTTCACCTACGCTCTCAGCCTTTCTCTTGTCATATTTTGGGACTCTTGCCCACCATTTTGGAGTCCTTTTATGTAATATTAATTCAATACAACTATCTCTAATGTATAAAATATGATAAAATATTTCATTTATAATTCCCAGGTCATAATAATTATGTCCTTGAATTTTACCTTCTCAGTTTCTCATGAAAAGCTTAATATGTCATTGTAATGGGGGGAATTGATAAATCTATTGCAATAATGAGCAAGAAAAGGCTGTGGGAAGGAGTATAAATGATTATATATGTCCATTTAATCTGTATTAATGTCTTTCAGATGTCATTTTCTGCATTGAAGTCAATCTGTTATGAATTCTATGCTTAATTTTGCACCCTACCCAGAACACTAGTTTTAATTGTGTAGTTTTACCATTTCTTCTATAAAATGAGTTCTACCCACTCAAATCCAGTTCTGTAAGTTTATATGGATCACTGACAGAACCAATTACCCATAATAACTCCATAATAATTTTTTTGAGTTCTTATAGTGATTTGGAATCCTCCATTGCGTAGGTTCTCACAAGGACAAAATTGCCTAAAAATACCAGTTCTTTCCTAAACTCTCCAGACAACTCCAGATCTGTTAGAAACTATCCAAAATAATATTTTATACTATATAAAGGCCTTCTAACACCTATTCAATTTTTCCCAAGCCACTGGTCAAAAGGACAGAAGGAATTTCCCTAGTTTCACGGGTGGGTGACCCGGAAGCGTGGGAGTATGTTTCTGCATAGCGGGATTTGAAACCAGAATGGTCTCTAATTAAATGTGTTAGGGGAAATAAATTCACTGCAAATTTTTCCAGCAAAACACCTTGAATTACCTAGTCTAAAGATTCACTGAGTGGTTGTAATTTAATATCATAAATTTTATTTAATTTGCAGCATTAGTTAGTTCTCATGTATGCATATCAGACTTGGGAAAATTACAATCAAGAATATAAAGGATTACATAGGGGCTCACAAGATCATCATGTCACTTATAAGAGTTGAACCTAGGTAGGGAGGGTAACAATCATTGTTCCCAACCACCCAAGCTACATCCAATGGACAAACTACTGTGTAGTTGTTATTATTAAATATTGTTTGTATACGGGTGTTATGTCATCTTTCCCTATTGTAAATCCAAAACATAAATCTCATTTTTAATTTTTCTTTAGAATTGATTATAGCATATGAAAATGATTACCTACACATTCAGTATTAAAATGTACGTATATCACATTCAATATTGAAATGTATTTATATAAGTTATAAGTTAATTCAAAGAAATACTATTAATTTTTTATTATTATTTAATGATGATGATTATTAATAGTCCCTTTAGAATAATATTGATTTTTGAAATTTAAGAAATCTAAAAAAATTAATTGGTTTATTTTACAATTTTATTGTTATATTTAGAAAGCTTTAAGGAAAAACATTTTTAAACATAAATACTTTTTATATTTTAAATTATTTATTTTAGATTAGGGTGGATCACCTTCTTATACAATAGTATATTAATTTTTATTTATCTTGTAATTCTTTATTTTAACATATTTTCTCCATAATAATATTTTTAACTGTCATTGTTATGCATAGTGAGCTCTTCCTTGATTCCTCAATAATTTAGCCAATACATCTCATATGTATGCCATCTTAAAAAGGCTTTTGTATTCCATGTTATTTATCTTGTTCTTATACATTAATGAACTAGTACTAGTGATGCTCTTAATGGGGAACCAACTCAATTTTATGAGGAGGAGAGGATATGAAATAGTGCCTTTAACTTTGAGATTGTAAGTTATGAAATGTTTTTGAATTTGCTCTATGCTTATCCAAAATTCTCTAGATATGTTAGTGCAACTTCACAACCCTGATTTTTAGGAGTTTCATCTTACCCATAGATAAAGGTTCACTTATTTGCAAGTATTTTCAAGTAAATGATTAGCTCTCCACCCTTCTCCATTTATATTTCTCTCAATGCTATAGTTCCACTAAAGCTTGTGATGAAGAGCGGTTCCAAGATATTTTTATGAAATGATTTCCTCCACTTGTTGTCAAAAAGGAGATTAGTGTAAATGATCTTTTTAGATTTGATTATCATAACATTTATTTTGTCAATATGAAATCATAGTATTTCAAAAATAAAATCTTTAAGAATTTTTAACTTTTAATCATAAATCATATAAACCTCCTTGTTTATACATATATAATAATATATTATAAAAATAGTAAAAATAATTGCACTTTCAAATAATAATTATTAGGGCTCTCATGGTGACCATGTGCACCAAACGACCTTTAGGTTATGCGTGTAACAAAATGGATAGCATTGAGTTACCCCCATAGGGAATCAAATTAACTCGGTTTTGGTAGGGAGGTTATTTGCTTTCATCCATCATATCCTATTTTTTTTTAAACTCTTCCATTTTACTACTCTACTATCTTGTGTGCACTATGTTCTAATTTGTTTATCCCACTGGGGCCATGTCAGTGTAGTAATTTTTTCATCCTTCATTATGGACTTGACAAGTGTCGATTTTGGCAGTCTTTACTCGCATTAGGATGATACTCATTCGGAACCACCAACTTATTGGAATGGAAACTTTCAGAGGAAATTTTTTGTCTTGTCCTCATTTCATCATGTGACTTACTCCTTGTAAGTTATACTGAAACCCTACCTAAAAACCCTAGAACTGTTATTTCCTTCACTCATTCGCACTCAAAACTCAAGAGCAAGAAAGTCGAGGTCAGTCTTCTGCTAGGATCTAATGTTCTTATGGGTGAACTAATCAATATGTTGAATAATCATTTTGTAGGTAGATTCTCAAGTTGACACATGTGTCCTGAGCCTTTCTACTTTCAATAAGTGGATTCAACAAAACTAGGTATGCACTCTTGGGTATGAGACAAAATTATATTCACTAGCTAGGGGATGGTTAGGTGTTGTCTTGGATAACCAAGAAGACACCATATCCATTCTCAATGGTACTTGGTTTTGGGACATGGATACCTTGAATATGCTTCATTGGTCAATATTTTTCAATGCAAAGAGAACCAAGTTATTTTCTCATAGGATTTGGGTCAACCTACCAGTACCCCTCGTAGCTATGTTTAATAGATATTTTATGTAGGATTGGTTCACAGTTGGGGAATTTCATTACATTCGATGTGGGTTTTCTTGAATTTGGGCATACGTTTGATGGATATTGATGTAAGGGAAGGGTTATTAGTAGAATTGAGCATCTCAATTTGGGGATTCTAATTCACTAAGAGGTTAGATTATGTTGACATTCCTTTTCAGTGTATCTATTGTCACTCCTTGGACCAACTTGTTAAGGAATTCCCAAATCATTTTAGAAGAAAATAGTGGATTAATAGAAGGCCTTCAAAATAGTTTGTGGGTTCCCATAATTGTGCTCTCAAGACAATTTCTCAACCTAGTTCTACTCTATTTCGGGTTTTGGTTTCATTGAACTGCCCTAAAAATAATCATGGAAGGTGGTCAACCTCGAATCTGGCACTTATTCCAGGCTTGGTCAGTGGCTCACTAATTTTTTTTTCCAATAAGTTTCCTTCTTCGAAATCACCTTCCCATTATAGATCTCATCCTATAGAATATATAAGCCGTTTATATTCTAGGGTTTTATTTGTATGTACTGTTGGAACAACCCCTACCTTTGACAGTTTATTTATCTTCGAAGGTGATGGGTTTTTTTAGGATTCCTTCATAGATCGTACCCTTTAAACCATCAAAATTGTTGGCCCTGGGGCTATTTTGTTTAATTTGGGTACTAATTTTGAAGTTTTGGTCGAAGTGTGAATGAAACCATGACATAATGGTTAATCAATTCCAAAGTTTTAGGCAAATATTGAGGAACACTAGATGTTTTGATGAAGTCCAACTGAAAGGTTGGTTAGGTGATTAGAGTATTTTTTGAGTTACATTTATGGGATTAGGAAATGGGAAAATATAGTAAAAATGTCCATTAGATCCTATAAATATGTAATAGGTCGATATTTTGGGGTTATCCAGTTTGTAGAAGAGTTTTGAAAATTTGTAACTTGTCGAAGAAGGATGTACTAATTTGTTGAAGAGTAAGCCGAGTCACAAAGTATTGTTAGTTTTTCAACATTAAGCTAGCATTATTAGGATATTTAACTGAGAGAATAACAAGTACAACAATCAAACAAAATAGATAATGAACATAGTGTTTTTCCTCGGGGAAACCATAAATGGAGAAAACCCTGCAACTTCCTTAGAGATAGAATCAGCACCAAAATAGTAAAAGCCCAAAACAGTAAGTGACCTCCTAAAAATAGTAATCTTCTTCTTGTTTAGCCCTAGTATCTTCTCCTTCCTCAACTATGCACTACACTTGAGTGTGTATGAGTTGTGTGATAAATAGAGACTCCGTTTCTCTATTTATACTAACCCCAACATGACTAAAACCCTACCAGGGCCGACCTCTACTAGGAGAGTCTAATAACCCTAGTGCCCCAGAACTGCGGGGACTTTAACCCTTAGACAATTGGAGGGTTACCCATAATGACTTGACATGACTTGTTTACATTATTGATCCTCACGATCGAAACATCGGGGCATGACAACATGACTCAATTACATTATAGATACATCACAGAATAAACATCGGGTTACAATACATAAGATACATAGATGAATACATTCCGAAGTTACAAATACATCAACACTCCCTCTTAACTAGGAAGGTATTCTTTCGACACAATTTTCAGTACTCGTCTTCTTATCTATATCAGCTGGATCATCTCGTCTTGTGCATCTCAAGTCCTCTGAGTCTTCAAGTCATCTTTGTCTTCAAGTCCTCTTCATCTTCGAATCTAGATCATCTCTCGGATTTGAATCATCACTCAATCTGGATCATCACTGAGCATCATCACTGTATCTGGATCATCACTCGATCTGGGTCATCACTGGACATCATCGCTGGATCTGGATCATCACTGGATTTGGATCATCACTTGATCTGGATCATCACTACTAGATCATCATCACTGGATCTAGATCATCACTCGATTTGGATCATCACTAGTGCTATATCATGATTCTTCTCATCACAGGAAGTTCTACAGAGCCAACCTTTTTTCATACTAGTTGTAGGCCTAGATTCCATGTAGGTCTTCTTCAGCACTTATATCTGACCTACTCGTCAGAAAGGCATAGTACTCACATCCCTCCAGGTTGGAACCACATCCTACCACAATGATGGAAGATCTATGTTCTTCCATCCAGGCCGGAACCACATCCTACCACGATGATGGAAAAGTTTTGTACTTCCATCCAAGTTGGAACCACATCCTACCATAATGATGGAATATTTTCATACTTTCATCCATGTCGAAACCACATCCAACCACAATGACGGAAGATATTTGTTTTTCCATCCAGGCCGAAACCACATCCTACCACAATGATGAAAGACTCTCATCAAGGCTGGAACACATCCTGCTCACAATGATGAAATATTTCTTCACTTACACTCATCCAGGCAGGAACAAATCCTGCTCACAATGATGAAAAGGCTCTGTACTTACATCCATCTAGGTGGGAACACATCTTGTTCACAATGATGGAAGGGCTTTGCACTCATATCTGATCTTGTAGGAACCAATCCTATAGTCACATCAGAATGCCCCCCAATCCTCCTCGACTGAGCTACCTGGTAACTGACTAGGTGCATCCATTCTCCTAGAGAATGGCAGTTGCCCTTACATCCGACCTACTCATTGGAATGGCCAACACTCACATCTGACATGGAAGGAACTTAATCCTTTAGCCATGACAGAATGGTTCAGCCCTTACATCTGATCAAGTGGGAACACATCTCTCTATCACATTAGAATGGCTACTCAGTCCTAGACTGAGTTTTCCTGGTACCTCACTAGGCAGATCCATTCAAAGAATGCCAATTTATTTCACATCTGTCCTACTCGAAAAAATGGCCAACACTCATATCTGACATGGAAGGACGCAATCCTCTCACCATGACAGAATGGCTCAGCCCTTATATCTGACCTACTCGTCAGAATGGATATGGATCTTAGCACTCATATCTGACATGGAAGGAACCAATCCTCTTACAATGACAGAATGGCTTAGGCCTTACATCTGACCATGTAAGGAACTAATCCTCTCACCATGTCAGAATGGCTATGGGACTCATCACTTTCCATTGGAGGAAACCTCTATCTGGAGAACACCAATCTTCTCCCTGAATTACTCAAACTTCACCCTAGCCAATGGCTTTGTCAATACATCAGCTATCTGTTCCTTCGTCGCAACATATTGTAGCTTCACTGCTCCCCCCTGCACCATATCTCGGATATAGTGGTACTTGATCTCAATATGCTTCGACTTGTCATGGAACACTGGATTCTCTAACAAATTTACGCAACTCTGGCTGTCACAATGTATACAAATATCATCCAACTGGAGATCAAATAAATCAAACAGTGGCTTTCACAGCCATACTACCTCACAACTAGCTGAACAAGCTATGACATACTCTGCTTCAGTTGTACTCAATACCACACAGGATTGCTTCCTGCTAAACCAAGACATCACACCTGATCCCATACTGAATCAACAACCTGAAGTGCTCTTCCTATCGATGGCACTACCTGCCCAATCTGAATCGACATAACCCTCCAAGTTAATATTCTGATTTTCATCATACTTGAGCCCATAATCAACTGTACCCTTCAGGTACCTCAAAATATGCTTTGCAGCAATCAAGTGAACATGTCTCGGATCTGTCAGGAATTGGCTCAAGGTGTTCACACCAAAGCAAATATCTGGTCTCGTGTTCGTCAGGTACATCAATGACCCAATCATCTGATGATACATCATAGCATCAACCGACTCTGATGAAGCATCGTTCAATAGCTTCAGGTTCGATGCAATAGGTGTGGCCATAGCCTTGCAGTCCATCATCCCAAACCTCTTCAGGATCTCTACTACATACTTCCCTTGTCTAAGGAAGATTCCATTTGCACTCTACCACACCTCCATACCTAGAAATTAATGCATCATCCCCAAGTCCTTCATTTCAAACTCAGCAGCAAGCTTTCTCTTTGTATTAGCAATCAACCCATCCATACCTGTCACAAATAGATCATCTACATATAGTAGAAGCATCACTAGGTTGCCATCTTCAACCTTGTAGTAAAGGTTGGAATCTGCTTTACTCTTGGTAAAGCCCAAACTAGATAGAAAACTATCAATTCTATAGTACCAAGTCCTGGGTTCCTGTTTCAAACCGTACAGGGCTTTCTTCAATCTGAATACATGAGACTCTCTGTCATGTGTCTTAAAACCGAGTGGCTGCTCTACATACACTTCCTCTTCCACTACACCATTCAAGAAGGTAGTCTTGACATCCATCTGGTGTATCTTCCATTTCATCACTATAGCCAGAGCAAGTACCGATCTGATGGAAGTGTATCTTGCTACAGGTGCAAAGTTTTCTTCATAATCTATTCCTTCATTCTGAGAGAAACCCCGAGCCACAAATATTGCCTTATATTTTTCAATGCTACCGTCTGCAGCATGCTTGATCTTGTAGATCCATTTGGAAGTTACAACTGAATTCCCTTCTAGTCTTGGGACAACATCCCAAACATCATTCTTCATGATTGATTGGTATTCTTCGATCATAGCATCCTTCCATTATTTCTGTTCTTCTGCTTCTTGGTAAATCAAAGGTTCTTTATCAATGAAATCACATAGTAAAGCTACATACCCGGAGTAGGATCTGGTCCTCTTTCTTTCTCTCTGATTCTCTTCTGGAGCCCCATATCTCTCTGCACCTTGGATACGTTCTTGTACCCAAGCAGGTTTCCTCTTATGAGGATTCTTCTCCAGAGGTGGATCTACAGGTCTTTGTGGTTCTTTGAAATCTCGATCTTCTTCTTGAGTTTCTTCATTCATGGTTGTATCATGAATTCTAGGTGCTTCTGCTTCTTCAAGTTCTTCAGCAGGTCTTTTTCTAGATTTGTTGTAAGCTATGTCTTCATCAAATGTCACATCCCTGCTGATGTCAATCTTCTTGTATCCTAGGAAATATATTCTGTAAGCCTTCGAGCTTTTAGAATATCCCACAAATATACCCTTATTTCCTGAAGGATCTAATTTTGTTCTCTTCTCTTTCGAAATGTGTATGTACACAGGAAAGCCGAATATTCTGACATAGCTGACTTCCGGTTTCTTTCCGAAGAAGACTTCTTCAGGAGTCTTGTTCTTAAGTACTCTGTGTGGAGTACGGTTCTGTACATACACCATTGTTCTGGCAGCTTTAGCCCAAATATGCATAGGAAGATCTTGATCATGAAGCATGGCTCTTGTAGCTTCCATGATAGTTCTATTCTTCTGTTCCGTAATCCCATTCTATTATGGATTATAAGGAGTGGACAACTCCCTCTTAATCCCCAATTCTTTACATAGCTCTTTGAATTCATTCGAAGTGAATTATTCACCATTATCTGATCGAAAATTCTTGATCTTATTTTCAGTGTGGTTCTCGATCAAGGCTTTGAATTCCTTGAACTTGCTAAATACTTCATCTTCATTCTTCATGAAGTAAACCCATGTCTTCCTAGAAAAGTCATCAATAAAAGAAACATAATATGCGTACCCGCTTAGTGAGTTTGATGACATAGGACCGTATACATCGGAGTGGATGATTTCCAAGATTCCTTTCGCTTTGCTTTCGCTGCTTGGAAATGTCTTCTTTGTATTCTTTCCTTTCGCACATCCTTTGCAGACCCCGTCATGTTTTGCTTGGAATTCTGGAAGACCTTCAACAGCTTTGCTTGCAATAGGTAGTGCTATGTAATGCACATGTGCAAGCCTTCTATGCCAAAGTTCACTTGGCTCTACTGTGTCATGGACCAAGGCTTGTTCTAGATGGCCCTTCAATTTGTACAAACCTCCTTCTTGTTCTCCAATTATCACTGCATCATCGATAGTCTTTCCTCTTGGCCACATGATGACTTGACCATCTATGAATGCAACCCTCATTCCTTTTGCATCCAATGCTGATATGGAGAGAAGGTTCTTCTTGAGTCCTGTCACAAACAATACTTCCTTCATTGTTGGAGACTTTCCAGATTCTAGCTTAGAGGAAGATTCCCCACTACCTTTTATTGGATATTGGTAGTCATCTCCTAGTTTCACCTTGTGAGGTGATTCATGTTCTGATAGTATCATAAAGGATTCCTTGAATCCATTCATATGCTTGGAAGCTCCACTGTCTATAAGCCAATCATCACTTCTATGAGTAATGTTACCTGTGAGAGCAGAAATCAAAACATATTCATCCTCACTTGAAGAATCTTCACTTTACCTCAGCACCAAAACAGTAAGTGACCTCCCGACAACAGTAATCTTCTTCTTGTCTAGCCCCAATATCTTCTCCTTCCTCAACTATGCACTACACTTGAGTGTGTATGAGTTGTGTGATAAATAGAGACTCCAGTTCTCTATTTATACTAATCCCGACATGACTAAAACCCTACCAGGGCCGACCTCTACTAGGAGAGTCTAATAACCCTAGTGCCCCGAAACTGCGGGGACTTTAACCCTTAAACAATCGGAGGGTTACCCATAATGACTTGACATGACTTGTTTACATTATTGATTCTCCCGATCGAAACATTGGGGCATGACAACATGACTCAATTACATTATAGATACATCCCGGAATAAACATCGGGTTACAATACATTAGATACATAGATGAATACATTCTGAAGTTACAAATACATCAACAAGTATGGCATCGATATGCAGGTTGTGTGCACAAATCTAATGTAATGAAGTATTGGAGTAATGCATACAGATTGTGTGAGAAGACTTAAAGAGTTTGAGCTATGTCTCTTTATAATAAATGAGAGCTTTTGTGGTTTTTCCCATCTAGGGTTTCCACTTTAAAATCTTGGTTTTTCTCATGTGTGTGTTTGTGCATTGAATTATTTTTGTTTCCTAATGTTTAAATGAATAAACTACAATGGAATGATTGAGGTGTTAATGCAATGGTTATTTGAATTATGATGAATATGGTTAATATTGTGGGAAAACTTGTAAATGTCTATCATAGTATTTGATCTGCTGAGGTTATTTTTGTTGTTGTCCTATATGGAAATATTCCCCTTTACCATTGTGGAAACATGGTTCCTACAACTCCCATAGGTACCTCGAGTGAGACCTCATCTTCTCTGCAAGTGTTTTCGAAAGGGATAAAATCCTTTTGGGCCAGTAAATTGGGTTTTATTGGTATGAGATGGTGTGAACATGGGTTAGTTTAATAGTTTAATATAGTGCCAGCAAATGGTTTCCATTGCTAGGACTGGGATCATTGCAAGGAGGAAATGTTTTGGCATCTGATGAAGCCTAAAATCGAGGTTTGGTTATATCATAAGATGAAGGAATTTGGTCAAGAATAAAATCATGATCCATGATTGAATCTAGGAGAGTGGTTGAGAAGGTATGTCTACTCTAATATTCATGAAAAAAAGTCAGCAAATTTCCTATTATATTGTATGAGTGCTTGGTAAGATTGACACTCTAGAAGAAAAATTTCCAAGTAGGAAAACCTAAGGTCTGGACACATCAGTTGATTCAATGACTGAAGTGTGTTGATAACAAGATCTCAAGGGTTTCCTAATTTTAGGTGGATGTCATTTTAGAAGGGTATACCATCAAAATTGCTATTAATACTGTCAAGTCATATAATGAAGCAGAGTGAAAATATTTCGAGGTACACGAGGTAGATATTTGAACTCTTTAAAACTATGGATTAATATGTTAGTGTGTGAAAAATGCATTTTGAGAATGAAATCCAACAAGTAAGTTACTATATGTGGAGGGTGTGGGTATTGATTGGAAGAAGGTCTGGGAGAAAATGTGAAATAATCTAAGATGATCCAAGGAGAAATAATTGAGATAGATGAAGAGTGTGGCTGCTTGAGGAGTGTGAAGAGATTCCAGTTGAACAAGAGGAGAAGGACTATGATTAGGACCGAGAGTTGTAATGCAAATGGAAGGGGAGACTATGAATTGGTGCTAGATCTTGAGGAGGAGTCTTGTGAAGAAAAAAATGACTATAGGATTATTTCAGAGGAGGAAGAAGATCCATATCTACACCAGACGTATTCATGTGACATACCCATGAACCCAAGTACATATATAGAAACCAAGGTAAGACTCGAAATCTTGTCACAAGTTTTTCTAGCAAATAAGAATAGTATTAATAACCAGACTAGTAGTACGCCCAATAGTAAGGGTCTTAGGATTACACCTCCAAGTTCAATTTCATCAGTAGCCTAGAGGCATAGAATGGTTGGTGATTATATGGAGTTATTTGTATTCAATCGAAATGGATTAGAGGATCCAAAGCAACATTGGTTTGTTTATGAATCTCTATGGATAGCTCGACAAGTACAATATGAGGCCATAAAAATGGCCCAAATGATCATAAAGTTATTGGTACATGAAGTAATTTATCGTTTCTACAGGAGCTGCAATAAAGACGTTAGCTAAGATAAAGGTGGGATGGATGGATGAATTCAAGAAACCAAAGTTTGAGTCATAGTGCATCATAGCATTAAAGGAGATTAAGAAATCATGGATTGAGTTGGTGTGGGACTTCAACCAGAGACTCAAAACCATGATGTCTAAGGTGAGTTTCCACATGTCTGACGTGCACCATAAAAAATGGTTTATAGCTACGTTACTGCCACATATTCAAGTACCTTTAATGCAACAGAATATCATGTCCTAGTCTAAGGAATTAGAAATCACCATGAAATCGTAAGCTTCACCGGTTGGAGAAAGTGGTGCTAGGATGGTTAATATTAAGTCACAAATGGTGAATCTATTACAACAAATTAAACACATTCATAAAGGAAAAGAGGTTTGTGAAGAAATATGGTGTACAATATGTAAGACAAAATGACATCAGAAGGACAAGTGTCCAGGTTTTCATGAATATCTTGCTACTAGAGCACTGAACCTACCTATCTAATAAGAAATTCCATGGTACAAAGTCTATCAAACTCAAGGACACCGGTCAGAAGAATGGTTGTATCTGCAGAAAATAGTAAGGACCTTTACAAGTCTTTAATATAAGTTATGTTGATCTATTGGCCATGATGGAAAGGATTTTCGAGCATATCAATTGATCAAGGTATGAATATTTCACACTTAACTGATGAAAGGTGATGAGAAAATCCAAGTTGAAAGAGAAAATGTGCAGTTTAACCAAGGTGGATTCCATGGAAGTGAAAAAGGAGGATTTGATCGAGGCAGAGGGAAATTAATATGTTATAATTGTATCCAACCAAGGCATTATTGTAGGGATTTCCTAAATCCGTATTTGAAATGTTCATGATGGAAAGTATTGGACTATACTATTGAATATTGTGCACAACTTATCACAAAGTGGTAAGCAAAAACTAATCAGAAGAAAAATCAGCTCTAAATGTCCAAAAGATTATGGGTGATCCATGGAAAAAGTCACTGACTATTTTCGTAGTGACTAGGGGAGGATCTGTGATAGGAGAAGATAAAATGAGCCATTTTCAGGGTTCAAGAATCTGACCAGCAACAAAACAATGGATGCCTTTTGATTTCTAGAAAGATAAGGGGGTCTTCTTTGAGGTGGAAAATGAAGTCGTGGGAGGAGACAATGGAGATTAAAACTTGAATGATTCCCAAGTATTCTATGAGGGTCATGTTTATGAAATGCCAGCTCACGTTGACTTGGCCATCCATGAGAAATTGAAAAGAAGTTAAGTACTGTGAAGAATTTATTGTGAAGTTGTTTGGGCTTAGTTAAATATGAAAATGCACTGGTGGAACTATTTAATTTTTTAGAGGAACTTGAATAGGATCTATAGAAAGAAATGGTTGTTAACCATATCCATAAAAGAAGAAATACAAGATGAGAATCCACATGAGGGCTTAGAATAGAGATTACAACTTGGATTTTATTATACTAGATCTAGGCTCAGATGTCAACATTTTGACAAACTAAACATGGGAGACTATGTGAAATACCAAACTAGCATGGTCCCTCATCCAACATTAATTGGAAAATAAGTTGAGGGTTCTTCCAATTGGTTGACTCCAAAGAGTTCCTATCGAACTAGAAGGGATCCAAACTAATGGATACTTTGAAGTAATAGAAATTGTTGACAATAAAAATCCATAACCAACATTCCTTGGTATTGATTGTGCCATTGAAAATCAAACCATCATTAACTTCAAGAAGCGGATTCTATCATTCAAATATTCAGAAATGAGGGTGTTTACACTTGTAGATTCATTGGAGGGAAAACATATTGTAGGACCTATTTGAGGGGAATATCATGAGGGTGATATGGGAAATAGACACAACATTTCTTCTCAATTGGATGATTGTTGGCCAAAACCCACCAACAAAGCCTCGTTGACAAAGGTTCTCATTTTGTCAATTCCCAACCAGCACGATCTCCCTGAGTACTGGCACAAATATGTCTTACCCTACCCAGAAACACCCATAGAGTGGATGATGTCTCACTCGAGATGTTCAAGGGAGAGCTGTCAGAACCAAGTTTTCGACAGTAAGGAGGAGGATCGAGGAATCAACAATTTATCAGCATAACTATCAGATCTAGCAAATCCTTTCATCAGATATCATAGCATTCATCACAAATCTACCATTACAACCAAATATCTAATAGATTGCATCATTCATTCATTCATCGCAGCAGTATAACATCCTCCATTCATAAAGCATAATCATCATATATTGACATCGCAGTACATAAACATAGAAAAAGACAAAAGACAATAGTAGTTTAGCTCAAAATCCATCATATCATATTACTTTTTGTACAACGAATCCAAAACAACAGCTGTCTTTCTCCACAGTGAGAGAAACATCGACCCACAAGTTGCATACAGATAACAAAAGATTCAATCTCTCACTTGCTCTCTACTATCTTTTCTCACTTTGGTCACAACTTATCTATTCATTTGCAATTCTAATCTATATATAGGCTTGCACCTTTACATTCATGGTCCACTTCTAACTAAATCCTAACTGATTTAACCACTAATGACCTATATCCACAAAATGTGGTCAACTGATACAAAAATATGTATAAAATATTCAAAAATAGTTTGTTTTCCACCCGTTGCGCTGTCTTTGCCTTGCGCGGTGTCACATGAGCTTACATAGTCTCCACGATGCTGCACAATGCACTTACCCCAAAACCCCTACCAACATGCCCCCAACAGAGGTTTTTGGCTCATCCTCGAGACACATCAGATGGACAGGGTGTACCTCGTCATCTTCGTCTTCAAGTCCTCATACTGCTGTGAGATCTCCTCAACCTGCGCTTGAACTTTTTCAGCTTCATCCTGACAACTAAGCAAGTCATGCTTCACAAAGTGCTACACCAACTTGGTATTCACCATCTTCTTTCTATCTTTCACAACCTACAGCGTAGTAACTGCTTTGATAGCCAATTGTGCTTCGATCTCTTGTAACTCATCTAGCTAGGTGCTACACTTTCACTACCATTATTGTACCTTTGCGACCCATTGCTGCAACTCTCTCATCTCAATGGACTGCATTAGCTGAATAATGGGTGGCATTGCCCATATTGTCATGTTCAACATTGTCAATTGTTCATCAGCTTCCCATGCTTGTTTGGTCAGTTGTTCTAATTGCTCATCTTGGACGACACTTCCCAAAAATTGTGTCATGGCCTTCGAAATGTTCTTTGCTTCCTATTCCATCGCTTCAAACTATGTCATGATCACTTCAATGGAATTCTTTCTCTCTGCAACCTGCTCTGGTGGCATGTCTAGGTAGACCATAGCATTGAGTAGACTATTGGACAGTTGGTGTTGGGCGATGACCTCTCCCATTCACTTGGATCTGGAGGATACATAAATTTCCGATGTTCTTTCATAGATGTGTTGACATGCCTCATCAATAGTCACTTATACCTCACCTTTACTCGTAACCAGCTATGTATTCTCGATGATCAGGAGGTTGGTTTGCTTCTTTAGGTCAATGATCTCTTTAGTAGTTTTCCTCTTCAGCTCATCTTGTGCCATCTTGAATGTTGTACCCTCCTACACTTTTGTTGCTACTAACTATTCCTTTACCTGACGCAGCTCCTCAACCTCTGTCTTCAGCTTCGTAGCTTCCTCATGCGACTACAAGTACTTGTCACTGAGCTCTTTCTGTCGATCGACCAACTCCTGGTTGGTGACCTGCTGTATGTGTACGATGGTCTAGGTCGATAAATTGTTGATATCCACTGCAACACCCTGTAGCTACTGCAAGGAGTATTTCACATCCTCACTTCCTGCGTTGATTGCAGTAAGGGAAACCTGGATGTTCCTGTCCCATGGCTCAATGCTAATCAAAGGGATTTCCTACACAGCAACACTCTTCGATGTGGTATTCATAACAGCATCATAAATAGAATCTAACTTATCTTGTACCATAGAAAATCCTTCCTGGTTGGACTGGTGCATTGCTTGCACAACTGCGTTGAATGAATCTGTGACAGCCTTAATGAGTCACTACAGTTAGACCTCCAACGTGAATCTAGTGCTACTTCCCACATCAAAATCCATGTGCCATTTGGTTCGGACCTCTCCCATGATGTGCTCGGCTTCTGTATCGGTATCAATCGATGATTCTCCATCCGAGTCATGGGTACTCTGTCCTTCCCACATAGGCTCTATAGGGGCATCTGCTGGTGGTTCCATCAATACTTCTTAAGCACTTACTGGTTCATGCTAGTCAGCAGGCCAATCCTCAACTACTGCTTCCACTTAATCATCGATTAATTTATAAGGAATTGGGAGCCATTTCCTATCAAGGTCTCGTTGCACCTGGATATGAATTAAATGGGGCCCGATGGTGAACCGCATGATCCTATGATATTTTACTACTACGACATCTAAAAAACGAGGAATATTAACTTCCGTGACTTGTAACACTTCCCAGTAGATCCAAAAGTGGATTGGACAATTAGTCTGTCGACTGGGCTCCACTACCCACCATAAGTTTTGGTATCGTGGGCTTTTTCACACCTTCACTACTACAACAGACATATGTTGGTAGTCCTCTCGCTCCATCCAAGCCACCAAATCAATTAGGATTAGCAACCAACTATAAGAGAAAGGCCACTCCCCATCCTAAATTGCGACTGCATCCTTCATTAGCTGGTTCAATAAGAAACCAATTCCTCAACAAGAAAGGAACCAATTCATTTGGACTCCCTCATCACACTGCTATGCACAAGAAACCACTCCTGAATCCCACTGAACTGGGCAATTCCCCCTGATAATTTTGCTTGATAAAATATGTGCTCCAATACATATACCTTGTTCATTGATGTTGTCGATGCGGTATGGGTGTCCATCCCACTACAATCCATATCTCTCCTTTAGTTGCTAGGAAAGCTTCTTGTCATTGTCTCTTCCTCTAAGATATTGGGCGGGGTCTGCCCCAACCTTTGGCAGCCCCGTGATCTTTGAAATCATGTCCATCGTAACCATGATTGGGGTATCCAACCACAATGTCCTGCCATGAAAACACGCCAACAAATATTTGACGCATGCATTCACTTCATTCAACCGTCCAAAGTGGGGCATGTTGGTAAGCCCCAACAACCCATATTTTTTCAATCCTTGCACCCATGGGTGCGTAATATGCTCGATGGGTGCACCTGGAACCAAAGGAAAGGACTTGTAGGGCTCATTTGCTATGTCCTTCAACAAAAACAAGTCGTGGTCCTAATACTTCATCTTGATCAAGGTGGGGATAATGTCCAAAGTGCACGTCATCCCTTCCAGCAGCGGCGGTGTTTTCGGTTGATAATTCTGATTTTTGGTTAACCGTTGGGGCTTTGCATCAAGTCACATGGGAGTGACATATCTAGGTGTTGCAGATGCAACTGTTCTCCCCAAATTTCTTAGATTTGGGGCCCTCCTTATCTTTTAAGAGTTGTTTTGATGTCATCTGATTCATGAATGTTTGGCCTTACTGTAACTTTGGTTGATTCTAAAGGTTAGTTGGCTGCCTGTTTTTAAGGGATGATTTTGTTAAGATTTTATTGTGGGGCGTAGAATCGAATTTGGAGTGCTAACCTGAAACTCGTCAGATCATTGCCCTTTGAACAAACCATTATCTCTGAGGTGAGACAGTTTGACCTTCGCTGACTTTGAGTTCTCGGACACTTAAGTTTTCTTGATCAGGCGTCATTTTATGTTGGATCGGAAGCTATAATATTTTCCCTTTCACCGTTACAGATGCCTGAGTGGTTTGGCGTCCAAAGTGCAAAGTGTTCCAGTTTCCGATTTGAAAGTTTCCTTCCGCTGTTGCAGCTGGGAAAGTCCTTTAGCCTCCGAAGCATAAAGCCGTCCGATTTCGGACTGAGGGTTTTTTTCTCCTGCCCACATTTCTCATCATTTTAGCGCTTGTCTTTCCGCCGTTACGGCTGATAAATCCTTTTGGCGTCCGATGCCAAAGTCACCCGATCTCCGATGGATTTTTCCTGCCCACAACTTTGATTCGTGCCTCTTAGTATTTTTCTTCCTGCCGTTGCGGCTGAGCCAAGCCTTTGACTTCCAATGTCAGTATCCTTCCAAATTTCGCCGTGGCGCACCAGGCCATTTATTTTTGTGGAGTAGCCATTCCATTTTGTATAATCTGCCGCTCTGTTTCATAACACAGTCCCAAATGGATAATACACATGGATTAATTGCAGGTGTGCGTAAGGAGCCGATGCGTGAAGACGCAGAAGAACAGTTTGGTAAAAATCGAAATGACACCGACCAGATCACTGAAAGGGCCCTCGAAGCGGAAGACAAAGTCAATAATGATAAAGGCATGAACTTGACTGCTGGTCCGTTACTAAAAGAATCATGAGTGCATACAGACAACTCAGAAAAATACGAAATGCTGGGGATACTGAAAGGTCACGCATTGGGGGAAACCCAAAATATTTACTATTTTGTTTAAATACTGGAAAGTGAGAGGTTACAAGGGCCTTTTTCCATGAAAAAATTTGTAAACTATTTTTCTTGTAAGAGGAACTACTTCGTTTTACAGTCAGAAAGTGCAACTTTTGCCTGCTGGAGAGGGAGGAATGTGGAATGTGTCAATGCGACTAAATGAATAATGTTGAAGAGGAACTATTTCATTTTCAGCTGTGTTTCATTTACTTTGAGAGTATTTAAATTCCTGAACCTATGTTCTTGTTGAATGTTCTTCAGTATCTTCTGGGACATTTTCCACTCTGAGTAATAAATGTTGTTCATAAAATAATCGGCTATCTGGTTGTTTAAATATCCGTAATTGTTCGTGTGTCTTGAAAGAATTATCAGCTAACTGTAACTCTACATAATGCATGTACACAATGTATTACTCACTTACAAGTGATAACCCTGTTCCCTAGGGATAGTTTAGGTAGTTAGTTTCTTTTTCTTGTTGTCTATGGTTGGGATGCTAGTGAGTCTAAGACAAGAGGTAAGAACCTGCGCATCACATTGTGACCGCTCCTCGCATCTTATCACCCTGCATGGCTAATTAGCCACTTGCATATCATACATTAAGTCAAAAATGCAAAACTCACGGTAGACCGGGCCGTAACTGGTAAAGCCTTTGTTTTGTACTTGACCTACGGTAGCCGGACCGCAAACCGGACGGATTCCCTGTACCAAACAGTCAACGGGCTAGTTGGGAATGTTGATTGGGGAGAATCCATTACTGTTGTCGCCTACGAATTTCCAGGCATCAACAGTTTTTGGTGCTAGAAGGAGGGCCGCCAGTGTATGGCTGGCCGAGGAAACTTGTTTTCCCGAGAATATTCCACCAGTAACAGTTCTAAAAGCAGTGGGTTTCATAATCCAATTCCGGAAGAAAGAGAACATCTATATTCTATTGGCAACGAAATTGTTAATGATCTGAGAAGACACACCAGGGCATATGTAAAGATGATTGGAGGATTGCCAATCATCCCTGAACTACCCAGAAGAGAGTATAGAAAGAAGGATCGTCCTGAAGCGGAAGGATTAGTGTTGGTTGGAGACTGGGAAGAGCTTGTAGAAACAGCCTTACAGGAAGTTGTGCTACCTTTGAATCAAGAAGGCCCAGAAACCCCTCATGGTTCTCCTGCTCACACTCCAGTTGGTTCACCTCCTCATTCTCCACCCAGGCTCATGGCTGGCGTAAACACAAACCAACCACCTAACTCGCCAAATCCACCACCTGCATGGAGAGCCAGATCACCATTAAACCTGACCCCTTCGTTACATTATTTGCCTCAATCCTTTGAAAAGTTGCTGCCTAAATTCGACCCCAATGAGAAGATACTAGTAGATGATCACCTGCAGAGTTTTTACTTGGAAATAGAAGGATTGAGGGCTGGGGAGCATGAAGATGTAGTCTGCAGACTGTTCCCGCATAACCTTAAAGGAGCTGCAGCATCATGGTACTTTGGGTTTCCTGCTAACTCTATCCCTGATTGGGATACCTTCGAAACAATTTTCAGAAGTAAGTATGCAACTCAGAAAACTCACGCGGCTCTCATGAAAGGGCTGTGCGCATTAAAGAAAGAAAGAAAAGAAAAGGTGCACAGTTTCACACAAAGGTTTGCAGCCTATCTCAATAATTTGTCTGAAACAGATAGACCTTCAGACAAAGTTCTGATTGAATATTATACTTCAGCTTTAGGCCCTGATCTGGCCATGTTTTCCAAAGTTAGGGCCAAGCCTACGTTGATGGAAACCTATGAAGAGGCTGAAATAGTGGAAGCTAAAAGAGAGAGTATTGAAGACTATCCAGAGCAGTCAGGAGAAAAGGGTGCAGGAAGAAAAGCCTTATTGTTTACTAAGCCTAAAGAAGAAAAGTCGCCAAATTTGGAAAATATGGCCAAAATGATGCAGAAACTTTCCAACAAAATCATAGATATGGAGAAAGAAAAGGAAGCACAAAATTTTTATAAGCCATATTATAAGAAAAGAGAGGATAACCATCAGTCTCAAACTCCTCCTCACAATGTTGCATCTATGAATTTAACAGAGGTAGGCTTGGACAATTTTTGCACATTCCACCAACAGCCACACTCTGAAAAGAATTGTCCTCAATGGATTAATTCGATGACATTGGTCATGAATCAACTGTTAGATTCTAGATTAACAGAAGAGGGAGAAGAAGAAAGAAAAGAGACTTCTACTTCTACTTCTACTAAAGAACAGGAAGAAGAAACCAT
Organism: Pseudotsuga menziesii; assembly: GCA_001517045.1. Taxonomy (NCBI): domain Eukaryota; kingdom Viridiplantae; phylum Streptophyta; class Pinopsida; order Pinales; family Pinaceae; genus Pseudotsuga; species Pseudotsuga menziesii. The sequence continues at coordinate 35,612 of LPNX010200524.1, forward strand.
GGATTTATGGAATTTTGTCTCGTTATTTGACGCTGAAGAAGAAAAGACTCAGGGGTACAAGGATGTTGTGGAAACCAACATAGCCACAAGGATCCAAGGGATGGTTAAAGAAGACAATATTATACTCGTAAAGATTAAGAGGTTGCAAAGAAATGTTAAGGAGAAATTTCAAAATAAATCCTTGGCTGATAAAATTACAGAATTCACTATTACCAGCCAAAATCCTAGACAGAATGATACAACGGCCAAGCCAAATGAAGATAAGGAGAATGCTGATAGGACTCATCCCACGGAACAGCAGATGGATTATGACATTCTGGAGGATTTAAAGAAGATAAAGGTGAATGTTCCACTATTCGAGATGTGTAAAGTGCCGCAGCAAAAAGAAAGGCTATTGAGAGCCCTTGAAGCATCAGATGAGAAGATGCCCACTAACAATCAACCAGAAGAAGAAGAAGAGATTGGAGAGACCAGCAGTGGAGGTAAGTGTAAGCACAAGCATCCACCTTTCCTCCTTACTTTTGAAATCTTTAACTACAATGTACATAATTGCTTGGTAGATTCAGGGGCAACTGTTAATGTCATGCCTATATCTGTCTGTAAAAGAATCAATGGGCGTCCTAAGCCATCCCCGTGGAGAGTGGTTCAGTTGGACAGGACAGATGTGAAGGTAATTGGTGAGATGGAAGATGTCCTAGTCCGTCTGGCTTCAAATGATAAAGTATGCCAGGTCATTAATATCGTGGTGGCTTATTTACCAGATGCGTACGGCCTTATCCTGAGCAGAGATTGGTCGGCCAAACTTAATGGATATTTTGCTTCTGATTGGTCACATCTGTGGTTGCCATACAAAGGAATTCCGAACCAGATTAAGGTTTTGAGGGAGCCTCACATGAAGTACAATGTTACTCGACTTGAGGAAAAGAATGAACCTATGGATTCTATCCTGGGAAACTATTTTATTGAGTTGGAACCAGGGAATTATCAAGCGGAAGAAGCCAGCAACACATCTGACACTCAGCCTGATCTCCTTCGATTCTCACAGGCTGATGAGATTGACTGTAAAATAGTAGACTTAATAGTAGGAATAGATTCACATTCAATAGTTAGTGATTTTTGGATTCTATTTTTTGATGGCTCTAAGACATTAGAAGGGTCAGGGGCTGGCTGTGTCCTGATCGACCCACAAAAGAATAAGCATTTTCTTTCCTGTAGATTAGAGTTTGAATGTACTAATAATACAGCTGAGTACGAAGCACTAGTGCAGGGACTGAAGAAAGAGATTGAGTTAAAGGTAAGTAATTTAAAAGTTTTTGGAGATTCTGAAATTATTGTAAAACAAATTCGGAATCAGATACATTGTGTTTCTCCTCACTTAAAGGCTTACCAGAACGAGGTATGGGATTTTCTCAAATGTTTTAATGCATTCAACATTATTTCAATTCCAAGAATTAAAAACGCAGCTGCTGATTTGTTGGCCACATCAGCCGCTAGACTCATACCCACTAATAATAGATGTTCTGTCGAACTGCTTTTCAGGCCTTCAGTACTGGATATGATCACCAACTTGCGAGTGTTCGACGATGATCAGCAAATCATAGAATGTTTGAAAAATGGCGAGGTGTTTAAAGGAGCGATCATAGACGATGAAGAGCATCAAGCCGAGATGAAATATGACAATTTTATTCCTAAAGGTGTCAGAACGTTGGAAAAAATGTTTGACTTAAATGGAAAGTTCAAAATACCAGCCAACATGAAGAGTCACAGCTCATCTCTACAGTTCGAGCTGATAAATTTAGGGACTGAGAATAATCCCAAATTCATAAATCTCGGTAAATGTTGTTCACCAGCAGAGAGAGACAAGTTCCTCAGTCTATTTAAACAATATAAAGATGTTTTCGCATGGACGTACAAAGACTTGAAAACATATGACACCAGCATTATCAAGCATGTCGTTCCCATTAAAGCAGGCATCAAGCCATATCAGCAACCGTTAAGAAAAATGCATCCAAAATTGGAACCGTTGATTCAGAGCGAAGTGAAGAAATTATTGGATGCTTGAATCATCTTCAAAGTCAGACACTCTAAGTGGGTATCAAATCTGGTACCAGTAAGGAAAAAGTCTGGAGAAATCAGACTCTGCGTGGATTTTAGGAACCTAAACCGTTTATCAGACAAAGATAACTATCCTGTCCCACCCGTGGAGCAGCTGCTACAAATGGTTTCGGGTTCTGAATTTTTTTCGTTAGTAGATGGTTTCTCTAGCTACAATCAAGTACTGGTAGCCAAAGAAGATAGATTAAAGACAACGTTCAGGACCAAATGGGGAACCTTTTCCTATAGGAGGATGCCCTTTGGGATGATTAATGCTGGAGCAACGTTTCAAAGGGCTATGGACATAGCTTTCCATGGATTGATTGGCCGAAGTGTTGTAGTGTACCTTGATGACATTATAATATTCTCGAAGAAAAGAGAAGAGCATGCATTTCACTTAAAGAAAATTTTTTATCGCTGTCGAAAATATGGCATTTCCCTCAATCCTAAAAAGTGTGTGTTCGTTGTCACAGAGGGCAAGTTGCTGGGTCACATAGTTTCAAATACGGGAATTTCTATTGATCCAGAAAGAATCAAAGCCATTGAGAAAATCCCCTTGCCCCATAATAAGAAAGGGATGCAATCTTTTATGGGAACCATAAATTTTGTTTGAAGGTTTGTGCCTGATTTCGCTCAAACTGTCAAGCCATTGCAGTAGATGGTGTAGCAAAATGCACAGTTCAAGTGGACAGAGAGTGAAAAGAATGCTTTCAGATAAGTTAAGACAGTTGTTGCACATGTACCTTCCCTGAAAAGCCCAAACTTTGATAAATACTTTATTCTGTATACATTTGCGTCCGATGATTCACTGGCAGCTGTGCTTACACAAAAGGAGGATGGGGGGGATGAATTCCCAATAGCTTTCAAGAGCACTAGTCTTCAAGGGGATGAATTAAACTACCCAGCCATTGATAAGCAGGCTTACGTAGTATTTAAGGCAGTGAAGCAATTCAGGCCTTATATTTTGAAGAATCGAACCAAGGTAATAGTCCCCTACCCAGCTGTAAGATCCCTTCTCATATAGATAGAGTTAGGAGAAAGAAGGGGTAACTGGGTAATAGCTCTTCAAGAGTACGACCTTGAATTCAACCTATCTTCTATAGTGAAAGGTCAAGGGTTGTGAAAACTGATGACTAAAAGTGGGAACAATGAAGAACAAGCCTGGGAGGATGAGGCCGAGTTACATGTAATGGATGTATGTCCTTTATTCACAGCTCCCGAGTCTTGGTACAGAGACCTTGTGCATTACCTGCAGGTAGGGCTGTTACCAGAACATTGGAATTCCAAGCAAAGAAGAGCACTATGTCTTAAATCAGAATCTTATCAAATTGTTGAAGGAGTGTTGTTCAGAAAGAATTATGACAGGGTTCTTCTCAGATTCCTAGAAAAGGAAGATGCGAAGAAATTAATGACAGAGTTGCATGACGGGCTTGCTGGGGGACATTATTCAAGAGACACTACAGCCCACAAAATCCTCAGGGCAGGTTATTATTGGCCTACACTCTTCAAATATGCACATGCACATGTCAGGAGATGTGACATCTGCCAAAAGTGTGGTGGGAGACAACCTAAAGCAGCAGCACCCCTAAAGCCTGTGATGATCATGGAACCGTTCGAGCAATGGGGACTAGATATTATCGGAGAAATAAAACCAAATTCTTCCCTCCAACACAAATACATTCTGACCGCGACTGATTATTTCACTCACTGGGTAGAAGCTATCCCGCTACGCAAGATAAATGAAGATGAAGTCATCATCTTTCTACAAGATCGTATCATGACCAGGTTTGGAGTTCCAATTTCATTAGTTTTTGATAATGCTAAATACTTTTCATCAATTAAATTAACTGCTTTTGCTCATGATAAAGGAATAAAATTGCATTATTCTGCTAACTACTATCCACAAGGGAATGTCTTGGCTGAATCCTCTAATAAAAATTTGATTAGAATCCTAAAGAAGACTGTAATAGAAAACCAAAGGAGTTGGCACTCAGCACTACCAAACTCCCTATGGGCCGATAGAGTCACCCCCAAGTCTACAATAGGAGTGTCACCTTATACCCTTGTGTATGGGAAAGAAGCCATTCTTCCACCCAACATCATGCTGCCGTCATCTATTTTAGCTCACAAGTCTAGTGGGTTGGAGAATGAAGTTTTACAGATGAGAATATGCAACCTTCTGAAAGCAGAAGAGGCTAGATCTAAAGACAGAGAACGCTTTAAGCAGCAGCATGAGTTAGTAAAGAGGTGGTTCGACAAACATAAAGCTGGAACAAAAGGCTTTGAAGTAGGAGACTTAGTCCTCAAATGGGATCACCCCCATGATGAGAAAGGAAAGCACACTAAATTCCAGCAATTATGGGTAGGCCCTTTTCAGATTGCAGCAAAGCTTGGCCCCTCTACTTACAAGTTGCAGGATATTCAAGGGTGGGAAGAGAACTTACCAATGAATGGTTTGGTTCTCAAGCCTTATTTTTCTTGAGTTTCTTGAGTTCTTCTATTTCTATATAAATAAGTTGTTTAGTTTTCTTTTGAGTCATGTTTTCCAGTTTGTTTTAATTTTGATTTTTCTTGGTTTCAATAAAGGAAATAAACTGGGTTGCGTGGAGAACATTAAATGTTTGGGAATGATAAACATTCTTGGGTTTGAGACTGTGTGTTGCTAAAAGAACTTCTTCCAGTTTAGCAGTTTTCTCAAATAAGTTCGGTGTGCGTTGAAGTCCTACTTAAACCCTGTAAAATAAACCAGAGTTGGAGAGTCTGGAGTACTATGTTGAGGCTCCATCCACGTCACACTTAAACTGTCCGAAGGGGTGATAGCAAAAGGACCCATGGAAAAGAGAAAGGTGAACAGTATATTAAATATAAATGATCCCATGCCAAGAAGCGAATGCCAAAAGGAAAATGAGAGTCAAAGAACTCCTATGAAAAACATCATACATCAAAGCAAATGCTGAATCATAAGTACTAAATTGCCGAAAGATCCTCTCCGTCCATGAGCTTAAACTTGAAGTACACCACTCACACAAAAGGACACTATGGGATAGAGGATCCTGAATTAAAATTCAGTAAGAAAGGCATGCAGGAGGACTCATATGAAAAGGGACAAAAGTCTAAAACTACAAAAAAGTGCTAAAATGGCAGGGGAATGAGGAACAAACGAATATTTCTGTTTACCATATGCTACAATCCTGTGGTGTCCAAAGCTATCAGCCACCTGAGGATAGAAGTAATAATGAAACTCATTCTCTGGCATCAACAGAGTTACCTGGACTTGAAAATCTTGGTTTCCATTCTCCCAAACTGGACTATCATCAATGATTAAGGGTACACACTCATGTCATTTGGGAAATCCGGATAGCTGGAAGAATTCAATAGATGCATTTGCTGTTAAACAGTCTGTTACTCAAAGATTAATCACCCAGAGATCTCGGTTCACCAGGTAATCGCCATTTGTTGCAGGTGCAACTGTTCTCCCCAAATTTCTTAGATTTGGGGCCCTCCTTATCTTTTAAGAGTTGTTTTGATGTCGTCTAATTCATGAATGTTTGGCCTTACTGTAACTTTGGTTGATTCTAAAGGTTAGTTGGCTACCTGTTTTTAAGGGATGCTTTTGTTAAGATTTTATTATGTGGCGCAGAATCAAATTTGGAGTGCTAACCTGAAACTCGTCAGATCATTTCCCTTTGAACAAACCATTATCTCTGAGGTGAGACAGTTTGACCTTCGCTGACTTTGAGTTCTCAGACACTTAAGTTTTCTTGATCGGGTGTCATTTTATGTTGGATCGGAAGCTATAATCTTTTCCCTTTCGTCGTTGCGGATGCTTGAATGGTTTGGCGTCTGAAGTGCAAAGTGTTCCAGTTTCTGATTTGAAAGTTTCCTTCCACCGTTGCGGCTGGGAAAGTCCTTTAGCCTCCGAAGTGTAAAGCCGTTCGATTTTTGACTGAGGGTTTTTTTCTCCCGCCCGCATTTCTCATCATTTTAGCACTTGTCTTTCCACCGTTACGGCTGATAAATCCTTTTGGCGTCCGATGTCAAAGTCACCCGATCTCTGATGGAGTTTTCCCGTCCACAGCTTTGATTCATGCCTCTTAGTATTTTTCTTCCCGCCATTGCGGCTGAGCCAAGCCTTTGACTTCCAATGTTGGTATCCTTCCGACTTCTGCCGTGGCGCACCAGGCAATTTTTTTTTGTGGAGTAGTCGTTCCAGTTTGTATAATCTACCGCTCTATTTCATAACACAATCCCAAATGGATAATACACGTGGATTAATTGCAGGTGTGCGTAAGGAGTTGATGCGTGAAGACGTAGAAGAACAGTTTGGTAAAAATTGAAACGACACCAACCAGATCACTGAAAGGGCCCTCGAAGCGGAATAAAAAGTCAATAACGATAAAGGCACGAACCTGACTGCTGGTCCATTACTAAAATAATCATGAGTGCATACAAACAACTCAGAAAAATATGAAACGATGGGGAGACCGAAAGGTCACGCATTGGGGGAAACCCAAACGATTTACTATTTTGTTTAAATACTGGAAAGTGAGAGGTTACAAGGGGCTTTTTCCCTGAAAAAATTTGTAAACTCTTTTGCTTGTAAGAGGAACTACTTCGTTTTACAGTCAGAAAGTGCAACTTTTTCCTGCTGGAGAGGGCGGAATGTGGAATGTGTCAATGCGACTAAATGAATAATGTTGAAGAGGAACTATCTCATTTTCAGCTGTGTTTCATTTACTTTGAGAGTATTTAACTTCCTGAACCTATGTTCTTCAATATCCTCTGGTACGTTTTCCACTGTGAGTAATAAATGTTGTTCATAAAATAATCGGCTATTTGGTTGTTTAAATATCTGTAATTGTTCGTGTGTCTTGAAAGAAGTGTCAGCTAACTGTAACTCTACATAATGCATGTACACAATGTATTACTCACTTACAAGTGATAACCCTGCTCCCTAGGGATAGTTTAGGTAGTTAGTTTCTTTTTCTTGTTGTCTGTGGTTGGGATGCTAGTGAGTCTAAGACGAGAGGTAAGAATCTGCGCATCACATTGTGACCACTCCTCACATCTTATCACCCTGCATGGTTAATTAGGCACTTGCATATCATACATTAAGTCAAAAATTCAAAACTCACGGTGGACCGGGCCGTAACTGGTAAAGCCTTTGTTTTGTACTTGACCTACGGTAGCCGGACCGTAAATCGAATGGACTCCCTATACCAAACAGTCAACGGGCTAGTTGGGAACGTTGATTGGGGAGAATCCCTTACTGTTGTCTTTTGCGAAGTTCTAGGCATCAACACCAGGGATATCATTGATGGACATGCCCCTGGGTTCCACAAACTCCACAACTCATGAACTAGATGGCCCTATCTGCGTAGTTCCCTCCCCTTGCGCTCTAATGGAAGTGCGTGTCTACCTCTTCTGCGATAGCATTGATCCTGGCTTTTGAGCCTTCTTCTTTCCCTGGGGGATTGAAGATGATCCAACCGGCATACTAATGACTTCTTCTATGATAGTGGTTGTACGGATGGGTGACTCCTGCTCATTAGAAATATCCACAGTTTCGGGGTTGCTCAACATGCCACACCACAAAAGCCTCACTCAGCAATCCACCACACCCTCATTACACACCCTAGTTGTCACTCAACAGTATTCCAACTTACTCAGCTCAGTTCTACTTCACTTAATGATGCTTTCATCCCACGTCCCTCATTTTTTATAACAAATTACGAATCCAGCTTCATCATTTCCAAATACGGAGTAGTCATCATGACCAAATCTTGCATTAATGACCCAAATCCATCGACGATCCTAGCATGCTACCAGTCGGATCAGCCATAAATGCGCGTCACCTCAATGAGCACCACCTTGCAACTGCTCTTAAATGTCCACATTTATTACTGATTTGACCCAATCACATCCTTGTGGTTGTCACGGTCTCTCTATCTAAATATGCTACCGACTCCTATGCTTGCACAACCACTTCATCCTGGCATGCTCTTCTACTCTCTTTCTATCCCATCTCTTTTTTTTTTCATTGCACAGTGCTTAAGGAAGTGCGCACCTCTAGCCCTATCCTATAGGGATTCAAGTGGCTTCCATTCACTAGCTTTGGCAGCACCCCATCTAAATACTGCAATTGAACTAGACCCCCAAAAGTAATGAAATGAACGAGATACGGTCCTAACCATTGCATTTGTAACTTACCTAGATGCTTCATGAACTTGTCGTTGTACAACAACACCAAATATCCTTGGGAAAATTGTTTTTTTTAATGTGGCAATCATGCCACGCCTTTTTTCAATCCTTCTCGACACGCTGATGGAGGCCTATGATGAATCGTTCCTCTTCTAGTTGGACTAGCTACGTTGCTCACTCCTCAAGTACTTCTTCATCAACCATGCCAGTTGTTGCGACAATGCACAAACTAGGAACAATGTATTCCATAGGCATGACTACCTCTTTCCCATATACCAATTTGAATGGCGTCTACCTCATTAGTCTTTTGCAAGTGGTGCAACATGCCCATAGCACCGCAGGGATCTTTAAATCCAAGTAATCTCAATTAGCATTGCATACCTTTGTCAGCACAGTTTCTAGGATTTTGTTGAAGGATTCTATAGTTCCATTTGCCTGTGGATGATATGGGGTACTCTTCTTATGCTGCACATGCAATTACTCCATCAGTGCTTTTACTGTGCAGTTGATAAAGTGACTACCCTAGTCACTCATCAATATCCTAGGGCAGCCAAACCATGTCACAATGTTTACAAATATGAACTTTGTTGTTGTCGCAGTAGTGCAATACACAATTGGTGTGACCTCCACCCACCTTGTTAAATAGTAAGTTGCGGTGATAATGTACCGCACACCCGTTGTCTTCCCTGGTGGGTTTATGGGACCCACAAAGTTGATAGCCCATTTATCAAAAGGTTGCAAAGTTACCTATGGTACAAGCAGCATTTCATCTCATCACGATGGCTTCCCAACATGTTGATAGACGTCGCAATTCCGTGCATAATATGTGGCATCGTTATGCAAAGTAGGCTACCATAGACCTGTGCGCAGTATCTTTTGCATAGTCACCCATCCTCCATAATGTCCACCTGCAACTCCTACATGTGCTTCCGCTATAATTTTCCCTTGTTCATGAGGTTGAACACACCATCGCAGGATCTCATCAGGTCCAAGTTTGTATAAGTGTCCAATGATCAGCTGGAAATATGAATCCTTCACTACCAACTGCTTCTTTGGACTGGTCTTCATATCCTCAGGTGCAACTCTAGTTGCAAAGAACTGAATTATCGGTGCATAATTTTCATGTGTGATATCAACTCGGAATAGCTATGCATCTGGCAATCCATCGTCAATATTGGTGGGATTTTCTCCTGTTTCAATGCGAGATGGATGATTAGGACAAACATTCAAGTGTCCTGGATTCATGATGATTTCTAAATCAAACTCCTGAAAGAGAACTAGCCAGCGAAATATATCCCATCCCAACAAAGGATTATTAACCAGATATTTCAAAGCCGAATGATCAGTGAACATTTTGAAGTGACCTCCTAAGAGATAGTGCCTGAACTTCTGCAGCACATAGACCATCGCCAACCCTTATCTTTTTGTGGTCATATAATTCTTGTAAACAAAGGATAACTTCCTTCTAGCAAAGCAAACCAGATGATCCAAATCTCCTTCTCCTGGTTGCATGAGTACAACTCCCAGCGCAACAGAAGAGGCATCGATGTGGACATGGAACTCCTTGTTCCAATCGGGGAACACAAGTATGGGTGATGAAGCCATCTTGGCCTTCAATGTGTTGAAGCTACTTTGACACTCCCGGCTCCATATGAATGCGGCATCCTTATTTAACAATTTCTCCATGGGGGTAGTAATCACAACATAATCACGGATAAACTTGTGATAGTACCTAGTGTGTCCCAATGTCATGCAAAGCATCTTCATATTTGTAGGTGGTGGCAAGCTCAGAATGAGTGCAATCTTCACGGGATCAACCAATATCCCCTGCTTACAAATGATATGACCCAAAAATATCCCAAATGGTGCACAGAATATGCACTTCTTGGAATTCAACGTGATCTGATGCTATCAACACCTATCCAGCATCAAGTGCAGGTTTGCAAAATGATCCTTAATCAGCCCATAGACAATCCAATAATCCATATATACTTGCAGAATACCACCCGAGAGAATATCACAGGTGCATTCTTCAATCCGAAGGGAATTATTGTGTATCGAAAGCAACCCCATTCGGTGACAAATGTGGTTTTATTGTGATCCTCCTTTGCAATTCTGATCTGGTGATACCCAAAAAATCCATTTGTGAACGAATAAATTTCTTGACCACCTTCTCCCTCAAGGGCCTCATGCATGAATGGTGTCGGAAAGGGATCATGCATGAAAGCATCATTCAACTTCCTTAGATCAACACAAATTCATATTTCACCAATTTTCTTATCTTGGACTACCATAGGGCTTATCAATCATTGATTCTTCAACAGCTTCAATAATCCCTGCATCGAGCATCCAATCAAGTTCAACCTTCACCCATTCTTTATATCGCGGATTGAAGCGATATGGGCGCTGTCGCACTGTTTTTGCATCTGGTTTTAACGAGATTTTCATTTCCCCTAGGTCACCCAATATCCCCTTCATTTATAAGAATTTTGTTGGGAACAGATCTTGAAACTCATGTAATAGATCTATGATCTTTTCCATGGTCTCCTCATCCTAGTAGTCCCCAATATTTGTAGATTTTAGAATCTCTTATGTCCCAATGTTAACTTTCTTAATCTTCAGTGGTTGAGTCATGGGATCAGTAGACACATTTGGGGCTGCGACATCCTGACTTCCTTTAGTCTCCAGAATATTAATATTGCACAACTCATCATCATCCTCTGGCTCGTCAAAGATGTTATAGCATTCCATCATCGATTTCATGTGGCAATGCGCATGCGGGTCCACTGGATATGCAACGGGGACAAATTTCAAGACTACATCCCGAATGATCTAGAGTGCATTGTTAACCTCTGCACTAGCATCTGCAAATCCAAAGGTATGCGTAAAGAAAATAGTCATCTCCTCCCAAGTATTTATTTCTCTGTGTAGTTTGGCTAAGACGTACCAAGACCTTGGCATTTCATCCAATGTGTGAATAAAAGCATTGACCCAGTCATCCTTAGGTCGTGATGCCAACAACATATGGCATTCCCTTAGATTACTACAAGGGTTATTCTATCCATCATATCTCCTAGTGTGATATACCTCCATATCTCTGAGCGTACAGCCATCAACCATCAAAACTATGCCCATTCATGAATGGTCTCTTGATGAAATTCCCACCAACATGCTTGAGTGGCCTTCAATGCTTCCCCTAATTCTACCAAGCACTGAGGCTTAGATACCTTCTCTTCAAACTCTTGGAGAAACATAGATAGTTTTGGTATTCCTTTGTATATCAACAACTCAATGATCTTAGTTGCAACATGGTGTAGCGACTGTGTAATCAGCCCACATTTTCTGAGCGAGACTTTATGCATCTAGTTTTGCCAATTTTCCAATGCATCATCAGAATCAGAGGATGTAGAGCTAGCACTACACCACCCCAGTTCTCCATTGACAGTAGGATGGATATAGTATTCAGAAATATTGTAAACATGATCCCATCCTCTAACAACTTCATCTTTGACAGGTTCAATATATCGCCTTCCTTCATTAGGATCCATAGGTGGAATGACTCAGATATCCTTGTTCTCAAATGTCATCAACCACTTCTTAAAGTTTATCACAGCCATGCTATCATTGGCCTATTGAATTCCTAGCAACATAGGATAGGATCCCCCTCCATCAATGACTTCTATTACATAGAAATCAACATTAGTCCTCATACCTTCGACATCTACAACTAGATTCGACACACGATCGATTGGTTGAACTTTGGCTTGGTTAGCCAATCTCAGCTGCACTAGGGACCAACCAAGTTTCGACTCCCCCATCTTCTAACATGTTTATTTTATTAGGATATTCAGATTGAACCCAAGATCCAGAATAACTGAATCAAATCCGTAGTCCCCAATATGGATGTTCATCTACATTTCCTTTCCTGACTTTTTCTTCTATAAAGAATTCACCGCAGAGTCCTACAACTCTCTATCCGGATGGTGCAGCAAACTCTTGCTCTCAACCAGAGCATCGAGATCTCTTGCTAGGGATAAACAACTCTCAAATAAATATTGTAAGGCACCATACTACTGCGATGGTCTAGCTTCTAATGAAGAATCAAAAGTAGAAGGCATGACAGAAATAGGTGTCTTACCAGGATTTCTTCCAAGCACGTCACGAGCCTCGAAAAAGGTATCTCTCTCGGTTGCAATATCAAACTATGATTTCTTCTTGCCAACCAGTCACACTTATGTTCGTGGTCCATATTATTTGGTCGTCGCGCTTCCTCGAGTAACAATCCCAACATCAACATCCTCTATTCACGGTTCTGCTAGAATGGTCGCAACCGTCAACCCTTGGTTCTGGTTCTGCAGCGAAGGCTGATTCAAGGGTGGATTCTGGCTCACTAGTGGATTCATAGGTTGATTGATAGTCTTATTTTGTACTAGAATTTTGGGCTGACCCTGATTTTGCAGTTGCTTCCGGTTCTGTATTTGATTCTGGGAACCGGTTCTGGTTCTATAATAAAGGAACTTTGTTAGCCTACCATCTTGCAATTAACTGAGGGAAATTTTCAACAGTATTATTATTCATCGTGCAATATACACATTGTAAATGTGTACAATCCCTCTGATAGTTCCCAAATGTCCCACATTTGTAACACTTAATTGATGCACGACCTCATCCTCCTCCATGGCCGAAACCTCCCCTTCCCCTGAATCCTCCATGAAATCATCCTTGTTGTTGATATTGTGGTTGAGATACTTGCTGCTGATACTAGGGTTGCACCATTTGCTGCTGCGGGGGGATTCACCTACTACTGAATGTAGTGCGCTGCTTGGACATACTACGACTGTGGTGGAGCCATAGGGGTCTAGGTGTACTCAGGTCGCGATGCAAACTATGGTTATGGTGCAACCTACGTCTATGGTTGCGATGGAATAAACTACATCTGGGGTGGAAATGTATACTGAAATTGAGGTGGTAGTTGTATTACCTACGGCTGCGGCTACTGTACCATGCGAGGATCTTCACCTTTCATGAAATACAAATCATATATTCGCTCTTGAAGCAGATCATAAGATCGACAGTCCTTATCCACGTAGTTAACCGAGCGACAAAAGGTGCAGTATAAGCTTTCTAGATTCATAACCATTTTCTGCATGTAGGTACAATCTTCATGTCGATGCCCATATACTTGACATATGCGACACCACGACACACCACTGCAACTCAACAGGTCTGGTGCTCCTAAGAGTAGATAATTCTGGAAGGAATGACAAATATCTTTCATGTGTTCATCCACATGACACCGAGTGCACCACAAATCGTCATGTTCATATTTCACCGTCTTAATGTCTTCCAATTGAAGCATCAAGTTCATCAGCTGGGCCTGGATTTGGTTCATGCCGACAACAGTTTCTCCAACAGGTGAAGCCTCCCACTTCATTGCAATTTCCAAAGCCTCGCTCTGTATCATGATCTTTTGCTGCATCAATGGATGTCAGATATGAGGGACCAATGCCGTAATGAACCATTCCTTGTGTTGGATGTCACTCATATCAAAGCTGACCCATGCCATCAGCATCTTAAACCTTTGATCAAAGTCCTAAACCATATCATTAGGGAATTGTTTTATTTCCTTCAGCTCTGTAATGTACTATGCTTTAGATTTTGGTTTCTTGAATTATTCGAGTAGTCCCTTTGGAATCTCATCCAAAGTCTTCACCATAGTCCCCTACGGGACCTGTACGAATCTCATGTACTAATCAAGCACACGAACCCGAAGGGTGGTTTCTAACTGGCCTTTATTTACATCATCTTTGGTAGTCTATCTATCAGTCTAGACTGTTTCACATAAGAACCAATACTGTTCTGGGTGATCAATTCCATTTCCATGGAACATAGGTAGCTTCATATCGTCTCCCGCCATCCTAGACCTTCTTCCTACAAACGATGCTTTACTACTGGATGCTTCTTGGCATGTCAGACACATTGACATGGAATGCATATATTTTCCTGATGGCAAATTAGTGCATGGAGGTGTGGACACGTTGCTAGCAGGGTTTGACCTTGCTTCTACCCTAGGCATAGCTTGGGTTTGCTCGTCCTCTTCATTGTTGTAGGGCCACTTCATCCTGTGTGGTTGTCCTTCATAGTCTTGCGTTCTAATCACGATAGCACCTTCCCTTGTCCTCTACCTCTTCTTTACTCAGAACCTTGCTCCTCCCCTTGTACAACCACTCTCTTCCTCGACTTCCCGCACAATCTCGTCGAAACTCACACCCATCTACCCCTTATCTTTCAATTCATCGCCCCCCTTCTATCACGATGTTCACAGCCTCTACACAATAGAGTTTTAATACTCGAGGTGGATCTTTATTATGCCATTTTCACAAAAAAGCATCTTGATTGACAGTTGCAGGGACAATAAGAACCTACCTCATGATCCATTGAAGAACTCTCGTTCTTCCTCATTGTAGGACTTGTTGGTATCAACCGTCAAATCAGTGATGTATCTTTCCAGAATACTATCCAACCAAACTTCAACAGCCCATGATTCCTTATTTTTGGTCTCTTGGATTTCCTGAATTAGCTCGAGGGTCTAGGATGTCGGCTCTCCTCCCTGGAAGTTGTGCTTCTTGTAGGTGAATCACTCTAGCCACTCATAGGGTATGATGGGAAACTCACAGAAAAACCATTTGTGAGGACCGTCATGAATGTACCTTGCAACCCATGTGTTTGTTTATCAGCTTCGGGTTTTGGTTCTCAGCTTCAGCTAACTCTCTCAATCTTAGGTCGAACCAGTCTTGGATCTCCAGTTTCGTCAGATGCCACAACATATCCTCCTCTTAGCCGCAACGAGGTCTCAGTAATGAAACCATTTGTTCTCCAAAACCCACCAACAAATCCTTGTCAATAGTGGTTCTCATTCTGTTGACACCCAACCAGCATGATCTCCCTGAGCACCGGCCCAAACAGGTCTTACCCTACCCAACAACACCCACAGAGTGAATGAAGTCTCACCTGATATGTTTGAGGGAGAGCTGTCATAACCAAGTTTTCGGTAGTAAGGAGAAGGATTGGGGCATCAATGATTTATCATTATAACTATCAGATATAGTAGATCCTTTCATCAGATATCATAGCATTCATCACAGATATACCATTACAACCACATATATAACAAATTGCACCATTCATTCATTCATCACAGCAGTATTACATTCTCCATTCATAAAATAGATTCATTAGATATTCACATCGCAGTACATAAATATAGAAAAAGACAAAATACAACACTGGTTCAGCTCAACATCCGTCGTATCATATTACTTTCTGTGCAAGGGATACAAAACAACAACTATATTTCTCCATAGTGAGAAAAATATCGACCCATAAGGTCGCATACAGATAACAAAGGATTCAATCTCTCACTTTCTCTCTGTTATCCCTTCTCACTTCGGTCACAACTTATCTATTCATTTTCACTTCTAATATATATAGGCTTGTGCCTTTACATTCATGGTCCAATTCTAACTAACTCCTAACTAATTTAACCACTAATGACCTATATCCACAAAATATGGTCAACCGATACAAAAATATGCATAAAATATTCAAAAACGGTTTGTTTTCTGCCCATCGTGTTGTCTTTGCCTTGCATGGTGTCACGTGAGCTTACATAGCATCTGCGATGCTGTACAAATCACTTACCCCAAAACCCATGCCAGCAATTATTATAAATCCAACAACCGATGGTATGTTGAGTTGGAGGAGTGGAATATCATGTTCTTTTGATTCAGGAGAAGTGCTAGAAAATTTACAGAATTGGTTATACAAAGCTTCGATGTGAAAGCGCACTTGCATCGGGAAGTCCCTCAGATGAGTAGGTATTGAGGTATGTTATTTTTCGACATATGAAGGATTATGTAACTTAGATGCATTTCTTGTCAATTATGAAATTGAAGTTCCAGAATAATAATGAATTCTGGCCTTAGACATAGCTTTGAAGGATATGAAAGAAAGGTGGTGGTTTGTTCAAAAACAATCTATATTAGTCTAGTTACAGTGCTAGATATTGTTAGAGATACCATTTGGTGAGGAGTTCCTTATGTGGGGGAGAAGTGTACAGGGATGAAAAATCCTATTGATCATATCAATACTTGTGTTTCATCTTGGAAAGTTGTACCAAAATAGGAGTGGGTGCATATGTTTATATACATGTTGTATATGATACCAATGAATTGGTACACATCGCTTGAACTACGGTGAGGAACTGCAGAATGGGATGAGTTTGAAAATAGTTTTAAGAACACTTTTACCTATGCTAATGGAATTCCATTGATTGATGCATCCCTTCAAGTGATCAAGGAAAAAATCTTTAAATACATCTCTGTACCTATTTCAAGTATGTCACAATGGACTACAATAATTCATAATTTGACGGAGTGTTATAATATTTCAAGAGAACCTAGGGTTGGAGATCCATGAGATATTAAAATTCCATAATCTGAAGGCAATATAGAATTAGAGGGACATATCATATCGTCTGATAAATTCCTAAATCCATTAAGTATTAAAAAAGGTAAATATTGTCTCCCCTAAAAATCCAAAGTTTGCAAATATTAGCGATTATTGGGATGATGAGATTGTTAGGAAAATCACTTAATGCATGAATTTCAAGATATGTTCTCAACAAAATTCTCCCAGATGAAGGGAATTGTTGGAGACTTTGGCAAGTTGAATATTCGATTAAAACCGGATGCTAAACTAGTAAAGTAGAGACCATATAGGATGAATCCAAGGTATAAATAAAAGTTTAAAGTAGAGTTCAACAGGATCTTGGATGCATGAATTATTGATCCTGTTGAATAATTATAGTGGATTAGTCCTATGGTTGTTTAGGACAATAAAACTCGGAAATTCTATATTTGTGTCAACCTATGAAAATTAAATGATGCCTTCTTACATGATCCCTTCCCATGCCTTTTACATAGGAAGTATTGGAGAGCGTTGGAGGATAAGATGTATACTCTTTTACTAATGATTTTTTGGATACCATTAGATCAAAATAAAAAAAGAAGAACAACATAAGACCACCTTTGCGACATAATGGGGATTCTTTTAATACATGGTAATTCCCTTCACACTTAAGAATGCCCCAACTATATTTTCTAGGATAGTTGTTGCTTCATTTAAATAATTTATTCATAACTTCCTAGAGGTGTTCTTTGATGATTGGGCAATATATGAGATGATCAAGAACAAGATCGAAAGTCTTTTATTGATGTTAGAATATTTCACACAATTTCAAATTTCCTTAAACTTGAAGATGTGCATATTTTGTGTACCTTTTGGCATCTTGTTCACTACTACATATGGACAAAAACCAAATAGTGGTTCGTCATATTGTCGATATAATTCCAATGGTTATTCGATGAAAACAACATCCAACAATCATTAGTGTAATTTAATTGGCTATCTGACACTTCACTTATCGTCAGATATATGACATAATGGAAATTAGATAACCGACACATTTAAGCATCCAATAATATATTTTTAAAGATATTTTTAATGGTAATCATCCATGGTCCAACACATATCTATGATATTTTCATCAAAACATATTTTATTTGGTTGTCAATTATCTGATGCATGTTCTCAGATATCCAAGAAATGTTCGTCGGATATACTATTTAGCATTTGTTTACTTTGTCATTGGCTGCCCGATGGTTTTTCATCGGTCAGCCAATGAATATTTTTCTTGGATTGTCAACTATCCAATACTACTTCATCAGATTTCCAATACTCTTTCAATTATAATACGGTAGTCCTTCATTGTCTATCAGATACTCCTTCGTGGGCTATCCGATACTCCTTCGTCAACTATCTAATACTTCCCTTGATTGGTTTATAGGGTAACTTATGATGTTGTATTGGGTATCTGATGCAGTACATTTGTTGGTCCATCGACTACTCCATGACAGTGAATTAGATATCCAATGCACCCCCCTTCTTAGTTTGTTTCCTATTTGATGAAATTCATTTATTGTTTCGTCAAATAACCGATAGATGTACATCAAATGTCTAATGAAAAAATCTAATATATAATGTTCTTTCCAAATCATATTCAATGATCGTACTATGGAATTGATGCTGATATGTGTCAAATATATGATGGTTAAATGTTATGTGATGGAAAATGAAAGTTAGTAGACCTAGCGTCTTCTTTTTCAGACTTAAATGTTGATTGAAATCTCCTTCCACAAGAAGGATTCCACAATTCTACTTCCGAAATCAACTTTCTGCAAGCTTGGTTCTCTTGCAACCAACTTTCCACAAGCCTAGTCCCGCAACTCAATCACCACAATTGATTTTTCCGTAGGATTGATTCTGTAACTCAATTCTTGCAATTGAGTCCTCCACAATTGTCTTTCATCAAGACCCTGTCCACAATTGCATATTGTGGATTCTGGATTCACTTTTCCACTTTTCCAAAATGGGATTCAGTAATTTTCTTCCTACAAATTCATTTTCCTCAATTCTTCTGAGTCATCAATTTCTTGCAGGCTCTTTCCTGGCCTTCGATATGAGATCAAATGCATACCTCTCTTTAACACTCACAGATATTCACTTTTCTATTATGGAATTCATCCACAATTGTCGATTTGTTGAAGTTCACAAATTTCAATTCAGTCTGTAACAGTCGAATTGATTCATGAGCGATTAGGATTCTATGTAATTATACACATCTCCACCTTTAGAATAATTTATACACTATTGAATATTCATCCACATAAATAAGAAGACATTAGATAGTGACAATTATGTAGAGTATTAAGTCTTTGTTCGTAATTCCATTAACCACTTTTACATACACTATCTCTCAATCACTCACACTTCCACACTTCTATCTCTATTCCTATTCCCATTCATGTATCTGATTATTACATTTGATTCTTAAATAGACTTCTATCAAACCTGTCAGATCCGCAACAGGAGGATTTGTACTCTTAAGAAAGAAAATTTGTAACTAACCTATCCTCGAGAAAACTCTTACAAGATTTGAGGAAATTTTTGGAAAATATTCCTTATTACATTCAAACCATCCCTATATATGAAAAATATTACAAAAATTGATAACTAACCCTATCTTCTAGAAAATTTACATGGAAGCAAAAATTTGCATTGATTGCGTATTCAACAAACATAGAATTTTGACTAGATTCTCCTGCATCATACCTCAGGGGAAGAAAATAATTGTTTAATAAGTCTTCAGGGTTCACAATATACTTGGAAACATCTATTTCTGTCATCCACGCTGCATCTTCAGATGGCTGATCTTTCCACTTGACCAAATACCGAAAATATGCTTTGTCCTTGGTCTTGTTTGAAACCCTTTTGTCAAGGATAACTACAATATGAGGTTTTCCTTTTTGAGGTAACTGTCTTTGCCAATCTATAATTGAATCATCTTCTCCTAAGATTATTTCTTCTCCCTAAGCACCTGAATATTTAAAAAGATATATCTGAAACTTTAAAAATGGGAGAAATTTGAATATTAGAAGGAAGTTCTAATTCATATGCATTCGCATAAAAATTCCTCAAAATTTTACAAGGTCCAATCTTCTTGAAATTAAATTTATTGTAGGTTCCCTTAGGAAACCTCTCTTTCCTAAGATTTTCCATTACTAAATCTCCAACCTTAAAATTAACTTCCTTTCTTTTCATATTTGCTCTCTATTTATATTTTCCAACACTTTCCTGCAATTTCTTCTTAACATTTTTTTGTAGATCATGCATGCTAGATGCAAAATCTTCACCATCTGCACTTCCCCTATCCTGTCCTCCCAAATTTATAATTTCATATACTCCCCTTGGGTGCATTCCATATATAGTTTGAAAAGGACTCATACCTGTACTCTTGTTAGGTGAATCATTGTAGGCAAAGTCAACTTGTGCAAGATTTAAATCCCATTATTTTAGATTTTCATAAATAAGACTTCTTAGTATATTTCCCAAGATTGTTTTCACCACTTTAGTATGACCATCAGTATGAGGATGATAAGTGGAAATAAAAATGAGATTGGTTCCCACCTTCTTCCACAAAGTTCTCAAAAAATGACCAACAAATTTAGTATCCCTGTCAGACACAATGCTTAAAGGTAAACCATGCTACTTTACAATTTTTGAAAAGAAAAAATTAGAAATGTTTATTGAACCATTGGTTTTCTTACAAGCAATAAAATGAGCCATTTTTGAAAACCTATCCACTAGTACATAAATAGAATCATTTCCCCTCTGATTTCTAGGAAATCCCAGAACAAAATCCATATTGATAGAATCCCAAAGCCTAGTTGGAATAGGTAGGGTTTGATATAGTCTAGTATTTTTTCTTCTCCCTTTGGCATGTTGACATATCCTACATTTTTCAAAAAAATTATTTACATCATGCTACATTCCTGGCCAAAAATAAAAAATTACTCACCTGATCAAATGTTTTATCCTATCCAAAATGTCATCAAAAACCTCCACTGTGTTTCTCTTATATCAAGTTTTCTCTCATAGATCATTTTGGAATACATAACTTACTATTATGGGAAATTGGATTCTCATAGGCTTCATATATATCTTTGAAATCCACATCTTCTGTATACATATTAATAAAACTTTCAAATCCTAAAGAACTAACCTTAATTTCCTGGAAGATCAAACTTACTTTGCTTAAGGAATCAACAAATTTATTAGATTTTCCACTTGTATGCTTGATCACAAAGGTAAATTTCTGCAAACATTCCACCCACTTAGCATGTTTCTGATTCAATTTAGGTTGACTATTTATAAACTACAAAGCATGATTATCATAATATCACAAAATATTTGGGCATCAAGTAATGTCTCCATTTTTTGAGAGCTTGTACAACAACATATAATTCTGTGTCATATGATGAATACTTTTTTTTCCTCATTTAAATTGTTGCTGAAGTATGTTAATGGTCTATGCTCTTGACTCAGAACAACCTCTATTGTTCTCCCACTAGAATCTGTCTCTACTTGAAAAATCTTATCAAAACTTGGCAAACCTAGAATAAATTTTTTAGTAATCTTCTTATTCAACAATTTGAAATTTATGTCAGCTGCTTCCATCCTCTTGAAAGGTTGTCTATGTAATGCCCCGGTTTTGACCCCGTTGAACTAGATGTATATGATATATATATATATTGTAATGATCATGGTGCGGAGCTAAAGGCCAAAGCCCCACCATTGATCGGTAATGCTATGTTTTGGATTTAAATTTGTCACTGATGGTATATCGGGGCATGCGGCATATATTATGTTGGCCATCATGTAAATATGCATCATAATTAATTAATGGACACAACCAGCTACGGTCGCGGCAACTAAATCGAATCGGGCATGATTTCCTAAGGATAAGGGTGGGGTGAAATATTTAACCTATGGGCCAATGGGGAAAATCCAAATGTCTATGAGAAAACCCATCAAACTGTCAACTACCTTTCTTGTCTTTTTCCCCAATCATTTATTTCTGCCAGAATGTGGTTGAGTTAGTTATTGCATGGAATGGGAAGAGTATTGGAAAAAAATCGAATTGGGCAGAGACCCATTTTTGAAAAACGTGTTCTGACATCCTTGGCAAGGAAAATGCCCAAAAACGTATGCCATTTTGCCATGCATTCACGTTTTCCATTTTTCCTCACCATTCTCCTTCACATTGGGGGCTTTTGGGGAGTAGCTGGAGTTTTTCCTGTGCCTTTCATTCCACGTTTTTGGTTGTTGGCTTCATTTTTCCCATGGATTGGAGGTCGTTTTTGTAGTTCCAGGGATTGGGTTGTTTTCCTCACGTTTTGGGAGCTGCTGGTGCATTTTCCATTCACGTTTTTGTAGCTTCATGTGTTTTTACCATGGCTGTGAAGGGCCATTCACGTTTTTGGCTGTCTCACCGGCTATTGGTCTCACGCACAGACTATCTGGGGCGTTTTTCCCTGCTATGAGTTGTGCTCACTGATAAGCTTCAGGACAGTGTGTTTTTCCCCATGTTGTGAGTCGATTTTGCTGTTACGTTTGGGGACTGTTGTAGATGGGTTGAAGTCGTTTTTCCCTGGTTTAAGCTGTAATAGATAAATTAATTGCCGGAGTGTAATGGTTGGTATTCAGACTGTGAGAGGAGCAGAGATGTTGGCTTAGATTTGCTTGATAAGCCTGGTGGCTGAAAACTACACAGACAGAGCTAGAGGGCTGGCCTTCTTCTCCATCACCCCTGAATAGCACTGGAAGGGAATACAGGGCCTGAGGGACTATGTAGCAGAGAAGGGACTGATTCCTTGTGTTGGGTGTGGATGGGTGTCTTAGAGGTCAGGCTAGTTCTAGTGTAGGTGTTCTTGGCTCTGTAATGAGCTCACCAGCTTAGAAAATTGCCTCCATCAGCTCCTTAATGGACTGATAAACCCAACTCTGTTGGCTTGGCTGTCTGTTTTGTATATTCCTGGCTATGTGTAAGTCTGCTAGTTCCCTTATTCCTTGGAGAATCATGCCCAGCTCGGGGGTGGCAGCGCTGCTGAGAGATTAAGGAGAACGCTGGCCTATGGTTGGGTGGAACGTTGCAGCGACGTAGCTGGTTACAGAGCAAAGCTTTCATAAGATAAGTGATCTTGTGTATTTTACCTCTGAAATTCTATATTTACTGTTAATTAAAATGAAATGAACATGTTGAACGAATGCTTTCTTAAATGTATGATGCTTCCGCTGTGTATGAGGATTAAATTGCATCTGTGCATGATGAATAACCATGTGTGCATATTTTAGTTCAAATTCTCTTTCAGCATTCTGTTTTATGAAATTTTTAAGCCTGTACATGTTCATGGGGCACTCAACCCGGCTGGTTTAAGCTAGTAGTTGCGTCCTCTACGCCAGTCGGAGGCATGGGGACGTGACAGCATGGTATCAGAGCTTTGGGTTGTAGTAATGGGCCTCTATGGGCCAAGAATAAGCAGTGAAAGAAGCAGGTTTGTCTTCTTCTTAGCAGCAATTAGGAAAATTGAAGACAACAAATTTCAAAAATTTGGCTAAGTGTTGGAGCAGTCGAAAGAACTGGGGAAGTTCTCGTCTGCCGTTGCGGAAGGTTTCATGAAGTTCCTGTCTGCCGTTGCAGAAGGTTTCGTGAAGTCCCCGTCCGCTGTTGCGGAAGGATTGGTAAAGTCTCCCGCCCCCCGTTGCGGGCGGCGAAGTGATTCTGCAGCCGACCGTAAAGTCATCCGACCGCCGACGCCACAGAAAGTTTTAAAAAATTGTCTAAGTGTCGGAACGATCGGAAGGGAAAGTGGTCCGACGTCCGACGTTACTAAAGTGGTCCGACGTCCGACGTTCAAGTTGTTGCAAGCGCCAAATCAGAAGAGCTGGCGAAGTGGGCGTTCGCCGTTGCGGGGCGAATTGGTGAAGTTTTCCGCCTGCCGTTGCGGAAGACCAAAGCCATCCGACTTTCGATGTGAAAGTCAGCTGACGTCCGACGTAAGTGCCAAGTCGAAAGGTTTCGAGCTTTTAAGAGCCACCATTGCGGAAGGTTTGGAGCTTCTGGGAGCCGATTCGGTGGAAGGCAAAAGTCATCCAACTTCCGATGTCAGAGTCAGCCGACGCCCGACGTTGATATTCCTCTAAGTAAGAACAGACGTCGGAAGGTTTGGAGCTTATGGGAGCCGCCGTTACGGAAGGTTTGGAGCTTCTGAGAGCCGCTGTTGCAGCTGCCTAAATGAATAAACCACCTGAAGCAAAAAGGATTCCGACAGCCGATCAGAGAGACAGCCGACAGCCAATTCTGCACAGGGAAAATTTGCGTTTTCAGTGGGATTTTTCCAGCAGAATTTTACTGTTTTCCAGTGGGATTTTTGACTGTTTTTCAGGGGAATTTTGAGGGCTGAAAATGAGAAATGAGGCAGCAATCTTATGTGCGAGATTGCGTGAAAACTAATTTTTTACAAAAAAAAAAAAAAAAACGAGGGCGCTGCCCCCTTGACCCCTTGACCCCCGTCATCCCCCTCAGATAGACGTTCTTGGATGAAGAAGAGAATTTTTGTGTGTTTGGGCATTTGTAATTTTGTGATTATTCCAGGAGAAGGTAAGTAATTCTAGTTTATATTGATGATTATGTATCTAACAGTGTGTTGCTAACACGTTTGTAGAAACATAGACACCTTCAAGGGAAGTATTCCAGGTAGTGCAGTTGATAAACTAGAGGTGGTTCAGTATGAGAACCCATGACGGGTATGATGCTCGGGATTCTGATGAGCATGCCCGAGATGCCATGGGAGAAAATGTCCATAATAGGAATGATGACATTGAGTCAAATGGAAGGATATTCCAAGAGACCCCGTTAGATGTTGCAGCTACCATGAGAAGCTTGATTAAAGCCTAGGAAGAGCAGCATCAGTTGAATGCTGCAATGTTGCAGAGTTTGACAAACTTGCATAAGAAGATAGAGTCTAGACAAGGTACAGCAAGGACAGAAGGCAGTAAGAGCAGTACTCGGAGAAGGAGAAGGGATTCTAGTGGATCGTCTGATTCTGAAGAATCCAGCGGGGATTCAAGCTCTTCTTGTCATAAAAGAAAAAGAAAGAGACACCATAGGGATCGCTCTCAAGATGAATTTAAGAAAGCGAAACCTCCTACATTTGATGGTTAGGTAAAGACTGGACAAGAGGCTGAAGCTTGGCTTCTTGGGATTAAAAAGTACTTTCAAGTGCATGATTATTCAGGAAACATGAAGGCAAGAGTTGCCATATTCAATATGAACGGAAGAGCATCCATTTGGTGGGAACACTTCAAGCAAGTGAAGAGGATCAGTGAAAGGAGACTTAAGTGGAAGCATTTCAAGAAGTATTTCAAGCAGAAATACCTATCTGACAGGTATTATGATGACAAGATCAAGGAGTTCCATGAGCTGAGATTGGGACAGCAGACCATGGAAGAGTATGCAAATAAGTTTTTGGAGCTGTTGAGGTATGTCCGGTACATCAGAGATGAAAAAGTAAAGGTCCAGCGTTTTCTAAGCGGATTACCTCAGTCTTACAAAGATAGGATTGAGTTTTATGAACCTAGAACTCTTGAAGAAGCAATAAGAAAGGCTAAGTATTGCTATGAGCAAAGCAAAGGTAAACCTGATTACCATAAGGCATGGAAGGACAAGAAGAACGAGAAGTTTGACCAAAGAAAGAAAGGTTTCAAACCTTCTAACTTCAAGAATCAGCAAAATCAGCTGTCCCAAGCTGCGAGTAAACCAGTTGGAGTGACCGGAGAAAATCCTAAAGATCCACAATAGAATAGAGGGCCGCTTCAATGTTGGAAATGTGGAGGACCCCACATGCGTAGAAACCGTCCGCTCGAGAATGAGAGTGTAAGGCCAGCTTACAACGTTCAAGAAGCAGAAACAATGGGTCAAGTAGCAAGGGCAGTTCCTAGGATCTATGCAGCACTGGAGGACCGTTAGGCAGATCACCAGTCAGCTGTGGTTGAAGTAGCAGGTAAGATTGCTGAGCAATCTGTTTCTATTTTGATTGACCCAGGTTCTACTCACAGTTACATTACTCCTAGAGTAGTGGAGATTTGTGCTTTTAAGAAAGTAAGGCATAGGAAGTCTTGGTTAGTTCAGCTAGCCACTTGAACTAAGAGAAAGGTCAGTGAAGTGGTAGAGAAATATCCATTGGTCATGAATGGATTGGTCACTTGTGTAGATCTGAATGTTCTACCGCTTGGTTCCTATGATGTTCTCATTGGAATGGATTGGTTAGAAGCTCACAGGGTGAAGCTTGACTGTTACAATAAGACTTTCGAATGCATGAATGAAGAAGGGAACCTAGTAGTTGTGAAAGGTATTCCAAAGGTAATTTCAGTGAGGCAGATTTCAGCTATGCAGTTGAAGAAGTTCTGTAGGAAGGGTTTCCAGTTGTATGCAGCTCAGATTTTGGAGGAAATGAGAGATGAAACTCCGAGGTTGGAGGACTATCAGGTGTTAGAGGAATTCAGGGATGTGTTTCCTGATGAGATTCCAGGGCTTCCTCCAAAGCGGGACATTGATTTCACAATTGAACTTGTGCCAGGAGCAGCACCAGTGTCCAAGGCACCCTACAGGATGAGTACACCGGAGATGCTAGAATTGAAGATGCAACTGCAAGAGTTGTTAGAAAAGAAGTATATCCGACCGAGTGTATCTCCTTGGGGAGCACCAGTTCTGTTTGTGAAGAAGAAAGATGGTACACTCAGGCTATGTATTGACTACAGATAGATGAACAAGGTTACTGTGAAGAATAAATATCCTTTTCCTAGGATTGATGACCTCTTTGATCAAATGAGAGGAGCCAAGGTATTTTCCAATATTGACTTGAGGTCTGGTTACCATCAGGTGAGAATCAAGGATGAATACATTCATAAGACAACCTTCAGGACAAGGTATGGGCATTATGAGTTTGTAGTGGTACCATTTGGTCTCACAAATGCACTAGCTACATTTATGTGCCTTATGAACAGTGTCTTCAGCAGGTATCTGGATAAGTTTGTTCTTGTTTTCCTTGATGACATTCTTGTTTATTCTAAGAATGAGGAAGAACATGAAGAGCATTTGAGACTAACATTGAGTTTGCTCATGGAGCATCAGTTGTATGCAAAACTGAGCAAGTGTGACTTCTATAGAGATAGAATTCAGTATTTGGGTCACATTATCTCAAAGGAGGGTTTATATGTGGACCCTGAAAAGATTGAAGCCATTATGAATTGGCCTACTCCTAGAAATGTGACAGATGTAAGGTCTTTCATGGGACTTGCAGGATACTATAGGAGATTCATTGAGGGATTCTCCAAAGTTGCACATGCTATCACTTCTTTGCAAAAGAAGGGGATGAAGTTCGAATGGACATCAAGGTGTGAAGAAAGCTTCCAGCAGTTGAAGAATCTTCTCACTAGTGCGCTAGTATTGAAAGTTGCATATCTAGAGCAAGATTTTGTGGTATGTACCGATGCATGTGGACAAGGGCTTGGAGGAGTCCTTATGCAGGATAACCACGTGATATGTTATGAGTCAAGAAATATGAAGGAGCATGAGAAGAACTATGCCACTCATGATCTAGAACTTGCCGCCATAGTGCATGCTCTCAAGCTGTGGAGACATTACTTGATGGGCAGGAGATTTGAGCTCAGAACGGATCACTGTGGACTAAAGTATCTATTTGATCAGCCTACTCTGAATGCTAGGCAAGCAAGATGGCTGGAGTTTTTATGTGAGTTTGATTTTGAGATCAAGCACATAAAAGGAAAGGAAAATAAGGTGGCTGATGCGCTCAGCAGGAAGATGCAAGAAATGCATGTGGTATCTCTTGGTATTTGCCAATCAGATTTGAGGCAGCAGATTGTTAATCATGTTGCTGGAGATGAATTGTATGAGCAGGTAAAAGACAAATTGCATTAGCAAAGTCTTGAGAAGAGGTATGAGGGATATAAATTGGAAGAAGATGGTCTTCTTACTTATAAAGGTAGAATTTATATTCCAAATGTAGCGGATTTGAGGAGAGTTGTCATGGATGAGATCCATCAAGCTCCGTATTCTGGTCACCCAGGATATCAGAAGACAATTGCTACAGCCAGGAAGCAGTACTTTTGGCCAGGTATGAAAAAGGACATGGCTGAGTACATTTCAAGATGTATGAAATGTCAACAGGTAAAGGTTGAGCATCAACATCTAGCAGGTTTGTTGCAGCCTTTGCCAGTCCCGGAATGGAAATGGGAAGTTATTTCCATGGATTTTATTACAGGATTGCCAATGACTTGGAGACAACATGATTCCATCATGGTTGTGATGGACAAGTTAACAAAGGCAGCACATTTTATACCAGTTAAGTCTACATATGAGGCTGGTGACATTGCAAAGATATTCATGAAGGAGATATTCAAATTACATGGATTGCCTAAGGCAATAGTCTCTGACCGAGATGTCAAGTTCACTTCCAAATTTTGGAAGGGGTTGTTTGCAGATTTGGGTACAAAGCTAAACTTCAGCACTGCATACCATCCTCAGACAGATGGTCAGACAGAGAGATTTAATCAGGTGCTTGAAGACATGCTTTGCATGTACGTGATGGACAAACCAACCAAGTGGGAATATTACTTACACTTGGTAGAGTTTGCTTACAACAATGGACATCAAGCATCCTTGGGGATGAGTCCGTATGAAGCTTTGTATGGAAGAAGGTGTAGGACACCAGTGAACAGGATTGTGCTTGGACTAGAATTGCTCAAGGAAATGGAGCAAGAGGTTGTAAAGATCAGGCAGAAGCTGAAAGTAGCACAGGACAGGCAGAAAAGCTATGCAGATAAGCATAGGGTGAACAGAGAGTTTAGTGTTGGGGATCATGTTTACCTCAGAGTGAGGGCAAGGAAGAGTTTTTTGAAGCTTGGCAGTTGTGCCAAGTTGTCACCAAGATACTGTGGGCCGTTTGAAGTGCTTGAAAGAATAGGGCCAGTTGCATATAGACTTGCATTGCCTGCTAGCACTAGAGCTCATAATGTTTTTCATGTTTCTTTGCTTAAGAGATATGTACATGATCCTAACCATGTGATAAATTGGGGTGTGATTCAGGTGGAACTAGAGGGAGAGTTTCGAATCGAGCCAATGTGCATCCTCAACAAGAAGGTCACAATTCTCCGGAACCGAGCCATAGGTCAGGTAAAGGTGCAATGGGAGCACTTCGGACCTGAAGAGGCTAGATGGCAGCTGGAGGATGCCATGCGATTGGCACATCCATTTTTGTTCAATTCTGCAGAACACTGAGGCGATGCCAGTGTAGCATTTTGTTCAATTTTGTAAGCACTGAGGACAATGCTATTGAAGGGGGAGGGGAATCTAATGCCCCATTTTTGACCCTGTTGCACTAGATGTATATGATATATATATATTGTAATGATCATGGTGCGGAGCTAAAGGCCAAAGCCCCACCATTGATCGGTAATGCTATGTTTTGGATTTAAATTTGTCACTGATGGTATACCGGGGCATGCGGCATATATTATGTTGGCCATCATGTAAATATGCATCATAATTAATTAATGGACACAACCAGCTACGGTCATGGCAACTAAATCGAATGGGGCATGATTTCCTAAGGATAAGGGGGAGGTGAAATATTTAACCTATGGGCCAATGGGGAAAAGCCAAATGTCTATGAGAAAACCCATCAAACTGTCAACTACCTTTCTTGTCTTTTTCCCCAATCATTTATTTCTGCCAGAATGTGGTTGAGTTAGTTATTGCATGGAATGGGAAGAGTATGGGTAAAAATTCGAATTGGGCAGAGACCCATTTTTGAAAAATGTGTTCTGACTTCCTTGGCAAGGAAAATGCCCAAAAACGTATGCCATTTTGCCATGCATTCACGTTTGCCATTTTTCCTCACCATTCTCCTTCACATTGGGAGATTTTGGGGAGCAGCTGGAGTTTTTCCTGTGTCTTTCATTCCACGTTTTTGGTTGTTGGCTTCATTTTTCCCATGGATTGGAGGTTGTTTTTGTAGTGCCATGGATTGGGTTCTTTTCCTCACGTTTTGGGAGCTGCTGGCGCATTTTCCATTCACGTTTTTGTAGCTTCATGTGTTTTTACCATGGCTGTGAAGGGCCATTCACATTTTTGGCTGTCTCACCGGCTATTGGTCTCACGCACAGACTATCTGGGGCGTTTTTCCCTGTTGTGAGTTGTGCTCACTGATAAGCTTCAGAACTGTGTGTTTTTCCCCATGTTGTGAGTCGTTTTTGCTGTTACGTTTGGGGACTGTTGTAGATGGGTTGAAGTCGTTTTTCCCTGGTTTAAGCTGTAATAGCTAAATTAATTGCCGGAGTGCAATGGTTGGTCTTCGGACTATGAGAGGAGCAGAGATGTTGGCTTAGATTTGCTTGATAAACCTGGTGGCTGGAAACCACACAGACAGAGCTAGAGGGTTGGCCTTCTTCTCCATCACCCTTGAATAGCACTGGAAGGGAATGCAGGGCCTGAGGGACTGTGTAGCAGAGAAGGGAATGATTCCTTGTGTTGGGTGTGGATGGGTGTCTTAGAGGTCAGGCTAGTTCTAGTGTAGGTGTTCTTGGCTCTGTAATGAGCTCCCCAGCTTAGCAAATTGCCTCCATCAGCTCCTTAATGGCTTGATAAACCCAACTATGTTGGCTTGGCTGTGTGTTTTGTATATTCCTGGCTATGTGTAAGTCTGCTAGTTCCCTTATTCCTTGGAGAATCATGCCCATCTCGGGGGTGGCAGCGCTGCTGAGAGATTAAGGAGCACGCTGGCCTATGGTTGGGTGGAACGTTGCAGCGACGTAGCTGGTTGCGGAGCAAAGCTTTCATAAGATAAGTGATCTTGTGTATTTTACCTCTGAAATTCTATATTTACTATTAATTAAAATGAAATGAACATGTTAAACAAATGCTTGCTTAAATGTATGATGCTTCCGCTGTGTATGAGGATTAAATTGCATCTGTGCATGATGAATAATCCTGTGTGCATATTTTAGTTCAAATTCTCTTTCATCATTCTCTTTTATGAAATTTTTAAGCCTGTACATGTTCATGGGGCACTCAATCCGGCTGGTTTAAGCTAGTAGTCGCGTCCTCTACACTGGTCGAAGGCATGGGGACGTGATAGTCTACTTCCCCTGAAGGTGTCTATTATAGGTGCACAAATTTGACTAAAATTCTTAATGAATTGTGTATAAAAACTTGCGAGTCCATGAAAACTCCTTAACTCATATGCACTTATTGGAATTGGTCAACTTAAAATTGATTGCACCTTATGTGGATCCATCTTCAACTCTTCTTCTGAAACCACAAATCCCAAATAAATCAACTCTTTCTTCAGGAAATTACACTTTTTGATAATTCTCAGCAGCTTCTCCTTTTGTAAGGTTTCCAACACCAATTTGAGATGTTTCAAATGTTCTCTATTTTGACTGAAAATCATAATATCATCCAGATACACTATCACAAATTTTCCATTGTATTCTTTCAAGACATCATTCATCAATCTCATAAAAGTACTAGGTGCATTACTAAGCCCAAATGTCATTACTAACCATCCATACAGTCCGTTATTAGTCTTGAATGTAGTAATCCATTCACCCCCTTCTCTTATTCTTATTTGATGATAATCAGTTTTCAAATCTATCTTTCAAAAATGCTTTCATCCATTCAAACAATCCATCAAATCATCAATACGGGGTAAAGGAAATCTGTACTTGATAGTGATCTTATTAATTTCTCTGGAGTCAGTGCAAATTTTCCATCCACCATCCTTGTTTGGGCTAAGCACAGTGGGTAGTGCACAAGGACTCAAACTTTCTTTCACCAAACCTTTATCTAGCATCTCCTGTACCTGTTGTTCGATCTCTTCTTTATATTGAGGATTTAGTCTGTAGTATTCCTTATTAGGTAAACTTGCACCAGGTATTAAGTAAATGTGATGACTAATACTTCTCATAGGAGGTAAAACATTTGGTAACTCATCCACAATAATATCAAAATATTGATCAAGCAAGACTCTAACTTCAGTAGGAAAATAATATAAATTTGTAGAAGTTAATATTTCCTTTGGTTTTCCAACAAGAGAAAAACGTAGCTCATCATCCTTCTTGACCTCTTGTAATAGTTCTTTCCCAGTCATCAGTATAATATTCGACCTTGAACCTTCTGGAACTACTTCATCCTCTAATGGTGACAATGTATGTCCTTTTCCATCTTTTTCCAAATAATAAGTGTTCTTTCTTCCATCATGGACAACTTTTCTGTCATATTTCCATGGCATCCATAAGAGTATATGGCATACATCCATAGGAATTATATAACATAATAACACATTTTTATAAGTACCATTTTGAAACTCCACATTGCATTGCTCATCCACCAAGAGTTGATGTCCTTCCTGCAACCAGGACACTTTGTAAGGATTTGGTTGTTTCATCCTCTTAAACCCCAAATTCTCTACCATCTTAGTAGAGACCAAATTATATGTACTACCGCTGTCAATAACCATACTACAACACTTCACTTATGACTTGCATTTAGTCCTGAATAGACTCTTTCTTTGGGCTGGTTCATGCATTTCCTTCTCTATCTTTACTAAAACTCTCTTCAACATATGAGATTCTCCTTCCTTAGTGTAACATCCCCAACCCTCTGACCGGTGAAGAGGATGCTACTAACACCAATCAAACGGGCAAACAACCCCATGAACATGAACAAGGATAAATGTTGATATTAAAAAGCTTAACATAATACATACTAGGATGCATAAAACATACAAGGATACATAGTTACTCAACATTCATTGGAAGCAAACATATACATTCCAGCATTCATCATGTTCATCATTCCTCATGAAACAGTAGATATAACTGCAGAGATGAAATAGTCAGGAGTACTTATCTTTTAATGAAGAACTAGCCCCGCAACCAGCTATGTTGCTGCAACGTTCCACCCAACCATAGGCCACCGTGCTCATCAATCTCTTAGCAACACTGCCACCCCCGAGCTGGGCATGATTCCTCAAGGAATAAGGGTCAAAGCAGGCTTACACATAGCCAAGGTTCACCATTCATCCAAGCCCACACAGTAGGGTTTATCAGGCCATCAAGGAGCTAGGGAAGGCTAAATGCTAGGCTGGGGTTCTCAAACACTAGTCTTGTCAAGCATATCCAGCCTCTAATCCCACTCTCAACAGTCCGAAGACCAGCCACTACATACCACAGCAAAACAACCCATTCATAGCTCTGTGAAGAAGGCAAGACAACTGGATGACAATCCCAAACAACAGGTGAAACACAGTTCAGGTCCAACCACCCTCCAGAGTTGTTCTTGGCCCTAGCATGGCCAAAACAACTTAGCAACAATCCCTAAAAGAAATCTGCTCCTTCAGCAATCCGGAAGCAACCCAAAACCAGGGTACATCAACAGCCCAAACTCACCATGAAAACTATGGTAACCTTACACAGTCCACAGTTGGGGCAGAAGCAGAACTCCCAGCATAGACCTGGGAGGACTCAACCAATGGATGTGGAAATCAATAGTCGTCCCACATCTAAAAGCCACAACACACAGTTCCTCAATGCAAACACTGAAGAAAATTACACAGACAGAAATGGGAAAAGAACAAACTCTCGACCTGTGCACAAGGGAAAAAGACACAGCCCCGACAAAACATCGAAGAAAACATAGCTCAATAATGCCAAAGGAAAACCTACACACTCAGAACGTGAATGGCATATTCACAAGGGAAAATCGTGGGTGAAAGAACCCAGCTCCCAACTCGCTGCATGAGTAAAACCAAAAAAATCCGGTGCGTGAGAATGAACAAAGCTACCACCCCTGCGTGAGGATGAACAACTCCGCCTATGTGTGAGGATGAACAACTCCACCTATGCGTGAGGATGAACAACTCCACCTATGCGTGAGGATGAACTGACAATGGAGAGAATGGAGAGTCCCCTTTGAGTGATGGTGGTGGTGGTTTTTCCTTCAAACGTGAGGTCAACCTGCTGGTGGAGTGTGCATGTGGGAAAGGAGTGACAGTCCTACCACACTCCACTCCTAGCCATAACTGCCTCAACTACTCAACAAAACATTAAATTGGTAGTTGGATAAGACAAGGAAAGATGGCAAATCAAACAGGGTGGTGACACATGGATTTTCCCCCCATAGCCCAAGGTTTGACATCCCCCACCCTTGTCCTTTGGAATCATGCCCTTTTCATTTTAACATTGCACCATCGTAGCTGGTTGTAGCTTTATTTTAATTGATGTGCGTATTTACATGATGCCAAACTATAATGTGCTGGATAGCACGATATACCATTGGCAACTATCCCTACTGCCAAAACATACACAACCAAATCGATGATGGGGATTTTGCATTTAGCTCCTCACCATGATTAATTACATTAAATACATCATGTACCTTTAATGCAAACGGGGTCAAAACTAGGGTGTTACATTCCCCTCCCCCTTGGAATAACATCGTCCTCGGTGTTCCAATACATAGGAATACATATACAATTTGCACATCCAAAATTTCAAAAATTTACAGATCTGTCCCACGTTCAATTATTTACTTTGAACGTTCAGGACCAAGCCCCTCGGCTTCCACAAACTTCTCCTACTGGTTCTCAGCTTTCAGCTTATCCCGAAGCCTAGAAACTTTGTGGCTATTGCCCTCTTCATGTTCCCTCATTGGGCAATCCCGGCGTAAATGATGTCCTCCGCATCCCCATCATTTCACTGGCTACTTCATCTTTACTTGCTCAATTTCCTTTGAGCCTTTATGCCCGGACCGTTTCTTAACGGGTCGCTTGGACGAATGTCCCATCATTGATCCACCTTCCTTTCCTTTGCTGATTGCTCCTAGAAGGCTTTTCACCTCCCTTTGCAAACCAATAGAGTCTTGCAAAATCTGGTGGTTCATTTCATTCTGCCTTTTCTATATCTTGAGCATCTCTCCAAGATTTTCTTGGGTCTTGGAAATCATTTGAAGGAGACTTCCAGCCAAGTCCAACAACTTTTGATCTACTTCCATGATCAATGTGCACCACCGGGTTTCGCTTTTCTCACCTGTGAAATGCACCATTGAAATTATGTCAGACCAAGCATAATGTAGACATTAAAATCAGTCAGTTAATTGCCCAATTGACATGACAGTCCAAGTATCATCATGGAGACTTTTGTATTATTATTTTTCATGCCTTCCCAATAGGCACATGAGCTCATTCATGTCCATTCTTGGCCAGGGAATTAACCATTCTAGCATTCACAATTTACTTTAAGGAAATACACACATTCCATTTTCAGTCATACATGCATTCAACAATCTTTTGTTTTCACAATGCATAAATATATATATATAATTAAAAAGGGCAAGAGAGAGCAGTAAGAGTTTTTTTTTTCCTCTTTGTTTTGTTCCATCCTAGAACCCACACCACCATTGTGGCTTTGCATGCTCTCAGCCTCTTTCACTTCACCATGAATGCTGGACCAATCCCTCTTGGTCATGACACTTAGTGTCTCCGGTCTATTCCAGACCTCTAAACCATGGAGCCTCCCCACATGGTTTTCCTCAACTACTAGGAACTTCACAGTCTCACTAGCACCTTTTTCATTACCGCTCATTCCAAGCTCTCTAGGACAGTCACATGCCCACATGCACCCCTAGGATGCTCTCATAGTCCTCGCTCCCAGTGATACCTATATCCAAACATTGAATAGATTCACATGTTTAGTTTATTCTCATCAATTTTATCTCTAGAACAAGAGCTTAAAACATCATAACCAAATCATATACACATGTATACTCATTAGAAAAATAATCCAATACTTATCTATATTGTGTGTTTCCTCGTTGATCCCCAGGATCCTGCTTCACTTTGCAAGCCTTGGGATCACCTATGGACTTGGATGTTAGGTCAGCATGCAGGCTGCTCCACAACATCAAATAATTAATGTCCAGCCAGTACACCTTCATGCCGATTGGGCTTGGAACTTTACCACGATCATTTCCAAGTCCAGGATCTACTATGGATCCCCAGGCATATAACAGCCCAACATACACTTATATCAACAATAATACATACACTTATATCAACAATACACTTATACCAACATACACTTATATCAACAATAATGCACACTTATATCAACAATAACCATCATACACTTATACCAACATACACTTATATCAACAATAATGCACACTTATATCAACAATAACCCTTACTCCGCAACCCCTCACAACATCCGTTTTCCTTTTCTCTTTAGTGTGCAACACCAAACTGCTTCTATTTAGCCTGTCAACACAAGCAATATAAGCAAACTGATCAGCGTTATTGCTCTAAAACTGTAATCATATTTCATATCATTCACCATAAAGTATTGAAACACTAGGAGTGCGTCCACTCCCTAGGGTGTAGTCAATATTGAAAACCCTTTCATGACTCGACATCGAAAAAGTGTGCACCCTTTCCTGGTGTGTGCCATGTAGGCCCTATTCATACTCAAGCAATCGGTCATAATGGAAATAAAATCAAAACATGTTCTGCATGTGGAATTTTAATAATTTGACATGCATATTCTTAGCAAGGGTCACAGAACACTTATCCATTTGCCGATGCAGTATTCCTTCATTAAGGAGAAATGGGGACTCCCTTCTCCAAGTTGACAGTCCCTTGGTTTGCCATCCCAACTCCTTTTTACATTTCATATCCACACATGTCTTACCGACATAATCTATACCATCTCACTCATGTTGCTTACCAAACATGTAGTGCAGATGAGACATTTCCAAATGTCCAATGGAGTTTCACCTGAAACCCATTTCCAAGATAAGGGAGAACCTTCCCATGAAGTTTGGCTCCTGCAGACCATCACACATGATCTTCCTGCAGTGTATACCCTTGGCACATTCATCAAATAGACAAACAATCAATCATTATCTGATAATACAATCCAAATTGATTGTTCCATAACCAAGCAATGACAAGCAATGACATTAGTAATCAAATTCAATAGGAATTTGCAATTCTGTCTACTATAGAAATTAGTTTGCTTGGCAACGAGGTGATCCTCAATTGTGGGTCTCTTGTAAGTAGCACCACTATGCCCATTATAATTTTATGCTTACTAGCATAATATGAATACCCACTTACAATGCATCCTCCTGACACAATCTTATGCAAGCCACTAGTGATTAGTAGTTTTCAGCAATTTCTTAAATCCGAAATTCACAATTCAAATTTAACAACCCATTATGCATACCAACTATTTCCACATCCATGAGACTCTTCTCATAAGGTTTGGCTCTTTCACATGGTAGATTCCGGCATTTGTCATGGTCTTATTCTCATTGCCATGCTCTAAATAATCTACCTGAAACCTAAGCTTCAATCAACCAAACACTTGGTAAGTCTGGATGCATATAACCTTTTCATTGCTGCAACCATCATTCACAAGTGTATCATTTGTACCACCTTGCTCTTCCATAGAGAATTTTTAGTAGCCAATTGATCATGACTATCCTCTTTATGCACTTACTATCCTGCATTCATAACAGCCTTTGAAATGGTTCCTGAGTTGTCATCGATTCATCATTTCAGCCATTAGTTATTCATAATATCACATGCACTCATCTCAATGCATTCATGCAATGCATCACAACAGTTGCACCTATACTTATGCAATCAGTCACTCACACCCTTCATATGCATCCATTCAATGCATGACTACAAGATTCATAAAATCTGTTTAATGCATATCCATTCAATGCTACCTTGCATTGATTCAGGAATACTATGCATTCAACATACCATGCATGGACTAACCATGACTTCTTCATATAGGATGCATTATTATAATCAAGATCATCAGTACTTACTTTCCTTGGGCTACTAATCTCAATCAATATATACAGGCATGACACCTTTCTATATGAACGTAGTATAACATTCAAATTTCTACATGGTATGAGGTCTCTTACCCTTACCACCCCTTGGAATTTGTCATAATTAAACCATTACCTGTATGGATCCTACTTACACCTTCGACATTGCCAATTTAGTCGGTATCTTGCAGAGGATTGCAGAATTTGCTCACCAACTTTTGATTATGGACTGGTTGCCTTATCCCTTCCTCCAGAGGGTTGCTAGTCACATTTGTCAGCATCGACAACATATTCAGCCAGGCCCATGTTGTCATTGGTTTTTCCACTAATGCCAACACCAATGCAATAACTATCATTAGTGGTTCATTATAGATGTATAATCCTCAATATCCTATGTATGCAAAGCATATCCTCATGCATTTCATGCATAAAACTTATAAAATATAATATAGTTAGCAAGATAGGGGTTAAGGAATTTTCCCTTTCAAATCCCTCATCTTTGCATGAAATTCCTCTTCCACATAATAACTGGTTTGAATTCATGGTCTTACTACCTCTAGGCATGCAATTTCCCAGATTTGTCCATTTGATAGCAGCGGCTGTCATTAGCACTTTGCTGCTCCATACTCAAATTCTGGTGAATTTCCCTTGTTCCCTACTGGATAATCTTTCCAATGCCTATCCACATGCTTCATTCCAAATTTGGGTGTGAAAATCACACTACTTCTAAAATGACGATTTTCACCAAATCTCTGCATTTTTACACACAACTGTATTTTGGTTTGGGTGCCAACTTCAGCCACCTATAGGAGCAAGTCTAGGAAGATTCAGGAAAAATTTTCTATCGAGTGAAGTCAGTGCATACAACGAGGAACACTCAGTAAGTTGCGGATCTCATTTTCGATGCACCATTCATCCTTTATGAATTCTGGGTTTGACTAATTTTCCCAAAACATAGAATTTTCTTTTCACAAGAACAACTGTCTCAGGGGGCGACGAGGGTCAAGATCGCATAAGATCACTGCCATTTTTCTCCTTTTCAGCCCTGTAAATCCACTAAAAAAATGCTGAAAATCCCACTGAAAAAATACTGAAATCCGTTGAGAAATCCCACTTGAAAACTCAAAATTTTCCTTTGTTAAATCGGGTCTCTTCCCAACTAATCTTCCAATGTGTCGGGTTGCTATTTCACTAAGCTTCCGACACTTCCGTGGTCTGATCTTCACCTTTCATCCGACACTCATCGGCGGTCCAATCAACTAAATTTTTTTGACATTCCCGGCTGATCCTCCTCTGGCTTCCGACGTATCGACGGACCGATCCTCTAATTTTCTCCGACGTGTCGGTGGTCCAATCCTCTAAAGTTTTCCAATGTTTTCTGTACTTAGAAAAATTTTCGAGAATTTTTCTTCTTCCTTCCACTGCTGCATCGGCTGCTCGATCGTCTAAATTTTTTTGATGCTTCCAGCTCTTCGGAAAAAACTTCCTCCTTCGTCCGCTGCCACATCGGCTGCTCAATCAACTAACCTTCATCGATGTTTCGGCGATCTTCAGGAGATCTCCGCCGAAACTGTAGCTCTACCTTCAACTAATTTCCGTCGAAACCTTCTCTTCTCTTCCGCTGACGTATCGGCACCCTCAACATCTATTTTATGCCGATGTCTACCACCGCATCAGTTGCTCAATCAACTAAATTTCTCTGATGATCCGACGGTCTCAACACTTAGAATTTTTTTTTCAAAGGATTTCCTCTTTGTTGACTTATTGCGCCCAATGGCATCGGCTCTCAACACCTCTTCATTTTCGTCATTATGGCTCCCTTCCGGGGAGCCTCCCCTTTCTTCTGTCGCCACCACTACATCGGAAGAATTCTTGTGAAGCTTCCCGCCATTGCGGCTCCGTCTTTAGGTTCTGTCCGTTGTGCATTGGGCCGACTTACACCTAGCTTATCTGATGATTTTCTAACTTAGAAAATTTTTGGAATTTTCTCCTGTTTTCTTCTGGGCAGTAGGCACCCTGCCTTTGTTAACTGATTCTGCATGGCCTTCTGAGGCCCAATTGCTGCAATATATGCTCGGTTACTGCATCCTCACGGTCCATTCAAGCCCATGCTGCAACCTTTGCTCTGATACCACTCTGTAACGTCCCCGACCCTCCGACCAGTGAAGAGGATGCTACTAACACCAATCAAACGGGAAAACAGCCCCATGAACATGAATAGGGATAAATGCTGATATTAAAAAGCTTAACATAATACATACTATGATGCATAAAACATACAAGGATACATAGTTACTAAACATTCATCGGAAGCAAACATATACATTCCAGCATTCATCATGTTCATCATTCCTCATGAAATAGTAGATATAACTGTAGAGATGAAATAATCAGGAGTACATATCTTTTAATGAAGAACTCACCTCACAACCAGCTATGTCGCTGCAACGTTCCACCCAACCATAGGCCAGCATGCTCATCAATCTCTCAGCAACACTGCCACCCCCAAGTTGGGCATGATTCCTCAAGGAATAAGGGTCAAAGCAGGCTTACACATAGCCAAAGTTCACCAATCAGCCAATCCCACACAATAGGGTTTATCAGGCCGTCAAGGAGCTAGGGAAGGCTAAATTCTAGGCTGGGGTTCTCAA
The DNA here is from genome assembly GCA_001517045.1 of Pseudotsuga menziesii. Taxonomy (NCBI): domain Eukaryota; kingdom Viridiplantae; phylum Streptophyta; class Pinopsida; order Pinales; family Pinaceae; genus Pseudotsuga; species Pseudotsuga menziesii. Next base: position 76,004 of record LPNX010200524.1, read on the forward strand.
ACACTAGTCTTCTCAAGCATATCCAGCGTCTAATCCCACTCTCAATAGACCGAAGACCAACCACTGCATACCACAACAAAACAACCCATTCACAGCTTTGTGAAGAAGGCAAGACAACCGGATGACAATCCCAAACAACAGGTGAAACACAGTTCAGGTCCAACCACACTCCAGAGTTGTTCTTGGCCCTAGCATGGCCAAAACAACTCAGCAACAATCCCCAAAATACATCTTCTGCTTCAACAATCTAGAAGCAACCCAAAACCAGGGTATATCAACAGCCCAAACTCACAATGAAAACTATGGTAACCTTACACAGTCCACATTTGGGGCAGAAGCAGAACTCCTAGCATAGACATGGGAAGACTCAACCAACGGATGTGGAAATCAACGACCATCCCACATCTAAAAGCCCACAGCATAGAGCTCCTCAATGCAAACACTAAAGAAAATTACACAGACAGAAATGGGAAAAGAACAAACTCTCAACCTGTGCGCAAGGGAAAAAGACACAGCCCCGGCAAAACATGGAAGAAAACACAACTCAATAATTCCAAAGGAAAACCTGCACACTCATAATGTGAATGGCATATTCACAAGGGAAAATCGTGGGCGAAAGAACCCGGCTCCCAACTCGCTTCATGAGTAAAACCAGGAAAATCCGGTTCGTGAGAATGAACAGAGCTACCACCCCTATGTGAGGATGAACAAATCCGCCTATGCGTGAGGATGAACAACTCCGCCTATGTGTGAGGATGAACTGACAATGGAGAGAATGGAGAGTCCCCTTTGAGTGATGGCGGTGGTGGTTTTTCCTTCCAACGTGAGGTCAACCTGCTGGTGGAGTGTGCGTGTAGGCAAGGACTGACAGTCCTGCCACACTCCACTCCCAGCCATAACTACCTCAAATACTCAACAAAACATTAAAGTGGTAGTTGGATAAGATAAGGAAAGATGGCAAATCAAACAGGGTGGTGACACATGGATTTTCCCCCCCATAGCCCAAGGTTTGACATCCCCCACCCTTATCCTTTGGAATCATGCCCTTTTCATTTTAACGTTGCATCGTCATAGATGGCTGTAGGTTTATTTTAATTGATGTGCGTATTTACATGATTCCAAACTATAATGTGTCGGATAGCACAATATACCATCGGCAACTATCCCTATTGCCGAAACATACACAACCAAATCGATGGTGGGGATTTTTCCTTTAGCTCCTCACCACGATTAATTACATTACATACATCATGTACCTTCAATGAAAATGGGGTCAAAACTGTGGTGTTACACTTAGGAGGATTATTCACCTCTACCTCTTCACTGGACCCCTCACGAGCCTCAGTAATGTTTGCATTCCTATGATCTACAGGTCTATTCATTGGGCACTCCCATGACATGTGTCCAATTTCTCCACATGTATATAATTTCACGTCTCTATTTATTCCTCTTCCTCTACTTCCTCTTAATCCTCCTATTTGGGTTACCTATATACTAGAACCTTCTTCCTCATCTTTAAGAGTCCTACCTCCTTTGATTGAAAATACTTTTCCTCTTGCTGTATTTCTCCCTCTTTTCTTTTGGTTCTGTTTTCTTAGTAGCTTTTGTTCTACTCTTGAGGCTGTCTGATAATCATATTCAACATTTTTCAAGTTCAATAAACTGATCTCATCATGTATCTCATATCTCAGTACATTTATATATCTTGATACTATTTATATGTCTCCTTGTGTCTGGATAACTCTAATACTCAGCTTAAAGAACTCATTTGTATATTCTTTAACATCCTTACCTTTTTGTCCAAGATTTTGTAGCTGTCTGATGAGAGTCAACTGATAATCCTTAGGAATAAATTGAATTTTATTTTTATATAACATTTCATCCCAAGAGTTGATTTTAGACTTACCTCTTCTTTCTTTGTGGAACTGAAGTTCATCCCACTAGATAGTTGCATGCTCTTTCAGTTTGGTCATTGCATATCTCATCTTCTTGTTATCTCCATTTTATTCAAAGTCAAAATACTTTTTTAAAGCATTGATACTTCCGATGAGTTCTTGAATATTAAGATTAACTTCATACATAGGGACTTCAACTCTGGGTCTGTCACTAGCCTTCATCAGCATCTTCAATACTTTTACTTCTTCAGCATCCTCTTCTCGTTCTTATTCAAAATATTCTTCTTCATCACTGGTGTTTGTATTCTTTGAATTCTTTCTCTCCATAGCTTCCATCCTAGACTGGAGTTGTCTTAATTCCATTTTTGTGTCTATATCCATATCTTGTATTCCTCGACGACATCCTACAGGGAATCCACGCATTTTTCCTTGTCTTGGCTGCATCTTTATCCTACTCTCATACCAAAACTAATTGCAAGTGAAAGCTAGAATACCTAAAGTCTTCTTTTCCAGACTTAAATGATGATTGAAATCTCCTTCCGCAAGAAGGATTCCACAATTCTACTTCTGCAATCAAATTTCCACAACATTGGTTCTCCCACAAACAACTTTCCGCAATCCTAATCCCTCAACTCAATCTCCACAATTGAGTTTTTCAAAGGATTGATTCCGCAACTCAATTCCCGCAGTTGAGTTCTCTGCAGTTGTCTTTCTGCAAGACCATGTTCACAATTGTAGATTGCGGGTTGTGAATACACTTTTCCATTTTTCCAAAATGGGATTCTGCAATTTCCTTCCCGCAACTTCCTTTTCCACAATTATTCTAAGCCGTTGATATCATGCGAGCTCCTTCCTGACCATTGTTCTGAGAAGAAATGTGTATCTCACTTTAACACTTGCGGATCTTCACTTTTCTATTGCAGAATTCATCCACAATAGTCAATCTACTGAAGTTCGTAGATTTCAATTCAGACTGTAATGGTTGAATCAATTCATGAGCGATCAATCTTCTATGTAATTATACACATCTTTGCCTTCGGAATCATTTATACATTACTGAAGGTTCATACACATAAATAAATAAGCATATGTCTGGTAATTGAAAAGAAGACATCAGATAGTGACAATTATGCAAGGTATTAAGACTATGTTCTTCATTCGATTAACCACTGTTACATACAATATCTCTCAATAACTCACACTTCCACACTTCTATCTCTATCGTGTTCCATTCATATTTCCCTTCATGTCTCTGATTATTACATTTGATTCTTAAATAGTATTTTGTCAAACCTGTCAGATCCGAAACAAGAGGAGCTGAACTCTTAAGAAAGAAAATCTGTAACTAACCTATCCTCGAGCAAACTCTTACAATATTTGAGGAATTTGTGGCAAATTGTCCTTAATACATTCGAATCATCCCTATCTATGAAACAAATTACACAAATAGACAATGAACCCTATATTCTAGAAAATTTACATGGAAGCGTAAAATTGCATTGATTGCTTATTCAACAAACAAAGAATTTTTACTAAATGCTCCTACATCATTACGAAAAAATATATTTGCAAATCTAGGGTTCTTTTCATTTTTGTAGTCCCTTAGATTACTTGATATCCCAACTGTATGATTAATGCAAGAGCATCGACCAATGTGAAAACTCTGCAAATAAAAAAATTGAATGTTGCAATTATCCTATAGCATGCATGCATTATTCAACTGGTTGAAATATGCATTAGTCAACAATGTATGTAGGGAAACATCATGGTAACCTTTTATGGGTTCTGCAGACCGATAGTTTTCAAACTTTTGAAAATACTGACCAACCTAACAAACTTCTAGCTTGCATCAATAAATTGAAGGAATGAATATTTGATGTTTTATCTTCCCCTCTTTTTAATAAACTAAAAGAATGGAATAATTTTGTTCCCATTTGTACAAGATGGTTGAGTATGTGTCATCTAGATATTTTTTTGGCGTAACTATCTTTTCCATAATGCTATAATTTTTATTTATTTATTTATTAATAAGTAAAGATGAGAAGGTTTTCTAATCAAAATTTAATCCATTATTTGTATCGACTCGTAAATGGGATCATTATAGGGATTGAAATGGTATTTATAGGTTTTGGAGTAAGATCTTTTTTTTTCTATTTCTTGTTGGATAAGAACTAATATTTTTAAAAACTAAGGAGACATGTTAACTTGTGACATCTAGATGCATCTCACAAGACTGAAAGTCTTCCTCTTTACCTACTAGCTGATGGTTATATCAAGTGGGATAACTTTCTTTGAATAAATGTGATTTACTTTTTATTGGCTAAGAGCTAGTATTCTTAAAAAGTAAGGACACATGCTAATGTGGGACATCTAGATGCATCTCAAAGTATTGAAAGGATACCTCCTTACCTACCAAAGTCATGGAAGTCTACCTCCTTACCTACCACCAGATGGTTCTTTCAAGTGGTATGGCTTTCCTTGAATAAAGGTAATCTACTTTTTATGCTAACAACTAGTATTCTTAAAATGTAAAGAGACAAGGTAACATGGGACACCTAGATGCATCTCAAAGGACTAGAAATATACCTCCTTACTTACCACGAGATGGTCATATCAAGTGGCATGAATTTACTTGAATAAAGGTGATGAATCAACTAGCATTAAGAGATACCTGTCAATAATAACTATCTTCATTACTAATTTGACAACTAAATTATAATAGCTATTACCACTTTAAAAAATTGTGTATATAAATCTTATAAAAAAATTAAAAAAAAAAAACTTTAAAAAATACTAAATAATTTTTCTCTTTCTTGTACCTCTGTCAATTTTCTCCATACTCGAAGACTATTACTATTGTAGGTGCTCTATTAAGAAAGTTTTATTTTCCAATTCGATTCCATGGTCAATGGTCAAAAGTTGGAAAGGATCACAAGGAATTTTTTTTTAACTTTAACCGACATAAAGTTAACATAAAGCTACATCCAAAGTATAAGACCTATCTCAAGGAACATCCAAAATATACCCAAAAATGAAAAGTATATTTACAATTCTAAACAATTTATAGAGAAAGAATAATTAAATATATTAAAGGAAAGAGTACTTTTTGTGTTCATACTTCATATCATATATATGTATATATATTATAGGGTTGGCCATCATGTTGGAGGGGCTCATCTATCCTAGTGAGTCATCTTGAGAGATACTATTGTAAGCCCAATACATAAATGCCAGTTTACTTCAGCTATGACAATGATTACCTACACATTCAATAGGTAAATGAACCTATATCACATTAGATATTTAAATGTATATAAGTTATATTTTAATTCAAAATAATATTTTATATGTTTATGATGATTATTTTTAATGTTTACTTGAGAACCATTTTGATTTATTGAACTTTAAGAAAACTAAAGAATTAATCGGTTTATTTTAAAATTTTATTTTTATGTTTATAAAATTTTAAGAAATATATTTTTACACATAATTAGATATTTTAGATTAAGGTTGACCACCTCCTTATAATAATATCTTAATTTTATCTTATCATATAATTATTTATTTTAATATATATTCTCCTTAAATTTAAATGTAATAATATTTTTAATGCTATCATTATTATGTATAATTATTATGTATACGAACTCATCCTTGATTCCTCAATTATTTATCCAAGACATCTCATGTTTATGCTATGTTAATAAGGTTCTTGTATTCCATGTTATTTATTGTGTTCTTGTGCATTAATGACATAGTCGTATCCATGCTTTGAATGGGGAACCAACTCACTTTTATCGAGAGGATAGGATATGGAATAATGCATTTAATTTTGAGATTATAAGTTACAAAATGCATTTGCATTTGCTCTATCCTTGTCTAAATTTATTAAGAGATGTTGCAACTTCACAACCCTTGTGTTCAATAGTTACTTCTTATCCCAGAGCCAAGGGTCCACTCATTTACAAGTATTTTCAAGTACATAACAAGTTTTCCACCCTCTATTTATGTTTCTCTCAATGCTATAGTTCCACTAAATCTTGTGACGAAATATCGATTCAAATATATTTATACAAAATTATTTCCTCGAACTTCTTGTTCTCAAAAAAAATTAGTGTAAATGATATTTTTTCGTATTTGATTATCATTAGTATTAAGTCATACCCATTCTAAATAAAAAATATTTGAGGATTTTTCGCTCACTCCTGTATTCATTCCTTTGGACATTCATGATACTCTCTCATGAGTAAATAAAATATTCTCTCATTATGTTTGTTTCCGTTTAAAGATCAACATAAATTTACGTTTGCGTAAATACAATATTTATTTTCATATTTTTAATTTGAATTTCATTTTTGAAATTATTGCAATGGTACTTTTCATATCTCTATTTGCATTCCTTATTTTTGTATTGACACTATTCCAATGGCTTTTTTTATATGTCACTGTACATTCCTTATTTTCATAGATTTCATGTTTTCATTATGGATGCACTTGAGCTATAGATATTCTCAGTGATATTTTGACAAATAATTATAGTAAAGGACTTCTTATAATAGTAGCTTCTTTATCAACCTCCTAGGGTAAGTCATTATGCTATTCAATATAACTACATTGAATTTTGTTATAAACCACCTTGGGTAAGTTTTCATCCGATGAAGTGCATTAATGTAGTTCTGTACCCTTAGAAAGTTGCCTCCTTGAAATCCTTGTATGTGGAAAGACCTGCACTATTGGCATGGATACAATAAACATGTACACTACTTACACAATAATAACAATACACCAACAATTTGTAAAGTAATAGTTTGTGATGCTTTCACTTGATTGATATGTGATATTGATGTATATTGGGTACCTAAAGAAATTCATTATGTCTGAAGCATATATATCACATGGAATATACTATAGAAATGCAGTTAAAGTTGAATACAACATGGTAAAATTTTTAATGTGCAATTATTTGTTGTTGGATTTATTGGGTTGATTATTGTTGGAATATGGAGTACATATGTTGGCTAGCTGAATAGACCTAGATAGGACTCTACATGTTTGGATAGCAAAGATGTCAAGTTGCTTAAGAATATGTTGTTTTTTATTTAATGGGCGTAGTCATGGGCTTGATTGTTTTGTTGGATCCGTACATATATAATTGAATTTGTTTCTATGGTTTGATATAGGCATTGAAACCATTGGCAAACCAACAATTAGATGATTAGATGGAGTAGTGGGATTGCTTCATTTATTTGTATAGTAAGATATGCATAGTGCATTTCCTATTTTGGAATTATAGAGCCAAACATAAATAAGTGGAGTTGTACCCATTGTATGCTACATGGCCTAACACCTTTGGAAAAACAACTATGAGGTGACTAGGTGGAGCAATGGGATTTCTTGTTGTGATTACGAGATATGCGCTATGCATTATCTATTTGGGTACATAATTTAGTTTGTTCCCATTGTTTGTTATATTCCTTGGCACCATTGGAAAAAAAAATAATTAGGTGAGTGGGTTGGGTTATGGAAATGCTTGTTTTGTTTGCATAATAAAATATTCATAGTGCATTGTATGCATTAGCATAATTGAACCACATATAGAAAGTGGACATTTTCCCAGTGTATTCTGTAGGCCTTGGCACCATTGGAAAAACAACTATTAAGTGATTGGTTGGAGTCATGGGATTGATTGTTTTGATTGCACAATATATGCAAAGTACATTGTCTATTTTGATAAAAAAAATTAACTTGTTTCCATTGTTTGCTATATGCCTTGGCACCATTGGCAATGAAATGATAAGGTGATTGGGAAGAGTGATAGGAGTTCTTGTTTTCTTTTCATTGTAAGATATGAAAAGTGGATTTTCTCTTTTAGCACAATAGAACCACATATACAAAAGTGAACCTACTCCCATTGTATTCTACAGGCCTTGGCACCATTGGAAAACAACTATTAGGTGATTAGATGGAGTCATGGGATTGGTTGTTTTGATTGCACAACAATATATGCATAGTGAATTGTATAATTCATAAAATTTAACTCGTTTTCATTGTTTTCTATTGCGGAATTCATCCACAATAGTTGATCTATTGAAGTTCGCAAATTTCAATTCAAACTATAACAGTCGAATTGAATCATGAACGAGCAATCTTCTATGTAATTATACACATATGCACCTTCATAATCTTTTATAGATTACTGAAGGTTCATCCACATAAAGAAATAAGCATATGTTTGGTAATTGAAAAGAAGACATCGAATAGTGACAATTATGGAAGGTATTAAGACTATGTTCTTCATTCCATTAACCATTGTTACAGACACTATCTCTCAATCACTCACACTTACACACTTCTATCTCTATTCATATTCCATTCCTATTCCCCTTCATGTCTCCAATTATTACATTTGATTCTTAAAATAGAATTCTATCAAACCCGTCAGATCCGCAACAAGAGGATTTGAACTCCTAAGAAAGAAAAAATTGTAACTAACCTATCCTCAAGCAAACTCTTACAAGATTCGAGGGAATTTGTGGAAAACTATACTTATTACATTCAAATCATCATTATCTATGAAACAGATTACAAAAATCAACAACTAACCCTATCTTCTAGAAAATTTACATGGAAGAAGAAAATTGCATTGACTGCTTATTCAACAAACAAAGAATTTTTTCTAGATGCTCCTGCATCGTTACAGAAAAAAGAAAAAAAAAAAAAAATTGCAAATCTAAGGTTTTTTTCATTTTTGTAATCCCTTAGATTACTTGATATCCCAACTGTATGAGTCATGCAAGAGCATCGACCAATGTGAAAACTCTGTGGATAAAAAAATTGAATGTAGAAATTATCCTATAGCATGCATGCATTATTCAACCATGTATGTAGGGCAACATCATGACAACCTTTTATGGGTTCCGTAGACTGATATTTTTCAAACTTTTGAAAATACCGACCAACCTAACAAACTTCTGGCTTGCATCAATAAATTGAAGGAATGAATATTTAACGTTTTATCTTCCCCTCTTTTTAATAAACTAAAAGAATAGAGTAATTTTGTTCCCATTTGAACAAGATGGTTGAATATGTGTCATCTAGATATTTTTTTGTTGTAACTATATTTTCCATAATGGTATAAGTTTTATTTATTTATTTATTAATATGTAAGGATGATAAAGTTTTCTAATCAAAATTTAATCCATTATTTGTATCGACTCGTAAATGGGATCATTATAGGGATTGAAATGGTATTTATAGGTTTTGGAGTAGATCTATTTTTTTTTCTATTTTTTGTTGGATAATAACTAATATTTTTAAAAACTAAGGAGACATGTTAACTTGTGACATCTAGATGCATCTCACAAGACTGAAAGTCTTCCTCTTTACCTACCAGTTGATGGTTATATCAAGTGGGATAACTTTCTTTGAATAAATCTGATTTACTTTTTATTGGCTAAGAGCTAGTATTCTTAAAAAGTAAGGACACATGCTAATGTGGGACATCTAGATGCATACCAAAGTGTTGAAAGGCTACCTCCTTACATACCAAAGTCATGGAAGTCTACCTCCTTACCTACCACCAGATGGTTCTTTTAAGTGGTATGGCTTTCCTTGAATAAAGGTAATCTACTTTTTATTGGCTAACAACTAGTATTCTTAAAAAGTAAGGAGACAAGGTGACATGGGACACCTAGATACATCTCAAAGAACTAGAAATCTACCTCCTTACTTACCATGAGATGTTTACATCAAGGAGCATGAATTTACTTGAATAAAGATGATGAATCAACTGGTATCACAGTGGATACCTATCGATAATGGATAACTGTCAATAATAACTATCTTCATTACTAATTTGACAACTAAGTTATGATATCTATACCACTTTAAAAAAATATATCACGGGGACTTCACTTAGTGAACCTCTCATATAGCACATGCGATCGTGGGATATTAAAGAATACCCTTAATTTCGAGAGATATTGACTCGAACTCTTTTTGTTGAAACCAACTCCCAATACTTAAAACCTCCTCCCCACCCTTTTTTATACCCCAATCCTTATAAACCACCCTACCCACCCCCACCTTAAACCCCTCATCCCCCCAATACCTGCAATATATTGATTCGATTTTTAATAATTTTAAAACCCACAATATAAACTAACGTGATAGGATATTGGCCAACAAATGAAGCCCCCGTGAAATATATATATAAAATCTTATAAAAAAGTTAAAAAAAAACTAAATATTTTTTTCTTTCTTTCTTGTATCTCTATCACTCACATGTTTTGGAATGAATTTTCTCCATACTCAAAAGAACATTACCATTGTGGGTCCTCTATTAAGAAAGTTTTATTTTCCAATTCAATTCATTGGTCAATGGTCAAAAGTCGAAAAAGATCAAAAGGAAAATTTTGTTAACTTTAACCGACATAAAGTTAACATAAAGCCACATCCAAAGTATAAGATTTATACTAAGGAACATCCAAAATATACCCAAAAATGAAAAGTATACTTACAATTATAAACAATTTATAGATAAAGAATAATTAAATATATTAAAGGAAAGAGTACTTTTTGTGTCCATACACTTGCACGATGTTTCATATCATATATATGTATATATATTATAAGGCTGGTCATCATGTTGGAGGGACTCATCGATCCTAGCGAGTCATCTTGACACATACTATTGTAAACTCAATACATGAATGCCATTTTACTTCAGCTATGACAATGATTACCTACACATTCAATATTTAAATGTATATAAGTTATATGTTAATTCAAAATAATATTTTATATGTTAATGATAATGATTATTAATGTTTACTTGAGAACAATTTTGATTTATTGAACTTTAAGAAAGCTAAAGAATCAATCGGTTTATTTTAGAATTTTATTTTTATGTTTATAAAATTTTAAGAAATATATTTCTACTTAGATTAAGGTTGACCACCTCCTTCTAATAATATCTTAATTTTATCTTATCATATAATTTTTTTCTTTTAAGATATGTTCCCCTTAAATTTAAATGTAATAATATTTTTAAAACTATTATTATTATGTATAGTGAACTCTTCCTTGATTCTTGATGTATTTATCCAAGACATCTCATGTTTATGTTATGTTAATAAGGTTCTTGTATTTCATTTTATTTATTGTGTTTTTATACATTAATGACCTAGTCGTATCCATGCTTTGAATGGGGAACCAAATCACTTTTATCAGGAGGATAGGATATGGAATAATGCATTTAATTTTGAGATTATAAGTTACAAAATGCATTTGCATTTGCTCTATCCTTCTCTAAAATTATTAAAAGATGTTGCAACTTCACAACCCTTGTGTTCAATAGTTACTTCTTATCCCAGATCCAAGGGTCCACTGATTTAGAAGTTTTTTCAAGTACATAATAAGTTTTCCACCCTCTATTTATCTTTCTCTCAATACTACAGTTCCACTAAATCTTGCAATGAAATATCGATTCAAAGATATTTATATGAAATTATTTCTTGTTGTAAAAAAAAATAGAGTAAATGATCTTTTTTCGTATTTGATTATCATTAGTATTAAGTCATACCCATTGTAAATAAAAAATATTTTAGGATTTTTTGCTCACTCTCTATTCATTCCTTTGGGCATTCATGATATTCTCTAATGAGTAAATAAAATATTCTTTCATTATGTTTGTTTCCATATTAAGACCAACATAAATTTACATTTGTGTAAATACAATATATTGTCATATTTTTAATTTGAATTTAATTTTTGATACATTGGCTTGTGTTAGTTTTTATCATTCAAGCTAGCATTATGTTAGGATCTTTAACTGGGAGAACAGCAAGTACAACAATCAAACACAAGATACAATGAACATAGTGTTTTTCCTCAGGGAAACCATAAATGGAGAAAACCCCTGCAACTTCGTCAGAGATAGAATCAACACCAAAAGTAAAACCCCAAAACAGTGAGATGATCTCCCAACAGCAGTAACCTCTTTCTTCCTTGCCCCACTTTCTTTCTCTTCCTTAGCTATGCGCTACAACTAAGTGTGAGTGAGTATGTACTAAATAGAGAGGTTAGCTCTCTATTTATACTAATTCCCGATGTGACTAAACCCTACTAGGGCCGACCTCTCTAGGAGAGTCTAATAAACCTAATGCCCCGGAACTACGGGGACTTTAACCCTTGATCAATAGGATGGTTACCCACAATAACTTGACATGACTTGTTTACATTATAGATCCTCTCGATAGGAACATCGAGGCATGACATGACTCAAGTATATTGCAAATACATACATAAGAAATACAAGTGAATACATTCCAAAGTTACATATACATCAACACTCCCTCTTAACTAGGAAGGTATTCTCTCGACACATTTTTTCAGCACAATTCTTCTTCTTTGTATCATTTGGGTCATCGTCAAGTTCTTGTCATCTTCATATTAAATTCATCTCCATCTTCAAGTCATCTTCATCTGGATCTAGATCATCACTCGATCTGGTTCATCATCATTGGATTTGGATCATCACTCGATCTGGATCATCATCACTCGATCTAGATCATCACTCGATCTGGATCATCATCACTCGATCTAGATCATCACTCGATCTGGATCATCATTATTGGATCTGGATCATCATCACTGGATTTGGATCATCACAGGGTCATCATCACTGGATCTGGATCATCACTCGATCTAGATCATCACAGGGTCATCATCACTAGATCTAGATCATCACTCGATCTAGATCATCACTACTGTATCTAGATCATCACTCGATCTAGATCATCTCGAAGACATCATAACTAGATCTGAATCATAGCTCGATTTGGATCATCACTAGGTCATCATCATATGTGCTATCTCATGAGTCTTCTCGTCATAGGAAGTTCTACAGAGCCAACCCTTTTTAATGCTGGTTGTAGGCCTACCTCCTTGTAGGTATTTGGTAGCCCTTATATCTAACCTACTCATCAGAATGGACAGCACTCACATTTGACCTACTTGTCAAAAAGGAAAAACACTTACATCTAACCTACTCATCAAAAAGGTGCTCAGTCCTACACTGAGGGTTCCTGGTAACTGACCAGGTGCCTCCATTCAAAGAATGGAAGTAGCCCTTACATTTGACCTACTCGTCAAAATGGCCAGCACTCACATCTGACCTACTTGTCAGAAAGACGATAGCCCTTACATCTATGTAGGAACTAATCCTACATCAGAATGGCCAGCACTCACATCTAACATGGAAGGAAGCAATCCTATCACCATTACAGAATGGAAACAACCCTTATATATGAGCAAGTGGGAAAACATCCATCAATCACATCAAAATGGCCATGCACTCACATCTGATCATGTAAGACTACATCTTACAATCGTCTCAGAAAGGCCCTCAGTCCTAGACCAAGTATTCCTGGTAACTCACCAGGTAGCTCCATTCCAAGAATGGAAGTATCCCTTATATCTGATCATGTAGGAACCAATCCTAAAGTCATATCAAAATGGCTTAGCACTCATATCTGACATGGAAGGAACCAATCCTCTCACCATGATAGAATGGATCAGCCCTTACAACTGAACTACTCGTCAGAATGGCTCACAGACTCATCACTTCCCCTTTGAAGGGACCTCGATTTGGATAACACCAAGCTTCTCCCTAAAGTACTCAAACTTCACTCTGGCCAATGGCTTCATCAACACATCATCTATCTGACCATCTGTCACAACATACTAGAGCTTCACTGCTCCCCTCTACACCATTTCCTTGATATAGTGATACTTGATCTCGATATGCTTTGACTTGTCATGGAATACTGGATTCTTTGACAACTTCACATAACTTTGGTTCTCATAATGTATACAAGTAGCATCCATCTAGATATCAAATAAATCAGACAGTAGCTTCCTCAACCATATTGCCTCATAACTAGCTGAACAAGCTGCGACATACTCTACTTCAGTTGTACTCAATGCCACACAGGATTACTTCCTGCTAAACCAAGAGATCACACCTGATCCCATACGGAAACAACATCTTGAAGTGCTCTTCCTATCGATGGCACTTCCTTCCCAATCCAAATCAACATAACCCTCTAGGTTAATCTTCTAATTCGCCTCGTACTTGAGCCCATAATCAATTGTACCCCTCAAGTACCTCAGAATATGCTTTGCAGTAGTCAAGTGAACATGTCTCAGATGTGTCAGGAACTGGCTCAAGGTGTTCACAGCAAAGCAAATATCTGGTCTCGTGTTCATTAGGTACATCAAGGACCCAATCATCTGACGATACATTGTGGCATCAACCACTTCTAATGAAGCATCACTCAATAGCTTCAGGTTCGATGTCATAAGTGTGGTCATGGCCTTGCACTCCATCATCCCAAACCTCTTCAGGATATCTACTGCATACTTCCCTTGTCCAAGGGAGATTCCATCCGCACTTTGCACACCTCCATACCTAGAAAATAATGCATCATACCCAAGTCCTTCATTTTGAACTCGGCAGCAAGCTTTCTCTTTGTATCAGCAATCAACCCATTCGTACCTGTCACAAACAGATCATCTACATACAGTAGGAGCATCACTAGGTTTCCATCTTCAACCTTGTAGTAGAGGTTGGAATCTGCTTTACTCTTGGTAAATCCCAAACTGGATAGAAAGCTTTCAATTACGCCGTACCATGTCTTGGGTGCCTGTTTCAAACCATACAGGGCTTTCTTCAATCTACATACATGAGACTCCCTGTCATGTGTCTCGAAACCGAGTGGCTGCTCCACATACACTTCCTCTTCCACTAGACCATTCAAGAAAGCAGTCTTGACATGCATTTGGTGTATCTTCCATTTCATCACTGTAGCCAGAGAAGGTACTAATCTTATGGAAGTGTATCTGGCTATAGGTGCAAAGGTTTCTTCATAATCTATTCCTTCTTTCTAGGAGAAACCCTGAGCAACAAATCTTGCTTTATATTTCTCTATGCTACCGTCTGCAGCATGCTTGATATTGTAGATCCATTTGGAAGTTACAACTGACTTTCCTTCTGTTCTTGGGACAACATCCCAAACATCATTCTTCATGATTGATTGATACTCTTCGATCATAGCATCCTTCCATTCTTTCTGTTCTGTCGCTTCTTCATATTTGGAAGGTTCTTTATCAATGAAATCACATAGTAATGCTACATACCCAGAGCAGGATCTGGTCCTCTTTCTTTCTCTATGATTCTCTTCTAGAGCCCCATATCTTTCTACACATTGGATAACTTCTTGTACCCAAGTAGGTTTCCTCTTATGAGGATTCTTTTCTAGAGGTGGATCTACAGTTCTTTGTGGTTTTTCAAATTCTCGAACTTCTTCTTGGGTTTCTTCATTCATGGTTCTATCATGAATTCTGGATGCTTATGCTTCTTCAGATTCTTCAGTAGGTTTCTTTCTGGATTTGTTGTAAGCTGTGTCTTCATCAAATGTCACATCCCTACTGATGTCAATCTTCTTGAATCTTGGGAAATATATTCTGTAAGCCTTCGAGATTTCAGAGTATCCCACAAATATACCCTTCTTTCCTGAAGGATCTAATTTAGTCCTCTTCTCTTTTGGAAGTGTATGTACACTAGACAGCCAAATATTCTGAGATGGCTGACTTCTGGTTTCTTGCCGAAGAAGACTTCTTCAGGAGTCTTGTTCTTGAGTACTCTGTGTGGAGTATGGTTCTATACATACACAACTGTTCTGGGAGCTTTTTCCCAAACATGCATAGGAAGATCTTGATCATGAAGCATTACTCTTGCAGCTTCCATGATAGTTCTATTCTTCCTTTCTGCAATCCCATTCAGCTGTGGATTACAAGGAGTGGACAACTCCCTCTTAATCCCTAAGTCTTTACATAGCTCTTTGAATTCATTTGAAGTGAATTGTCCACCATTATCTGATTGAAAGGTATTGATCTTATTTTTAGTGTGATTCTCGATCAAGGCTTTGAATTCCTTGAACTTGCTAAATACTTCATCTTTGTTCTTCATGAAGTAAATCCATGTCTTCCTAGAAAAATTATCCATAAAAGAAACATAGTATCAATACCCACTTAGTGAGATTAATGACATTGGACCGCATACATTGGAGTGGATGATTTCTAGGATTGCTTTTTCCTTGCTCTCACTCCTTGGAAATGTCTTCTTTGTATTCTTTCCTTTCACACATCCTTTGCAGACCCCATCATGTTTTGCTTGAATTTCTAGAAGACCTTCAACAGCTTTGCTTTCCAGTGGTAGTGCTCTGTAATGCACATGTGCAAGCCTTCTATGCCAAAGCTCATTTGGCTCTATTGTGGCATGGACCAAGGCTTGTTCTGGATGGCCCTTTAATTTGTACAATCATCCTTCTTGTTCTCCAATCACTACTGCATCATCGATGGTCTTTCCTTTTGGCCACATGATGACTTTACCATCTATAAATGCAACCCTCATTCCTTTTGCATCTAATGTAGATATGGAGAGAAGGTTCTTATTGAGACCTGGTACAAACAATACACCTGCATCTTCATAGAATTTCCAGAGTCTAGTTTATAGGAAAATTCCCCACTACCTTTTATTGGATATTGGTAGTCATCTCCAAGCTTCACCTTCATAAAGTTTTACAAAGGACTCTTTGAATCCTGTCATATGTTTGGAAGCCCCACTGTCTATAAGCCAATCATTGCTTCCATGTGTGATGTTTCCCGTGACAGCATAAATTAAGACATATTCTTCATCACTTGAAGAGTCTTCATTTTCATATCTAGTTCTCTTCTTGGATGGTTCATCATCCTCTGCAGCATGAGCATGATGTCTTCTCTTGTTTCCCTTTTTCTTATTTTGTCTTTTAGGACAGTCTTTTGCAAAGTGTCCTAAATCATCACATGTATAACATCTGATTCTAGACATGTCTTTTCTAGAGTTATTTTTAGAGAAACGTTTACCTCTAGAGTGATGAGAACTTCTTTTGGTTTTCTTGGAGTGTACTATGAGAGCTTGATCTTCACTTCCCATCTTTTCTTCTAGAGCTGCTATCCGAGTTTCTTCTTGAGAGCATTCTTCCCATAGTCTATTGAACTTGAATAACTTCTTTCTAGCACATATACCTTGAATAAAGGAGTCCCATGATCTAGGGAGACCATTCAAGGTGGTCATTACAATCTCTGCATTTTTCACTTCTTCATCTACTACTTCCAGTTGTTCCTTGATCTGAGAGACCCTCGTAAAGTCAGATTGGATGGTCTCAGTATTCTGGATCTTTACATTCTTTAGTTGGTTTCTCAAATTCATCTTCCGGTTTATGTTCTTCCCTTCAAACAATTTGGTTAGGGCATCAAACATAGCCTTAGGTGTCTTTAGGGAGGACACCTATGGTATGAGGTGATCCTTGATTGAATTAGTAATGATCCTCTTTGCCATAACCAAATTCTTCTTATGTAAGGCCCTAGCCTCGTCTCCCTCTGGAACTAGAACCTCCTCATTGATATAGGAGTCCAACTCATTTTCTTCCAGGACCATGGAGATCCTATATTTCCAAGCTCAGAATTTATTAGCTCCCTCAAGCTTTTCATCAGTCTTGGTATGACGAGACTGTTAGAATTTCATCATTAAGCTAGCATTATATTAGGATCTTTACTGAGAGAATAACGAGCACAACAATCGAACACAAGAGACAATGAACATAGTGTTTATCCTTGGGGAAACCATAAATGGTGAAAACCCCACAACTTCCTCAGAGATAGAATCAGCACCAAAATTAGAACCCAAAATAGTAAGTGATCTCCCGACAGCAGTAACCTTCTTCTTGTATAGCCCCAATGTCTTCTCCTTCCTCAACTATGCACTACACTTTAGTGTGTATGAGTTGTGTGATAAATAGAGATTCCAGCTCTCTATTTATACTAATCCTGACATGACTAAAACCCTACTAGGGCCAACCTCACTAGGAGAGTCTAATAACCCTAGTGCCCAAAAACTACGGGGACTTTAACCCTTAGACAATAGGAGGGTTACCCACAATAAATTGACATGACTTGTTTACATGATAGACCTTCTCGATAGGAACATCAGGGCATGACATAACTCAAGTACATCCTAGAATAAACATTGGGTTACAATATATAAGAAATACAAGTGAAATACATTTCGAAGTTACATATACATCAACACTCCCTCTTAATTAGGAAGGTATTGTTTCGACACAATTTTCAGCACAAGTCTTCTTCTCTGTATCTTCTAGATCATCCTCTAGTCCTCGTCATCTTCAAGTCTTCTTCATCTTCAAGTCATCTTCATCTTTAAGTCATCTTCATCATCGGATCTGGATCATCACTGGATCTGGATCATCATTGGGCATCATCCCTGGATCTGAATCATTACTCGATCTGGATCATCACTGCTGGATCTGGATCATCACTCAATATAGATCATCACTAGGTCATCATCACAGGTTCTATCTCTTGATTCTTCTCGTCATAGGAACCTCTACAGAGCCAATCCTTTTTCATACTGGATATATCATCACAAAGCTAGTCCTTTTTCATACTAGATGTGGCATCACAGAGCCAATCCTTTTTCATACTGGGTATATCATCACAGAGCTAGTCCTTTTTCATACTGGGTATATCATCACAGAGCTAGTCCTTTTTCATACTAGATGTGGCATCACAGAGCTGGTCCTTTTTCATACCAGATGAGGCATCACAGAGATGGTCCTTTTTCATACCAAATGTGGCAGCTACTTAGAGCTAGTCCTTTTTCATACTAGATGAATCTTCATAGAGCTAGTCCTTTTTCATACTAGATGTGTCTTCACAGAGCCAGCCCTTTTTCATGCTGGATGTGGCATCCACACAGAGCTAGTCCTTTTTCATACTAGATGTGTCTTCATAGAGCCAGCCCTTTTTCATGCTGGATGTTGCATTCACACATATACCTGACAATGGAAGGAACTAGTCCTCTCACCATGTCATAGCTCTTACATACGACCATGGAAGGAACCAATCCTCTCACCATGTCAGAAAGGCTCAGCATGGACACATCACTTCCTCTTGGGAGGAATATTGATCTAGAGAACACCAAGCTTCTCCCTGAAGTACTCAAACTTCACCCTAGCCAATAGCTTATTCAACACATCAACTATCTGTTCATCCATCGCAACATACTAGAGATTCACTGCTCCTCTCTGCACTATATCCCTAATATAGTGATACTTGATCTCGATATGCTTCCAATTGTCATGGAATACTGGATTCTATGACAACTTTACACAACTCTGGTTGTCACAGTATATACAAGTAGCATCTAACTGGAGATCAAATAAATCAGATAGTAGCTTCCTCAACCATACTACCTCACAACTAGCTGAACAGGCTGTACCATACTCTGCTTTAGCTGTACTCAGTGCCACACAGGATTTCTTCCTGCTAAACCATGAGATCACACCTGATCCCATAATGAAGCAACACCCTAAATTGCTCTTCCTATCAATGGCACTGCCTGCCCAATTTGAATCAACATAAACCTCTAGGTTAATCTTCTGATCAGCCTTATACTTGAGCCCATAATCAACCGTACCCTTAGGGTACCTTAGAATATGCTTTGCAGCAGTCGAGTGAACATGTATCGGATCTGTCAAGTATTGGCTCAAGGTGTTCATAGCAAAGCAGATATCTGGTCTCATGTTCGTCAGGTACATCAAGGACCCAATCATCTGACGATACATCATGGCATCAGCTATCTCTAATGAACCATCACTCAATAGCTTCATGTTTGATGCCATAGGTGTGGTTAATGTCTTGCAGTCCATCATCCCAAATCTCTTCAGGATCTCTACCGCATACTTCCCTTGTCCAAGGAAGATTCCATCTGTAGTCTGCCACACCTCCATACCTAGGAAATAATGCATCATTCCCATGTCCTTCATCTCGAACTCAGCAGCAATATTTCTCTTCGTATTGGCAATCAACCCATCCATACCTGTCTCAAACAGATCATCTACATATAGTAGAAGCATCGCCAGGTTTCCATCTTCCACCTTGTAGTAAAGGTTGGAATCTTCTTTACTCTTGGTAAAGCCCAAACTAGATAGAAGGCTAGCAATTCTACCGTACCATGTCTTGGGTGCCTGTTTCAAATCGTGCAGGGCTTTCTTCAATATACACACATGAGACTCCCTGTCATGTGTCTCAAAACCAAGTGGCTGCTCCATATACACTTCCTATTCTACTACACCTTTCAAGAAGGCAATCTTGACATCCATTTGGTGTATCTTCCATTTCATCACTGTAGCCAAAGCAAGTACTGATCTGATGGAAGTGTATCTAGCTATAGGTGCAAAGGTTTCTTCATAGTCTATTCCTTCTTTCTAAGAGAAACCCAGAGCCACAAATCTTTCCTTATACTTTTCAATGCTACCGTCTGCAGCATGCTTGATATTGTAGATCCACTTGGAAGTTACAACTGACTTCCCTTCTGGTCTTGGGACAACATACCAAACATCATTCTTCATGATCGATTGATACTCTTCGATCATCACATCCTTCCATTCTTTCCGTTCTGCCGCTTCTTCATACTCTGAAGGTTCTTTATCAATAAAGTCACATAATAAAGCTACATTACTGGAACAGGATCTGGTTCTCTTTCTTTCTCTAAGATTCTCTTCTAGAACCCCATATCTTTCCGCACCTTGGATAATCTCTCGTACCCAAGCAGGTTTCCTCTTGTGAGGATTCTTCTCATGTGGTGGATCTACAGGTCTTTGTGGTTCTTCAAATTCTTGATCTTCTTCTTGAGTTTCTTCGTTCATGATTGTATCATGAATTTTGGGAGCTTCTGCTTCTTCAAGTTCTTTAGTAGGTTTCTTTCTGGATTTGATGTAGGTTGAATCTTCGTCAAATGTTTCATTCCTTTTGATGTCAATCTTCTTGAACCCTAGGAAGTTAATTCTGTAAGCCTTCGAGCTTTCAGAGTATCCCATAAATATACCCTTCTTTCCTGAAGGATCTAATTTTGTTCTGTTCTCTTTTGGAATGTGTATGTACACAAGATAGTCAAATATTCTGAGATGGATGACTTCTGGTTTCTTGCCGAAGAAGACTTCTTCAGGATTCTTGTTCTCGAGTACTCTGTGTGGAGTACGGTTTTGTACATACACTGCTGTTCTGGCTTCTTCTGCCCAAAGATGCATAGGAAGATCTTGATCATGAAGCATAGCTCTTCCAGCTTCAATGATAGTTCTATTCTTCCTCTCTGCAATCCCATTCTGTTGTGGATTATAAGGAGTAGACAACTCCCTCTTAATCCCTGAGTCTTTACATAGTTCCTTGAACTCATTTGAAGTGAATTCTCCACCATTGTCTGATCGAAAAGTCTTGATCTTCTTTTTAGTATGGTTCTCGATCAAGGCTTTGAATTCCTTGAACTTGCTGAACACTTCATCTCTATTCTTCATGAAGTAAATCCATGTCTTCCTAGAAAAGTCATCAATAAAAGAGACATAGTACACATACCTGCCTAGTGAGCTTGATGACATTAGTCCGCATACATCAGAGTGGATAATTTCCAAGATTCCTTTTGCTTTGCTTTCGCTACTTTGAAATGTCTTCTTTGTGTTCTTTCCTTTCGCACATCCTTTGCACACCCCTTCATGTTTTGCTTGAATTTTTGGAAGACCTTCAACAGCTTTGCTTGTAAGTGGTAGTGCTCTGTAATGCACATGTGCAAGCCTTCTATGCCAAAGTTCATTTGGTTCTACTGTGTCATGAACCAAAGCTTGATCTGGTTGGCCCTTCAACTTGTATAGACCTCCTTCTTGTTCTCCAATCAATATTGCATCGTCAAAAGTCTTTCCCTTTGGCCACATAAGAACTTGGCCATCTACAAAAGCAACCCTCATTCCTTTTGCATACAATATAGATATGGAGAGAAGGTTCTTCTTTAGTCCTGGAAAAAATAATACATTCTTCATCTTCAAAAACTTTCCTGAGTCTAGTTTATAGGAGGATTCACCACTACCTTTTATTGGATATTGGTAGTCATCCCCAAGTTTCACCTTGTGAGGTGACTCATGTTCAGATAGCTTCACAAGTGATTCTTTGAATCTCGTCATGTTCTTGGAAGCACCACCGTCTATGAGCCAATCATTGCTTCCATGTGAAACAGTTCCCATGAGAGCGGAGATCAGTACATATTCTTCCTCACTTGAAGAATCATCACTTTCTTGTCTAATTCTCTTTATGGAAGGTTCATCATCCTTTGCAGCATGGGCATGATGTCTTCTCTTGTTTCCCTTCTTCTTAGGTTTCTTTTGTTAGGGAAGAATCTGGATATGTGACCTTTCTCATCACATGTGTAACATCTAATAGTATTTAGATATTTTCTTGAGTGTGAGATCTTACCTTTGGAGAGATAATGGCTCCTTCTGTTTTTCTTGGAGTGAACTGTGAGAGCTTGATCTTCACTTCCCATCTTCTCTTCTCGAGCTGCTATTTGAGCTTCTTCTTGAGAGCATTCTTCCCATAGTCTGCTGAACTTGACTAACTTCTTTCTGGCACAAATTCCTTGAATGAAAGAGTCCCATGATCTAGGGAGACCATTCAAGGTGGTCATCACAATCTCTGCATTTTCCACTTCTTCATCTACTGCTTCCAGCTAATCCTTGATCTGAGAAAACCTTGTAAATTAAGACTGAATAGTCTCAGCATTCTGAATCTTCACATTCTTCAATTGGTTTCTCAGAGTCATCTTCCTTTTTATGTTCTTCCCTTCAAACAATTTGGTTAGGGCATCAAACATAGCTTTAGGTGTCTTGACGGAGGACACCTGTGGTATGAGATGATCCTTGATAGAATCAACAATGATTCTCTTTTCCATAACCAACTTCTTCTTATGCAAGGCCTTAGCATCATCTCCCTCTAGAACTGGAACCTCCTCATTAATATAGGAGTCCAACTCATTTTCTTCCAGGACAAGGGAGATCCTATACTTCCAGGCTCGGAAGTTATCAGCTACCTTAATATTTTCATCAAGCTTGGTATGATGAGACATCTTAAATTGAGAACCTCAAATGGAAATACAAAAGATTTAGATCTTACCAGGTCAAGATGTTGGATCTGGATTTGGATCTGAGTTCTTGTAGTGCTGGTTCAGTAGCAAATTAGGGTTTTGCTTTTCCAAAGTTCTATCCACCCAAATGCCTTGAAATTTATCCCTGACTTCGATTTTGGGGAGGATATCAATCCAGGCCTGGGCTCACTAAAAAATTCCTCTTCTGTGAAAAGCCCTAATTTCTGGAAGTAGTGTTGGGGTCCAAAACTGAAAAACCTCAGAGTTTGATTATGTTTTGACATAAAGATGCACCCTAGTGAGGAGAGTTATTCCAACCTTCTTTTGCTGAAAATATGTGGAGAGAGATCCACCAAGTAGGAAGCCCTAGTTCTCGCAGCTGCATAGTGTCTTCTTCTTAGGTTAGCTCTGATACCATGTTAGTTTTTATCATTCAAGCTAGCATTATGTTATGATCTTTAACTGAGAGAACAACAAGTATAGCAATCAAACACAAGAGACAATGAACACCATGTTTTTCCTTGGGGAAACCATAAATGGTGAAAACCTCGTAACTTCCTCAGAGATAGAATTAGCACCAAAAGTAAAACCCCAAAATAGTAAGATGATCTCCCGACAGGAGTAACCTCTTTCTTCCTTGCCCCAGTGTCTTTTTCTTCCTTTGCTATGTGCTACAACTGAGTGTGAGTGAGTGTGTACTAAATAGAGAGTCTAGCTCTCTATTTATACTAATTCTCGACATGACTAAACCCTACTAGGGCTGACCTCTCTAGGAGATTCTAATAACCCTAGTGCCCCGAAACTGCAGGGACTTTAACCCTTGATCAATAGGAGGGTTACCCACAATAACTTGACATGACTTGTTTACATTATAGATCCTCCCGATAGGAACATCGGGGCATGACATGACTCAAGTATATTACAAATACATCCTGGAATAAACATCGGGTTACAATACATAAGAAATTCAAGTGAAAACATTCCGAAGTTACATATACTTCAACACCTTGAAATTATTGCAATGGTATTTTTCATATCTCTATTTACGTTCCTTATTTTTTTATTGACACTATTCCAATAGATTTTTTTATATGTCCCTTTACATTTCTTATTTTTGTAGATTTCATGTTTTCATTATGAATGAACTTGAGCTATAGATATTTTTAGTGATATTTTGACAAATAATTATAGTAAAGGATTTCCTATAATAATATCTTCTTTACCAACCTCTTAGGGTAAGTCATTATGCTATCCAATATAACTACATTTAATTTTGTTATAAACCGCCTTGGGTAAGTTTTCATCCTATAAAGTACAATGTAGTTCTGTATCCCTAGAAGCTCACCTCCTTGACATCCTTGTGCGTGGAAAGACCTGCACTATTGATATGGCTACAACAAACATATACACTACTTACACAATAATAACAACAATTTGTAAAGTAAAATTTTGTGATGTTTTCACTTGATTGATATGCGATATTGATGTATATTGGGTACCGAAAAAAATTCATTATGTCTGAAGCATATATATCACACAGAATATACTGTAGAAATGCACTTAAAGTTGATTACGACATGGTACAAATTTTAATGTGCAATTTTTTGTTGTTGTCGCTTCTTGGGTTGATTATTGTTGGAATTTAGAGTATATATGTTGGCTAGCTGAATAGACTTAGAGAGGACTCTACATGTTTGGATAGAAAATATGTCAAGTTGCTTAATAATATGATGTTTTTAATTCAATGGGTGTAGTAATGGGTTTTCTTGTTTTGTTGGAGCCATACATATATATTTGAATTTGTTTCTATGGTTTGATATAGGCCTTGAAACCATTGGCCAACCAACAATTAGGTGATTGGGTGGAGTAGTGGGATTGCATCTTTTGTTTGCATAGTAAGATATGCACAATGCATTTCCTATTTTGGGATTATAGAGACAAAGATAAAGAAGTGGAGTTGTTCCCATTGTATGCTACATGGCCTAACACCTTTGGAAAAAAAAAACTATGAGGTGACTAGGTGGAGCCATGGAATTGCTTGTTGTGATTGCAAGATATGTGCAATGCATTATCTATTTGGGTATATAATTTAGTTTGTCTGCATTGTTTGTTATATTCCTTTGCACCATTGGAAAAATAATAATTAGGTGAGTGGCTTGGGTGATGGAAATGCGTGGTTTTTTGCATAATAAGATATGCATAGTGCATTGTATGCATTGGAATAATTGAACCACGGATAGAAAAGTGTACGTGTTCCCATTGTATTCTATAGGCCTTGGCACCATTGGAAAACCAACTATTAGGTGATTGGTTGGAGTCATGGAATTGATTGTTTTGATTGCAGAATATATGCAAAGTACATTGTCTATTTTGATAAAAAAAATTGAATTGTTTCCATTGTTTGCTAGATGCCTTGGGACCATTGGCAAAGCAACGATAAGATGATTGGGAAGAGTGATAGGACTTCTTGTTTTATTTTCATCATAAGATATGCAAAGTGGATTTTCTCTTTTAGCACAATAGAACCACATATGCAAAAATGAACTTACTCCCATTGTATGCTACAGGCCTTGGCACCATTGGAAAAACAACTATTAGGTGATTAGGTGGAGTCATGGGATTGGTTGTTTTGATTCCACAACAATATATGCATAGTGCATTGTCTAATTCATAAAACTTAACTTGTTTTCATTGTTTGTTGTATGTATTGGAATCATTGGGAAAACAACGATTAGGTGACCGGGTGGAGCAATGGGAGTTCTTGTTTTGTTTGCACAATAAGATATGCATAGTGGATTGTGTGTTTTTTTCATAGTAGAGCCACATATATAGAAGTGGACTTGTTCCCAATGTATGCTACATGCCATGGAACCATTAGGAAACACAACTATTAGGCGACTAGGTGGAGTCATGGGATTGCTTGTTTTGATTGCATAGTAATATATACACAATGCATTTCCTATTTTGGTACCGTAATTTAACTTATTTCCATTGTTTTCTATATTCCTTGGAACCATTGGAAAAAAAACCATTAGGTGAATGGTTGGAGTGGTGGGAGTGGTTTTTTTGTTTGCATGATAAGATATGCATATTTTATTGTCTTTTTTTGCATAAAAGAGACACATATACAAAAGTGGACTTGTTCCCATTGGAAAAACAACCATTAGATGACTAGGTGGAGTCATGGGATTTCTTGTTTTGCTTGTATAAGAAGATATGCATAGTGCAATGTCTATTTTGGTATAATAGAGCCATACAGACATGACTGAACTAGTTTCCACTGTCCAATAATGGCCTCGGAACCATTGGCAAAACAGCCATGGGTTTCATCTATTGAACAAAAGAAAATGATTGAAACATAGATAGGTAACCTTGAATTGTATAGACATTAGCAGCAAGGTTTATAGTTGAACTAGGTTCAAAATAACAAATGGCTTACCCTAGGTGGTTGGTAAATATATTAGTAGCTTGAATTTTGTTGACAATCATCTTGAGCAGTTAGAATTTTTGGAAGAAAGTATGGAGTTTGATGTTCCTTTATATATTTTTGTTTTTGGGTTTGATTGGTGTATGCCATTCGCATGGATTGCATAAAATAATTTTTGAATGAGTACACTAGATTGTTTTGGGTGTGATATGATGGCTCATAAGTTGTCATTGTTGATCCTTATGCTTTCAATCACTTTAATGAATGATTTGATGAGTGTAATGGAAATATTTCTTTGTTGATCCTTGTTCTTTCAATCATTTTATTGGAAGATTTGATGAGTCCAATGGAAATCTATCGTTTGTTGATCGTTGTGGTCATTCGGTTTAATGAATACCTTGATGAATTTAATGGATTCCTTGATGAGTTTAATTGAATCTTTGATGAATTTAATGGGTTGTGTGTCATTAATTGAACTAGGTGGGTTTAGTGGTTGAATCTCCTTGCAAGGGTAGCTTACTCCCATAACCTTTGTAAACGTGTAGGTGAGGATGTGTGATGGGATATCTTGTCACGGTTGGCTACATGTGAGTATTCTCTAGACGTCATTTGATGGGTTTAGTAGAGAGACAATGAGTACATGTGGTCTGGGAATTGTAGTCTCTTTTAATGATTGAGTTGATACCTTGGCCAAAGAATGTTGATATGTGCTAGGGAAATGACCATTTCTAAGGTTGTTATGTTAGTTATGAACAGTGTTATTTAAAATTACGAATATTTATACATGTTAGTTTATTCAACAATTGGGTGTTTGATGTGACCATTTCTATCACAATTATTGATCCTTACTCACCCATCCCTTAATCAACCATGCACACGGTGAGTTATTATGGCATCCTTTAATGGGTTCTACAGACCGATATTTTTCAAACTTTTGGAAATATCGACCGCCTAAGAAACTTATGGCTCACATCAATAAATTGAAGGAATGGATATTTGACATTTTATCTCCTCCTCCTTTTGGAAGGGACTGTAATAATCGACTTGCCATAGTTTCAACAAGCCTACACAATAACCAAGACAATTTATTTTCATTTATCTTATGTCTCCTACACAATAACCAAGACAATTTATTTTCATTTATCTTATGTCTTTTTCGGTGAGATGTTTTTTTACTAATCTAGACAATAACCAAGACAATTTATTTTCATTTATCCTATGTCTTTTTCGGTGAGATGTTGACAATTTATTTTCATTTATCCTATGTCTTTTTCGGTGAGATGTTTTTTTTTTAAATTAAAAACTTTGAGGCCTTATTTGGCCTCATATCTAGGCCAATTTGATTTTTCTGTGTTTCACCTTATGGTTCAGAGAGCATTGAGATATCGTATTTGTAAAATGATTTTCATTTACCTTAATGCTATCTCAAAAATAGCATTAGTTTACTAACATAAAATGTTGATGATCTCCTTCGGATGTGTTCTATGTTATTTCCTGTTGCATGTTTTACAATTGCATGCTGCATGTTTTACATCTGTTCTCCTGTGGTTTCCTACAAAGTGTTCTATCTTATTGCCTGTTGCATGTTTTACAATTGTCTGTTGCATGTTTTACATCTGTTCACCTCTGGTTTCTTACATGTTTTACATATGTGTGGATTCCTACATGTTTTACAACTGTTCCCAGTCATCTACTTGAGATATAACTCTATTATTCCCTGGGTAAATCTTAGTGTTGTAAGAAGTCCCATTATGCATCCCATCTGAGAGTTCACATCCCACTACCATAGTTATCCATCACATCTCAGATCTAATTTTCGGATATCCCTAATGGGTCTTATTCCTTCTCAAGCGGATCCATTTTTTCTGAAGCAGAGAACTTGGACCTCCGACGGCTATGAAAGGCGTGTCGATAACCATCACAGCTTATGCATATGTACATATCATTGAATCTAAAGAAGATTTAAATTCTTGAACAAATTAGTTTACATACAGGCCCGACAAGTGATGCGCACTGCCTATAATCCAAATCCCAATTGAGGTTCAAATCATTGAGGACTTTTCTAGCTGTATGTGGGTTAGTAGCTGTCAACTCTCCAGGGATTCCAGAGAAAAGTCATCAAAGAAAGCAAGAGTAGTCATTTTAGGCTGCTCCACACAGATAGACAGATAAATAGTAAGTATAGCTTAGTTACGTACTGTTTGTTTTCTATGGTTTTTCAATTTGCTATCATTTTTTCAATTTATATTGGAAACGAAGATTCTGTGTGGTTACAATATCAAATTGCATGCACTGTAAATTCCATCTATGGCATGCTATTGTAAATTGGATCTACTATAGTATCATATTTTTTTTATTAATCTACAGTCAAGGAAAAATCCTATAACACAAAAGTATCAACCTGTATGATCTACGGATCGTGCTACCAATTTAAATTCACTAGGATTAAACTTTGACTATAACTATGGATTACTATTGTTGAACAAATGTTTGATACAAATCGCCCGACCATCTTAGAGTACTAACAGAAATGTAGAATTCCAAATTCGTTTGTGACACCACATTTACTATAAGAGAAACTGTATGTCTGTAGAATAATGAAATGTAATGAGGCATTGAGGCATTGATACATACTTTCATGGCCTCAGAGATCCAAGGCATGAACAAAATGTTCATGGAAGGTTCTCATCCACTGCATATAAGGGCTCTCCAAAACTCGTTAAAGCACCTGTAATCTTGTTTAATAACATATACTTGAAAAGCATTCCTGGACCAGATGCTACTGGACCAGAAACAACTGTATTGGGAACTCCCTCTGCAACTAGAGCTGGAAGGGGTTCTGGCTGGAGGTGCTTCCTGCATTGCTAGTGGCGGGTGTACAAAGTTTGAAATATAGAAGCAGATGGCGAGCGCATAAAGCCCCTTCCATCCTCCACTATTCAAATTCGTGATGATGTGATTCTCAGATATATTTTAGAAACGTCGCACTCTTCAAGGTTTGATAATTAAATGTATACAAACATGGTAATGTTGGGTCGAAGATGGCACATGGGCGATTAATGTGTGCATCGAATGCACGTGTTTGGCGAAGATGGCACATGGGTAGTGAATGCGTGCATGGAATCCACTTGTTTTTTATTTTTCTTAATCGAAGGTAAGATTGAGATACATCAACCACACGTCTACCTCCTTATTGACAATCAAATGGTTATTCCAAATGGTATAACCTATTTGCTCGACGATATGCACCAATCGTCGATCGGACGACCGGCCGCGTCGAACGTGACCGGTCACACGCGGCTGGTCGTCCGATCGGTCCATATCGCAAATGACATGGATTACGCGGCCAGTCACGCGCTGCTGGTCGTCCGATCGGTCCATATCGCAAATGACATGGATTTCTTGGAATGAAAGTAATGAAACACACCTAGCATTAATGAATAACAATAATAAGCATCTTCAATACTAATCTGAAAACTAAATTATAATAAATATTAACACCTTAAAACATATACATATAAAATCTTATGATGAAATGTAAAAAAACCTTGAAAAAAAACTTGAATAAGAATTTTTTATTTCTTTTGTCTCTATCGCTCAACTATTTTGTAATGAACTTTCTCCAAACTCATTCATATAATCCATATAAGGTGGTCACAGTGTTGGAGGGACTTATCGATCATCTTGCCACACGCTATTGTAAACCAATACATAAATCCCATTTTGCTTTAGCTTATAAATGATTATAGCATATGATAATGATTATCGGTGAAATGTTCTTATATCACATTCAACTTTGAAATGCATCTATTTAAATTAAAATTATAAGTTAATTCAAAATAATATAATAATATAAACTTATTTTTATGATTTAATAACAATAAGTATTAATATTCACTTAAGAACAATTCTGATTTATTAAATTTTACAAAATTCAAAGACTTAACTAATTTATTTACAAGTTTTTTTTTCTTTCTGAAAACAATTTTTAAATATTAATATTTTCGATATTTTAAATTAACTATTTTAAATTAGGGTTGGTCTCCTTCTTATATAATAGAATCTTATTTTTCTCTTATCTTATAATTCTTTATTTTAACATATTTTTGGTTGAATTCAGATGTAATAATATTTTTAATACTATCATTATTATGCATAGTGAACTCTTCCTTGATTCCCCAATTATTTAGCCAATACATTTAATCTTTATGTCATCTTAATATGGCTCTCCTATTCCATGCTATTTATCTTGTGCTTGTACATTAATGACCTAGTCTTAGCCATGCTTTGAATGGTGAACTGACTCAATTTTTTGAGTAGGATAGGATATGGAATAATGCCTTTAATTTTGAGATTATAAGTTGTGAATTCACTACAACAAAAACTTGATTTAGCACCTTATTTTTGTGTATTTTTGTCCCAATTGTGGTGAACAATTTGGCGTTAAACGTGGCGTCATTATACAATTTCGTTAAACGCCATCCATTGCATCTTTTTTGTTCCTTTTTAATGCTTTGCTTCCATTGTTGCACCCATTTTATGGATCTTTTTTCACCTTTATTTGTGCCCAATTTTGTATCTTTTATTGCATATTTTTTGTGCCCTTGGTTATGTCCCTATTTGCACCCAGTTTTACATCAAATGTTGCATCTGATTTTTCTCCTAATTTGATGTCTAGTTTGGCACCCAATTTTGCATCTAATGTTACATCTAGGTTTGCATCCATTTTTGGGCTCAATATTACATCTAGTTTTATGTCTAGTTTTACTTCTAATTTTGCATCCCATTTTACATCTTTTTAGCGTCCATGTTTGTGCCCAAAATATCATCCTATTTCATGTCTTCTTTTGCATCTAGGTTTGCACCTATTATTCCATCCTAGTTGATGTATTTTTTTGCATCTAGGTTTGAACTCGGCATTGCACCTAATGTCGCACCTATGTTTGTGTATAATGTTGTGTCATGTTTTACATCCAATATTGCATCTAATTTTACATCCAATGTTTCATCCCATTTCAAATCCAATATTGTATCTCATTTTAAGTCTTTATTTGCACCAAGTGCTGCTTACAATTTTGCGCTTAGTATTGTGCATTGTTTTACATCGAATGATGTGCCCAATTTTATTCCAACTTTATCATCCAATTTTGCATCTAGCTGGGAATTCAATTTTACGTTTATTGTTGCATATAGTTTTGGGGCTAGTATTGAATCTAGTTTTGAGCCATTAATCGTGTCTAGTTTTTTCATCCAATTTTGCGTCCAATTTTATGTTTAGTGTGATGTCCATTTTTGTGTTCACATTTGTCTTATGTGACATACACTTTTACATCCACTTTTGCATTTAGTGTGACGTCTACTTTAGTGTCATGTTTTTCATCCAGTTTTGAAATTAGTGTTGCGTCTAATATTAGATCCATTTTGTATTTTGTTTTGCATCTACTGTTAGTTAAGAATTTAAATTTCAATTATTAATAGTGAAATATAACAATTCTTATTATTTTTTAATCCATTTTATTAATTTCAATTAAATATTGAAATATATCAAAATTCTCAAATATCATTAAAAAATCAAATATATAACATAACATTTTTGAAGTAGTTTACTGCAAATTCTCAACATCCATAAAAAATACTAATATCATCATATATACATACTAATTCTTCATAAAAAGAACATTGACAATTTCCAATATAAAGAAAGTAACAAGACATTACTTATAATATCATAATTTTCATAATCAAATGAACTAAAATTCAAATATTTGATCAACGTATCAACACCTTCATGGATTTCACTAGAGTAAAGTAAAAAAAAGTCATATATATATATGATTTAAATATCAATCTAACAAAAAAAAGTTGTATGATCTCCATATATGGATATAAAAGTCAAATTATAAATTTATCATAAATAATAATTGTAAATATAATCCAATATGTATCATGTTGTTAGATCACTAATCCACCTTAGTACCATGGTCATACGTCTAGGATACATTTTCATTATCTTTCATGCTATGTCTTATGGTCTAAAACTAGGCTATGTTGATCAACCTTGGTGTATTGGGTGTTTTGGAATCATTTATTACAGTTGAGGCGCTCCACTTTGATCATTATGACTGCCCAGGTGTCCTCATTGATGATAGATCAGTCTTGGTGTGTTCCCCATCCCTTAAATTAGGGAATATGTTTGACCATAGGCACTAGTGCATGTATTTGGTGGTTTTTGTCTCTCCTTGGGCATTTATTGCTTCCTAGAGCCACTACCATCCACCCATGTGCTCACCCACACCTAGCATTCGCTCCTTTATGACATTCCAGCATGCTCCAACCTTGTTCACACTAGCATTCGTGATCGTTTGGGATGGTTTGGGAGCTCATTGGTCCACCTAGGATGGTTTTGAGGTAAACTCCTAGTATGACACATGTATGCATCCAGATGGCCTCCGAAGGCTAATGATTTTCTCCCATTGTATTATAAATATGTACCACATATATTTACATATTTTGCACTAATAAAAACTTTAGTTATTGGCACCATCTTTGTGTGTTAATTTGCTCCCTTTTACTACTTTTCTGCATAGTTTGTTAATACACTACAACAAATTTGACTTTTAGGGTCAGTTGTCTTTTGCCTCCAAAAGTCACTTTTGGGGGCAGTTTTGGATTTGGAGGGGGTCTTTACAAAACCACCCCTAATAGCACTGACACTAAAAGTTTTGAATTTTAGGGTTAGTTTTGAAACCACCACCCCAAAACCACCCTTAAAAGTGACTTTTGGGGGTAGT
>LPNX010200524.1:109218-242765 GCA_001517045.1 Pseudotsuga menziesii
CCACGTAGAATATATAATAGATTAGAATATTCATAATGAAGATATACAAAGGATAAAGATATCCATGAAAACTGAAGATATACAAAGGATCAAGATCTCCATAATGGGTGAAGATATCCGACATACACTGGAATCAAGTCACGAGAGCTGAAATCTCATGAAAACTGGCACGAATAAGGAGGTAGCATATATGAAATGCCACTAATCTAGAAAGTCTTCTACACAAACTGCTACAAGTACATGTCCTACTATGTGAATAGAGGTGTCGAGGTTGAACATACTAGTCCATGGTCTCATTACCGGTCATTGATGTATACCATTAATAGACGTGAGATTACCCACCGATAATGAAAATGGGAATCAAGGTACTAGAGTGCAATTTAACAAGTGCAAATAAATGTGTTGAGGTCGAACACTTGGAAGAATCCATCGATCAAGGGGACATTGATGTATTCCCAAAACTGTCGATGGCGAGAGAACCTACCACACCCGCATACATAGCATGGATGCTTTGAGGACGGTGGAAAACATCAAATTTTAGCCAAAAATTGAAATTTGCTTGGATTAAATGAAAAAGCATGGAGTATAGTTTTACCTAGCACTTGCAGTTTTGAGAATTGTCCACCGAGTTGTCCACAATGAGTAATTAAAGCCATAGGTAAAACTTGTCTATTTTGGGTAAAAAGTCAAATGGTGAGTTTTTGATTTTTATTTTGAACTATTTATAGGAATATTATTTCAAAAGTGTTTTTAACCTATAGTTCATCTTTTTTATAAAAATCAAACTAATACCATGTCTTTTTCTTCAATGTAATAGGTCTAAGGTCATTTGAAGTTGCTTTTCTCTCATATAGGATAGGATTTGGGTCCTTCACATGCATTTTTTCATTCACACCTAATCCACCTTAACCCTAGAATTACCAATTTGACCATGGACTATGGTATTTTAACCATTAGTACCTCGTCTATGCCATTGTTCTTCCCTGGATAGGGATTTTCTCATATGAGTATCCTCTATTAGAACCCACTTATTGTCTTTTGATACTCATGGTGCATTTTTCATAGGTTCAGGGGAGTCTCCTTAGCTATTTTTCATGCCAAATTGAGCCTCATTTTAGTCTCTTTTTACAAGATATCCTTTTATAATACTCCCAACCTTATGGAGTTTCTTTAGGCCCAGGTCTAACTCCTCAAAATAGACCTAATTAACGAGTAAGCTGTAAGCTTGTCCATTCAGTCTCGTTAAGAATATGTGAATGGGAATCCACATTGGTGGTAGGTTATCTCTTTCTTGGACCATGTGGAATAATACGAGAAAGGATCACTCTCTTTTCTGCAGAATTCAGAAGAGTATTCTCAGGTATAGGTTTATCACTTTTCCGGACATGAGGGACTAAATTTACGGAAAAGGAACACCCGGCATGAGCTCAGTTTTCTCTTTTTCATGCTCTAGACCTAAACATGAAAAAGATTTCAAGTGTACTTTATGTATTTGTCATGCTCGTTAAACAACAAGAACAAAACATTGAGTTTATTGTTGTAAGCTCAATTTCTCATACTCAAATGGATCTTTCCGAGTGATCTTACTTTCCTTCACACTCATAAAACTCAAGCTATATGCTTCTCTTGAAGGAGTGTTGGTAGGTGGTAATTTAACCTTTTTCGGACCTCCCTGACTAAGTACAAAAAATGTTCACCTTTTCTTCTACGAAAGTTAAGAGAGTTATTTTGTGGTATGTTTTATACTTTTCTGGCCTCAGGAGACTAAATTCGACAAAAAAGGACACCCCTGGAGTCTTCTTCGGAGTTTTCAGACTCTCTAAATATGAAAACACCAAGTGAGCATATACTAGTTCGAGCTCATAAAATCCACGAATCAATGACACTATCCAGAATTATTCCCTCTTATCTTCAAGCTTGTCAAAAATGAAGAGAGACTCGAGTTGACTTTCCTAGACCTGTTAAAGTTTAACAGGAAAGCTAAGGAAAAAGTTTTCTTTTGATTCTCAGTCAGTGGTAGCATGTCTTCCTTGAACATAGCAATCTTTGTACGTTTTGATACTCATGTCTCAGTGTTCACTTTCAGTTTAGCTATCACTTCGAGTTTCTCACTCCTCTTCTTGTATGTTATACCTGGGGAATCTGATCATGTCT
Source organism: Pseudotsuga menziesii (assembly GCA_001517045.1). NCBI lineage: Eukaryota > Viridiplantae > Streptophyta > Pinopsida > Pinales > Pinaceae > Pseudotsuga > Pseudotsuga menziesii. The sequence goes on from LPNX010200524.1 coordinate 111,373, forward strand.
CCTGCATGACAGATAAGTCTAGTTGTATTATCTGCAAAGTTAAAATCTTCCTTGGGTCATCTCTATGTCGTGCTCACTGTTCAAGGATTTAGCCCTGTATCTAATATGTATCCTGATTCCATCATTGTCCTATCTATTATTACATGTGTATCGCTTTCTTTATCCAGTTCTTAGTCACTCTTGTGATCTGTTGGAGGATCTATTGCCTTCCTCATCACCGTATGGTTTCTCATCAGCACTTCCTGATGATGAAGACCTAGAGTTTTTTATGATAGTACCTTAGGATTCACTTTCATTATTGGTGAATTCCTTTTCTTCAATTGTCAATTATCACCTATTGGTTGATAATCTATTGAATCCTATCCATGTTTGACTTCAACACATCTATTCACATGGCCTGGATTGTACTAGTTATTTTGGATTTTTGACGAAGACCTTAGGTTCATATCTATGGCCTAAGTTGCGCAAGATTATGTTGTGTTCACTTACACAGTTTCTAGATCTTTGAAGACTCATCATTATTGTATATTGTGGCTTTGATTCACCTTTGTAATATACGTGGTATTGAACCCATATCATATGATGTACTCAAATTTTGTAAGGCAACTAGTGTTCCAGTATATTGAACATGGAATCCTTAGATATGACTTTGTATATGACATTACTATGTATTTGTTTCAGGTATTTCATTTGCTCCATTGGATCTCTGAGTTCTCCAAGATAATGATTATAATGTATTTTAGACATTGCTTCCCTCTAACCTCACACATTATGGGGCATATGTTATCAACCCAAATGGCACTTATCCTTCCGAGTGCCGACATTTTTTATGTTGATACACAAAAGGAAAAAATAGGATTGAAGTTTTCCAAGACACTATAGATGAGTATGACTTGGGATGCCTTTACTTCTTAAACCAGCTTGCTATATATTTTTCTAAGCGTTGAGTTGCGTACACGACTATCTTCATTGCAACTCGTGTACTGTACGTGACTATCTGCATAGCAACCTCCATACACTAGGGTACACAGGTTTCCTTCAAGAAACTCATGTGTCATACGTGGGTTTCCTATATCAACCCAAATGGCACTTCTCCGTCCGAGTGTCGACATTCTTTATGTTGGTACACAAAAGGAAAAACTAGGATTGAACCTTGCCAAAACACTATAGATGGGCATGACTTGGGATGCATTTACTTCTTAAACCAACTTGCTATATATTTTTCTAACTGTTGAGTTGCGTACGCGACTATCTTCATTGCAACTCACGTACCGTACACGACTATCTACATAGAAACCTGCGTACACCAACGTACGCGAGTTTCCTTCAAGCAACTCGCGTGTCATATGCAGGTTTCCTATATCAATAGTCACGTACATATTAGTTTGGCTTTGAAAAATATAAAACGTGATAATTTGAGATTAGTTGGACCCTAATATTTAACTATCCCAACTGTTTCAACTACCCCAGCCTTCGAAACTACTCCATTTCCCAAAGTATAAATAGAGGCCTTGGGGTGGGTAATAATCAATCAAGATGGAGAGCAAAGTTATGCTAGTGGTGTATCTTCAGAATTCTTGGAGCAGCAAAACTCAGAGTCCTTTGGTTGTAGAGGATTCCTTGTCTCAGAAGCTGGGTTGTACTCTTATCTCATTCACTGATTGTTAATAAAGAGAATTCTTTTTCCAACTTGTGTTGAGTCCATTTCATGTATTGTGGTTACTAGATGTATTTGATTATATGTTTGATATCTTGTTTATCTAACCTCTAATATATACATGCATGAGATATTACCTGAAGGATTTTCTCTTTGCAGGTGAAAGAGGTGCATCCCTGGAAGCTTTAGAGAGATGAGGAGTGGGGGAAGATCAAGCTTGGATCAACCATCGTTTATCGGGTAAGTCACGACTTTCTTCCTATTCCCTTTCCATTATCTGGTAAAGCTGATTGTCTGCAAAGTTAGTAGTAAGTTGGTAACTCGAGACCCTAGGTTACAAGGGTGCTTAATCCTAAACAATAGAATTGGTGACTCCGCTGGGGAGTCCATCATGCTGTGGGTTAGTCCTGTAGATAATTGCCCAGTCTTTTCTCTGATTCAGTGTGTGGTTATCTATCTTGGCTTTGATTTGTAGTAGTGTGTGTGAAGACGTTGGTTATTTTTTTTTTGTTGAAAAACACGTTGTTGTGTACACGGGTTGCTATGCTACATCCTCGCATACAGAAACTTGCATACATGGGTTTCTCTATTGGACAGTCACGTACAATATGCAGGTTTCTCTATAAGATAGTCGCATACATCTTTTAGCAGCAATTTTTTAGGTAGGGTTGCTTGTCCCTGTCTTATTTGGATTTTTCTTTGCTTGAGGGTGTTCTGTTGCTGTCATCTTGTTGTAAGTATGAAAGTCCCGTATACCATACTTTGTGATTTTTAGTAAGCCCTTGAGTTTTGTTGTTTGAGTCTTTTTTCACTTAGCAATTTGAGGTGGATTCTCCTATTTGGGAGATAGGTTCAGTGCTGTGTATCTAAATCAGTGATCAGGATTTTAGATACCTTGTACTCTATACTGCTTTCGAGTAGTGTCATTTTGTCACTTGTTTTTTAGTTATTTCAGTGGATTTTATTCATTGTTTCTTCCCATGTTAAGTGTTTTTCAAGTCTCCTCCTTAAGTGGTTGAATTTGGCTCTTGTGAGTCGACTATACTTCATTATTGCTTGCTTTATGGCCTGATTATTCAAACATACTCAAGAAATTTTGCATTTAGGTGCATAGTAATTTTTTAAGAATTTGAAAAAGTGAAGAGAAACATTGGAAACATTTGCATTTTAATTGCATATTGTAGTTTTATTTTCAGTATTTTCGAATAAAATTTCAAAAATTACAAAAAATAAGTCTTAGTCTTCTCATACTTAGTTGTAATTTCATTAGTTCATATTTACAAAAAGAAAAAGAAGCTTGATTTAAGTAGTTATAATTTGTTTTGGAATTAATTTTATACGCCTTTTTACTTTTCTTATCGAGTCTATAATATCATAGTCATTCACACCACTTACCCTCTGACTAAGAACAACCCTTAAAATGAACGCTATAATTTAAAATTTATTAATAAGTTTTGTTTTATAGGGTCATACACCTACTAGCTTAGGCTAGACTTGTGGGATAGGAAGTGTAAACTCTCCACAAGTACTTAAATTCAGACGTAGTTGGCCATTCGATAGGTAAATCCTTCTCTATGTTGGTAGTATCTAGGAAGCACCTCTCAAATGGGAGTTAAGAACGAGGCCGTGTGGAGGCTTGGATTGAGGAGATAACCCTCTGATTCCTTGTCAAAACGTAGACCAAGGTTTTTACGCATCTGGGGATTCTGTCCTAAATAGAGTTTCAGGATTTGCTACCCTGCCCATGCGTATGAATTAGGATTGTGACTATCCCCCCAGACTATTGATATAGTTAAGGTAGCCTTTAGTCTCTTTGACATCTAGGGTTCATACATAGGTAAACTGGAAGGCTATTTTTGGTTCACCTTGGACAAGCTTGGAAGGTAACCCTTGTTAGAAGTGTAGGAGGGCGGTGCATGATTCCTTTGCTTGTGCCTAAGAACCTCTTCAAGGATGCCAAGAAAATATCTCTTAGCTTTCTTCGGGAAAGCATATATTATACCCCTTGTGATTGTTGAGACTTTAGGAAATTTTGTAGTGATTGCTCTGTGGTTTGTCTGTGTTTAGCCGACCTTAGGATGTGAATATTCGAATTTAAAATCATGGAGGACTGACCTGTCAAAAGGCCACGAAGGTTGAAAAAACTTCCTCTACTTATCACATTGGAACCTCCACCTTCCCCTCAAAAGTGGAGATTAGACACAGACGGTTCTTTCGAACCGATAGGAGTTAGTGAAGTTCCGGGTGAACCAAAACTTAGGACAGACCAGTTTGATTTAACTACAGTTGAGATGAAAGACTTGCAGGATGACAAGTTTACAAGGAAATTTAATTCACCTCTAGCTGACTTAAACGATCCTATGATCGTTCAAGTTTTCCCTTTCAATTCACCCAAGATTGGTGTCCCTCTGGGAAAACTGATGTCTACTACTAGAGAAAGTTCTTCTACTTCCACCTCAGTTGCTCCTATTGAAGGAGTGCCACCTCCCCCGATTGGTGCCCCTAGAACAAGTATATCTACTACACCTTTAACTCCAACTAGCCGGGTGGTTCAACCACCAGCTCCCACTAATTTAGTAGGTACTTCTAGTGGAGTGGTCACTAGGATTCCTAATGTACCTTCGGTTCCTACTTCTTTCGCACACACTACTCAGAGTGGTCCTATAGGATCCTTGTCATTTTTCTAGGGTTTTCCTTGGAATGGGGGGTACATTCCCCCATCCACTCCATATGTAGGTCCAACACCCACATATGTAGGGGTGTAGTTCAAAAATCCTAATCCTTATGGTCAAGGTTTTCAAACTCTGATTTCAGTTTCGTTCACAAGCTCTCCTTTCTCATTTTTTAGCGAAGGGATACCTGCTCCTGTGTTCCAAACCTTAGCTTTGACTGGGGAAGATAGAACCTCATACATTGCACTACACATAAACAATCCACTGGCTTATGGGTGGAATCCTTTCCAAAGTGGCCCAACCACTTCGCAACTGGTAGCAGGGGGCAACACCACCTTCACATCTAGGAACATGGGGGTAAGCCCCTCTAATCCCCGATTTGGTACTTTTAATGCTCCGGTTATACCCAAGCTCCCTTTCCTGGCAACTTTAAACTTGCCAGACTTGTCAAAACTAATGAATGACCCGGTGAGACATAACTCCTCCTAGCCACCCGTTCCTACCAAGCTACCCTCGGACATTCCAAAATTCGAAGGCAAAGATGGTGATGATCCAGGTGCTCATGTCACCACTTTCCATTTGTGGTGCTCTTCTGACTCACTGAACGATGATATAGTTCAGTTGAGACTGTTCCAAATAAATTTGACTAGTACTGCAACAAAATGGTACACTAAATTTCCTTCTACTGTGTTTGATAGTTTTTGGGACTTGGCTAATGTATTCCTTAGTCACTTCCAACTTCCTGTCCGATATGATTTTGGGACAGACTTGTTGTGTACCTTTTGGCAGGACAAGGCCACTCATATTTCGGATCACATCCAAGAGTGGAGAAGATGGAAGAGCCTTATCAAAGTCACTATCCCTCCCGAGTTTTTACTAGAATGGTTCCTTAAATCCCTATTTCCATATATATCTAAGGATGTATCTACTTCGAGAGTGACCAATGAGGAAGAGGCTATCCTTAGGGCCCAGCAGCTAGATTTGATATATTCTCAGTCTGGTATTTTACATGAGATCATCCTTGATGGACTACACTCAAGTGTAGTGCATAGTTGAGGAAGAGAAAGACACTGGGGCTAGAGGAAAGAGCTTACTGCTGTCGAGAGATTTTCTTACTGTTTTTGGGTTTCACTTTGGTGTTGATTCTATCTCTAAGGAAGTTGCGGGGTTTTCTCCATTTATGGTTTCCCCGAGGAAAAAAACTGTGTTCATTGTCTCTTGTGTTTGATTGTTGTGCTTGTTGTTCTCTCAGTTAAAGATCCTAATGATATGCTAGCTTAATGTTGAAAAACTAACATGGTATCAGAGCTAACCTGAGAAGAAGACACTGTGTAGCTGTGGGAAGTGGGGGTTCCTATTTTGTGGATCTCTCTCCACATATTTTCAGCAAACGTAAGGTGGAATAACTCTCCTCTCTAGGGCGCATCTTTCTGCCGAAGCAGAATCCAATTCTGAGGTTTTTCAATTTTGGACCCGACACTACTACCGAAAATTAGGGCTTTTCACAGAAGTGAAATTTTTCAATGAGCTTAGGCCTGAGTTGATCTCCTCCCCAAAATCAAAGTTAGGGATCAATTTCAAAGAATTTGGTTGGACAAAACTCTGGAAAAGAAAAACCCTAATCTGCTCCTGAACCAGTACAGCAAGATTTCAACTTCAAATCCAGATCCGACATCTTGACCTGGTAAGATCTAAATCTTTTGTATTTCCATTTGAGGTTCTTAGTTAAGATGTCTCATGATACCAAGCTTGATGAAAAGCTTGAGGGAGCTGATAACTTCTGAGCTTGGAAGTATAGGATCTCCCTGGTCCTGGAAGAAAATGAGTTGGACTCCTATATCCAAGAGGAGGTTCCAGTTTCAGAGGGAGATGAGGCCAAGGCCTTACATAAGAAGAAGTTGGTTATGGCAAAGACGATCATTGCTGATTCTATCAAGGATCACCTCATTCCATAGGTGTCCTCTCTCAAGACACCTAAATCCATGTTTGATGGCCTAACCAAATTGTTTGAAGGGAAGAACATCAATCAGAAGATGACTCTAAGGAACCAGTTGAAGAATGTCAAGATCCAGAATGAGGAGACCATCTAGTCATACTTCACAAGGGTCTCCCAGATCAAAGAACAACTAGAGGCTGTAGATGAAGAAGTGTAGAATGCATAAATTATGATGACAACATTGAATGGCCTCCCTAGGTCACGGGATTCTTTCATCCAAGGAATCTGTGCTAAAAAGAAGTTGGTCAAGTTTAGTAGACTGTGGGAAGAATGCTCTCAAGAAGAAGCTCGGATAGCTGCTCGAGAAAAAAAGATGGGAAGTGAATATCAAGCTCTCACAGTACACTCCAACAAAGGAAGAAGAGAAAGTCATCATCACCAACATAAGCATTCTCATCAGAAAAATAGCTTTATGAGAAGGGATCCATCCAGACTCAGATGTTATACATGCGATGAAATAGGACACTTTGCTAAAAATTGTCCCAAGAATAAGAATGGATCCAAGAAGAAGAGGAACTCCAAAAGAAGACATCATGCTCACACTACCGAGGATGATGATCCTCCCAGGAAGAGAGTAAAACAAGAAAGTGAAGATGAATATGTTCTGATCTTTGCTCTCACGGGAACTATCACACATGGAAGCAAAGATTGGATTATTGACAGTGGGGCTTCCAAGCACATGACAGGTTTCAAGGAATCCTTTGAGAAACTATTCGAACATAACTCACCCCATAAGGTGAAGCTTGGGGATGACTACCAATATCCCATAAAAGGTAGTAGTGAATCCTCCTAAAAGCTAGACTTCGGAAAATCTATAAAAATGAATGATGTCTTATTTGTACCAGGATTGAAGAAGAATATTCTATCCATATCAACATTGGATGCAAAAGGTATGAGGGTTGCATTTGTAGATGGCCAAGTCATCATGTGGCCAAGAGGAAAGACTATTGATGATGCAATAGTGATTGGAGAATAAGAAGGAGGCTTATACAAGCTGAAGGGCCATCCAGAACAAGCTATGGTCCATGACACAGTAGAGCCAAATGAACTTTGGCACAAAAGGCTTACACATGTGCATTACAGAGAACTACCACTTGCAAGCAAAGTTGCTAAAGGTATTCAAGAAATTCAAGCAAAACATGAAGGGGTCTGCAAAGGATGTGCGAAAGGAAAGAATACAAAGAAGACATTTCCAAGTAGTGAGATCAAGGAAAAAGGAATCTTGGAAACCATCCACTCTAATGTATGCGGACCAATGTCATCAAGCTCACTAAGCAGGTATGTATACTATGTTTCTTTCATTGATGATTTTTCTAGGAAGACATGGATTTACTTCATGAAGAACAAAGTTGACATTTTTAGCAAGTTCAAGGAATTCAAAGCCTTGATCGAGAATCACATAGAAAATAAGATCAAGACCTTTCGATCAGATAATGGCAGAAAATTCACATCAAATGAATTCGAAGACTTATGCAAATAATTAGGGATTAAGAGGGATTTGTCCACTCCTTACAATCCACAATAGAATGGGGTTGCAGAAAGGAAGAATAGAAACATCATGGAAGTTGCAAGAGCAACGCTTCATGATCAAGATCTTCCTATACATCTATGGGAAGAAGCAGCCATAACAACAGTGTATGTACAGAACTGTACTCCACTCAGAGTACTCGAGAACAAGACTCCTGAAGAAGTATTCTCCGACAAGAAACCAGAATTCAGCCATCTCAGAATATTCGGATGTCCAGTGTACATACACATACCAAAAGAAAAGAGAACAAAACTAGATCCTTTAGGAAAGAAGGGTATATTTGTGGGATACTCTGAAAGCTCGAAGGCTTATAGAATATACTTCCCAGGATACAAGAAGATTGAAATCAACAGGGATGTAACATTTAATGAAGACACAGGTTACAACAAATCCAGAAAGAGACCTGCTGAGGAAACTGAAGAAGCAAAAGCACCCATAATTCATGATACAACCATGAATGAATAAATTCAAGAAGAACATCAAGAATTTGAAGAACCACAAAGACCTGTAGATCCACCTCAGGATAATAATCCTCATAAGAGGAAACCTGCTTGGGTATGAGAAATTATTCAAGGTTTAGAAAGATATGGGGCTCCAGAAGAGAATCACAGAGAAAGAAAGAGAACCAGATCTTGTTCCAAATATGTAGCTTTACTATGTGATGTTATCAATAAAGAAACTTCCAACTATGAAGAAGCGGCATAATGGAAAGAATGGAAGGATGCTATGATCGAAGAGTATCAATCGATCATGAAGAATGATGTTTGGGTTGTTGTCCCAAGACCAGAAAGGAAGTCAGTTGTAACTTCCAAATGGATCTACAAGATCAAGCATGCTATAGATGGTAGCATTGAAAAATATAAGGCAAGATTTGTGGCTCGTGGCTTCTCACAGAAGGAAGGAATAGATTATGAAGAAACCTTTGCTCCTGTGGCCAAATACACTTCCATCAGAATAGTACTTGCATTGGCTGCAGTAATGAAATGGAAGATACACCAAATGGATGTCAAGACTACTTTCTTGAATGGTGTGGTGGAAGAGGAAGTGTATGTAGAACATCCACTTGGTTTTGAGACACATGACAGAAAGTCTCATGTGTGTAGATTGAAGAAAGCCCTGTATAGTTTGAAACAGGCACAAATGACATGGTACGGTAGAATTGACAACTTTCTATCCAGTTTGGGCTTTACCAAGAGTAAAGCAGATTCCAACCTTTACTACAAGGTTGAAGATGGAAACCCAGTGATGCTTCTACTATATGTAAATGATCTATTTGTAACAGGTATGGATGGGTTGATTGCTGATACGGAGAGAAAGCTTGCTGCCGAGTTTGAAATGAAGGACTTGGGTATGATGCATTATTTTCTAGGTATGGAGGTGTGGCATAATGCAGATGGAATCTCCCTCAGACAAGGGAAGTATGCAGTAGAGATCCTAAATAGGTTTGGGATGATGGAATGCAAGGCTATGGCCACACCAATGGCATCGAACCTGAAGCTATTGAGTGATGCTTCATCAGAGACAGTTGATGCCATGATGTATCGTCAGATGATTGGGTCCTTGATGTACCTGACGAACATGAGACCAGATATTTGGTTTACTGTGAACACCTTGAGCCAGTTCTTTACAGATTTGAGACATGTTTACTTGATTGTTGCAAAGCACATTCTGAGGTACCTAAGGGGTACAATTGATTATGGGCTCAAGTACAAGGTAAATCAGAATATCAACCTGGAGGGTTATGTTGATTCAGATTGGGCAGGAAGTTCCATCGATAAGAAAAGCACTTCAGGTTGTTACTTTAGTATGGGATCAGGTGTGATCTCTTGGTTTAGCAGGAAGCAATCCTGTGTGGCATTGAGTACAGCTGAAGCAGAGTATGTCGTAGCTTGTTCAGCTAGTTGTGAGGCAGTATGGCTATGGAAGCTACTGTCTGATTTATTTGATCTCCAAATGGATGCTACTTGTATACATTATGACAACCAGAGTTGCATAAAGTTGTCATAGAATCTAGTGTTCCATGACAAGTCAAAGCATATCGATATCAAATATCACTATATCAGGGATATGGTGCAGAAGGGAGCAGTGAAGCTCCAGTATGTTGCGATGGAGGAACAGATAGTTGATGTATTGATGAAGCCATTGGCTAGGGTGAAGTTCGAGTACTTCAGGGAGAATCTTGGTGTTCTCCAAATAGAGGTTTCCTCCAAAGGAAAGTGATGATTCCCATAGCCATTTTGACATGTTGAGAGGATTGGTTCCTTCCATGGTCAGATGTAATGGCCGATCCATTCTGTCATGGTGAGAGGATTGGTTCCTTCCATGTCAGATATGAGTGTTGAGATCCATAGCCATTCTGACAAGTAGATCAGATATAAGGGCTGAGCCATTCTGTCATGGTGAGAGGATTGGTTCCTTCCATGTCAGATGTGAGTGCTGGCCATTTTGTTAAGTAGGACAGATGTAAGGGAAACTACCATTCTCCTGGAGAATGGAGGCGCCTGGTCAGTTACCAGGTAGCTCAATCTAGGAATGGGGGACATTTTGATATGATGGTAGGATTGGTTCTTATAGGATCAGATGTGAGTGCATGCCTTTTCGAACATGTAGATGGATTGGTTCCCTGTATGTGTCAAATGTAAGTGTAGAGCCTTTCTTCGATCATGTGTTGATCAGATATAAGTGCTGAGCCTTTCTTCGATCATGTGTTGATCAGATATAAGTGGTGTTCCTTTCTTCGATCATTGGTTGATCAGATGTTAGTGCAGTGCCTTTCTTCGATAATTGGTTGATGAGATGTAAGTGTAGGAGCCTTTTGTCATGGAGGATTGGTTCCTTGCATGGCCAAGTGTAAGTGTTGGGCCTTTCTTCAATCATTGGTTGATTGGATGTAAGTGTTGGGCCTTTCTGACAGGGTTGTGGGCTATGTTACCACATGGTTAGATGTGAGTGTTGGGGTTGCCTTCCTGATATGATTATAGGATTAGTTCCTACATGATCAAATGTAAGTGCTGGGTGAAGACCTACATGTTGGATAGGCCTACATCCAGCATGAAAAAGGGCTGGCTCTATAGAACTTCCTATGATGAGAAGAATCATGAGATAACACTTGTGAATATTCAGTATTGATGATCCAGTAGAGATGATCCAGATCGAGAGATGATCCAGATCCAGAGATGATGCACCAAAGATGGTCTAGATCGAGTGATGATCCAGATCCAGTGATGATGATCTAGATCGAGTGATGATCCAGATCCAGTGATGATGATCTAGATCGAGTGATGATCCAGATCTAGAGAAGAAGATGACTTGAAAACAAAGAATCTTGAAGACGAAGAAGACTTGAAGAATTCAAATGACAAGAAGATCCAGAGAAGAAGACCAGTGATGAAAATTGTGTCAAGAGAATACCTTCCTAGTTAAGAGGGAGTGTTGATGTAATTGTAACTTTTGAATGTATTCACTTGTATTTCTTATCTATTGTAGCCTGATGTTTATTCTGGGATTTTCTTGTGTCATGTCATGCCCCGATGTTCCTATCAGGAGAATCTATAATGTAAACAAGTCATGTCAAGTCATTATGGGTAACCGTCCTATTGTCTAAGGGTTAAAGTCCCCTTAGTTTCATGGTGCTAGGGTTATTAGACTCACCTAGTGAAGTCGGCCCTAGTAGGGTTTTAGTCATGTCGGGATTAGTATAAATAGGGAGCTGGATGCTTTATTTAACACACAACTCGTACACACTCAAGTGTAGCGCATAGTTGAGGAAGCGAAAGACACTGGGTCTAGAGGAAAGAACTTACTGCTGTCGAGAGATTGTCTTATTGTTTTTGGGTTTCACTTTGGTGCTGATTCTATCTCTGAGGAAGTTGTGGGGTTTTCTCCATTTATGGTTTCCCTGAGGAAAACACTGCGTTCATTGTTTCTTGTGTTTGATTGCTGTGCTTGTTGTTCTCTCAGTTAAATATCCTAATGATATGCTAGCTTAATGTTGAAAAAATAACAAAATTCCCATGTAAGTTGTGCCAGGAAGATCACCTGACCCATCAATGTGCCCTTATTAACCAAGCTTAGAAGCTGCTAAAAGGACAACAACCGGTTGTCCTGAAGGATCCTTTTCCCCAAGGCCATAATTCAGCTTCAGCTTCAAATGTAGCAGGGGGCATTCCAAATGCTCCTGACCCCAATTATATCAACATGGTTTGATCTGAGACTTTACTCCAGACTAGGAACAATAATTATGAGAAAGAGGATTTGGAGAAGGGTAAGTCGATAGGTGAAACTTCCAACCCTCTCACGATTGAAAAACCTACCAAACCTATGCCCAAGATACTGAAAGGTGTCTTCAAGAAAACCTTACACAATCCCAATGCTAGGGATGCAACCAACTACTCTGTAGTTGAATATTTAGCCCAGACCCCTTGTACGATGTTGGCTTTAGAGGTGTTACATATTTGACCCACCCAATGAGATGCACTCTTAGTATCCTTAGGAAGCATGGACTCATTGATCCTCATGGCGAAATTTAATTTGTCTGATGTCAAAATTCACCTACCTTATCATTTAGCCTTATCGATAGATGTCATACATGGTGGAAAAACCATTGGAAGGGAATTTGTTGATGAGGGTGATTCTACATGTGTCATGTCCCTGTGTTTCTGGAAAGCTCTTGGATATCCAGAGTGAGTCCTATCAAACACCCTACTTACTGCTTTCGATGGAAGGTCATTTCATCCACATGGTATCCTACCGGCTTTCGAAATAAAGTTGGCAAGGAAGGAAGTATCTATTGAGGTAGAGGTGATTGATCCACCTTTGGATTATAACTTGCTCTTGGGGAGAAGTTGGACTTATTCCATGTCCGCTATTGCATTGGTTGTACTTCGGGTAGTAGTGTTTCCACATGAAGGGAAGTTGGTTACTGTAGACCAACTTAGTTTTACTCGAAAGGGTCGCATGGAAACCAACGAGTCCACGGTACCATTGGTTGATCAGGTTAAACCTAATGTAGAGAGCTTAGGGGATAGAATGTATGCATCATTGATGGTCACATTCGATATCCCAGCTCCGATTGATTATGTAGTTTTTACTAGTGTAGGGAAGTCTATAGAAATGGTTGTTGATAGAATAGATCCTTGGGTTCTTCCTTCCCACCATGAACCTGAAGTGCCCTTATCGATAGTGGAAGTAGCTTATCAAGCTATTTTTCATACCACTATTGATCCCATTCTGGTCCCTCTCACAGTCTCAGAGGAGCCGTAAGAAGCTTATCTTCCTGCTTGGGCAGAGAACTCTTTGCATTCTAGAGACTGCTTAGATATGGTTTTTCCTTCTGATGAAGCCATTCTAAAAGCTATGTGCGGACGAGATAGGATCTGCGAATATCTTCAACATCGATCCTATTTTCTTCCAGAGTTAAGCAGAATTGAAAATCAAGAGTTTCATATGAGACTGGTGGAAGATGTTGTTTCTACCAATATCTTTCCAAACCTCGACGTCGTTGAAACTATGCCCATTGATGCAAATTCTCTCTTAGAAGAATTTTTCACAGATACTTCCCTATTAAAGGAATTTCATGACGCATATTCCTGGACATCCTTACTAGGCATAGATGCATATATCATTGAACTCGGAATCCAAACTCACCTTGATTCTAAACCTATTCAACAAAGACAAAAAAAGTACTATGTTTAAGTTTAATACTATTTTCGTGTACTGTATGTATTTTATGTACAATAGTTCATTGGTTTGTGTTCTTATACTATCTGTTCGTTTTTACAGATGTCTTCTGAGTGGTTTCTAGGTTTCGCAGATGGCGCTAGTTTCCACACTTGTAACCTGGCTTCAGTCGCATGGGTCATTTACTCACCCTTAGGACAACTAGTTGCCTCTGGAGGTGATTTCCTAGGTCCTGCTACCAATAATGTGGCTGAATACAGGGATGTCATTGAGATTTTATGGGATTCTTTATCACATGGCATCACCCAGCGGAAGTCAAACCTGACTCTCAACTGGTGGTTTCCCAGCTCAATCGATCTTATCAGGTATGGAACCCTATTTTACTACGTCATTTTATGCAAGTTAGGTTATTGGAAAGAAATTTTGAGTTTATTACATTCAATCATATTCCAAGAAATCAAAATTCATTAACTAATGCATATGCTAATTATATTTTGGACTGGTACTAAACACATTTTGCATAAAAATACACAACAGATACATTACAAAACACATGTAAATAGAACCGGCAATATATATATATATATATATATATATATATATATGAATATCTGTCCATATAGATAGGTCAAGTTTCTAATCATTAGATCTAGTCATAACTGTATAATATACAAAAAATATACAAAAACTGGATCAAATTCCATAAAATGCTCCTAGGTCTAAGCTTGACCACCCTGGTCCCCCTGATCATCCTGATCACCCTACTCTCGGGCTTCTTCAGCTTCCTGAGCTGAAGCAACCTCAATGACGTCAATGTAGACAACTACTGCTCTAGCTACCCACCTCATATGGCGTATCCAGATAGCTGGTATACCAACCACTAGCTCTTGCATAATGGCTGGGATATTCTCAATACGTAAAGTAGGTACTCTTTGGGTAATCTTGGCCAGCTTCCCCTCAAGAACCCTAATCAAAACATGGTCTTCTCCTGCCACAGGATGCACATACATACGTGGATTCCTAGCAGGGTGGACTGATCCAATATCTACATTTTAACATTTTAAAGGATTAAAAACTCTTATACATATGTATATATCTCTATGACTAAAATTCATAAAAATTTAAAAACTTGAAAACAAAAATACTTGATGCTCCCCATGCTCCTCCGAGAGGGAGGACAAGGTCGGTGTCACCTCAAAAATCTATCCCAGCATATGGAAACTGTTCCAGTGCTGGTAGCTATCGCTCCCACCATAAATAGAATTCATCATCGTATACACTCTGAACCGATCCACCGCTTCCTTGGCGGAGGAAGATTTCTCCCCACCTACTCAGTCTATGCTGATGGGGATAACGAACTGGTAGTGGTACTGCAGGACTCAAACTAGGCACCCTCTCAAATAAAAAGGCTACCAATATGCTATAATAACCAAAGTTTTTTTGTCGACCTCTTTTGAAATCAGAGAGTTGCTTCCTCATTATCAGGATCACTCCCGAACACCAATCATATAGGACTCCCTGTAGACAATCCACCGCAAGTCTCATTTGGTTTCAAGTTGCAAGGTGAAGTGATGATGACCCTACAACCCTGACTATAGTACTTTCCAACACCTGTAATGGCAAGCTACGAATATGAACAATAGGGATGCAATTACCCCTCTTTTGAGTACCAGGCGCACAGTATGCATCAATGTAGTTCTGCACACTTTGAAGGTCACTTCCTCTATCGATACCTTCCAAATTAACCGGAGCTCCTCATCGTGACAAACAGAAGATGAAGTAGATATCTTCCAAGGTAATCTCTAGAAACTCACCTTGTAGGTCAAACATACCAAGATCATGATCCCAATAGTTTGTCATAAAATCTAGTAGGCGGACATTGGATCGCATAGGTGAGGTACATAATAATTTTAGCAACCCACTTTGTCACAAAGCATTCACCATGGGGGAATTTCATAGAGCTTCTTGGTCCATGTATTCATGCTCCCTCTCCCTCCGCTCAAGCACCATGTTTCAATATGGTAACAAGCCATTTATCAAACATTAAATTCATAGAAAAACTTTGTTTTTTGGCCCCACATAGCTTTTTCCTACCTCGCGCAGTGTATGCGATTGTCCTTTGGAAAAGTCGCGTATTGTACATGACTTACTTTCAGATGACCTGTGTACAAAATGCATGTACACGACTGTTGATATACCATACCTGCATACACAACATCGCTGCTTTGAGGATGGTGGAAAACATCAAATTTTAGCCAAAATTTCAAATTTGCTTGGATTAAATGAAAGAGCATGGAGTGTAGTTTTACCTGGCACTTGCAGTTTTAAGAATTGTCCACCGAGTTGTCCACAATGAGTAATTAAAGGTAGAGGTAAAATTGTCTATTTTGGGTAAAAAGTCAAATGGTGAGTTTTTGATTTATATTTTGAAATATTTATAGGAATATTATTTCAAAATTGGGTTTTTAACCTATAGTTCATATTTTTTATAAAAATCAAACTAATACCATGTCTTTTTCTTCAATGTAACAGGTCTCAGGTCATTTGAAGTTGTTTTTCACTCATATAGGATAGGATTTCGGTCATTCACATGCATTTTTACATTCACACCTAGTCCGCCTTAACCCTAGAATGACCACTTTGACCACTGACTATGGTATTTTAACCATTAGTACCTCGTCTATTCCATTTTTCTTCCATGGATAGGGCTTTCCTCACATGAGTATCCTCGATTATAACCCACTTATTGTATTTTGATACTCATGCTACATTTTTCACAGGTTCAAGGGAGTTTCCTTAGCTATGTTTCACGCCAAATTGATCCTCATTTTGGTCTCTTTTTACAAGCTATCCTTTTATAAGACTCCCCACCCTTATGGAGTTTCTTTAGGCCTAGGTCTAACTCCTCAAAATAGACTTGATTGTCGAGTAAGATTTTCCATTCAGGCTCGTTAAGAATATGTGAATGGGCATCCACATTGGTGGTTGGTTATCTCTTTCCATGACCATGTGGAATAATACGAGAAATGATCACTCTCTTTTCTGCAGAATTGAGAAGAGTATTCTCAGGTATAGGTTTATCACTTTTTTGGACCTGAGGGACTAAATTTATGGAAAAGGAACATCGAGTATGAGCTTAGTTTTCTCTTTTTCATGCTATGGACCTAAACATGAAAAATATTCCAAGTGTACTTTATGTCTTTGTCATGCTCGTTAAACAACAAGAACAAAACATCGAGTTTACTGTTGTAAGCCCCATTTCTCATACTCAAATGGATCTTTCTGAGTGATCTTGCTTTCCTTCACACTCATAAAACTCAAGCTATATGCTGCTCTCGAAGGAGCGTTGGGTAGGTGGTAAGTTAACCTTTTTTTGGACCTCCTTGACTAAGTACAAAAAAGGTTCACTTTTTCTTCTGTAGAAGTTAAGAGAGTTCTTCTGTGGTATGTTTTATACTTTTTCAGCCTCAAGAGACTAAATTGCATGAAAAAGGACACCCCTGGAGTCTTCTTCAGAGTTTTTAGACTCTCTAAATATGAAAACACCAAGTGAGCATATACTAGTTCAGGCTCATAAAATCCATGAATCAGTGACATTATCAAGCATTATTCCCTCTTCTCTTCAAACTTGTCAAAAATGAAGAGAGACTTGAGTTGACTTTCCTGGACTTGTTAAAATTTAACAGGAAAAATAAGGAAGAAGTTTTCTTTTGATTCTCAATCAGTGGCATCATGTCTTCCTTGAACATAGCACTCTTTGTACTTTCTGATACTCATGTCTCAGTGTTCACTTTCAGTTCAGCTATCACTTCAAGTTTCTTACTCCTCTTGTTCATTATACCTGGGGAATCTGATCATGTCTCCTACATGACATATAAGTCTAGTTGTATTATCTGCAAAGTTAAAATCTGCCTTGGGTCATCTCTGCGTCATTCTCACTGTTCAAGGATTTAGCCCTGCATCTAATATGTATCCTGATTCCATCATTGTCCTATCTGTTATTACTTGTGTATCCCTTTTTTTATCCAGTTCCTAGTCACTCTTGTGATCTGTTGGAGGATCTATTGCCTTCCTCATCATAGTATGGTTTGTCATCAGCACTTTCTGACGATGAAGAACTAGAGTTTTTGACGATAGTACCTTAGGATTCATTTTCATTATTGGTGAATTTATTTGCTTCAGTTGTCAATTATCACCTATTGGTTGACAATATGTTGAATCCTATCCATGTTCGACTTCAACACATCTATTCTCATGGCCTAGATTGTACTCATTCTTTTTTATTTTTGACGAAGGCCTTAGGTTCATATCTATGGCCTAAGTTGCACAAGATTATGTTGTGTTCACACTATAGATGGGCATGACTTAGGATGCATTTACTTCTTAAACCAACTTGCTATATATTTTTATAAATGTTGAGTTGCATACGCGACTATCTTCATTGCAACTCGCATATTGTATGCGACTATCTGCATAGAAACCCGCGTACACGAGCGTACGCGGGTTTCCTTGAAGCAAGTCACATGTCATACACAGGTTTCCTATATCAATAGTTGCATACATCATAGTTAGGCTTTAACAAATATAAACGTGATTATTTGAGATTAGTTAAGCCCTAATATTTAACTATCCCAACTGTTTCAACCACCCCATCCTTCGAAACTACTCCATTTCCCAAAGTATAAATAGAGGCCTTGGGGTGGGTAATAATCAATCAAGATTGGAGAGCAAAGTTATGCTGGTGGTATATCTTCATAAGTCTTGGAGCAGTAGAACTCAAAGTCCTTTGGTTGAAGAGGAGTCCTTGTATCAGAGGCTGGGTTGTACTCTTATCTCATTCACTGATTGTTAATAAAGAGAATTCTTCTTTCAACCTTGTGTTGAGTCGATTTCATGTATTGTGGTTAATGGATGTATTTGATTATATGTTTGATATCTTCTTTATCTAACATCTAATATACATGCATGAGATATTACTTGAAGGATTTTCTCTTTGTAGGTGAAAGAGGTGCATCCCTGGAAGCTTTAGAGAGAAGAGGAGCGGGAGAAGATCAAGCTTGGATCAATCATCGTTTATTGAGTAAGTCAAGAGTTTCTTCCTATTCCCTTTCCATTCTCTAGTAAAGGTAATTGTCTGCAAGGTTAGTAGTAAGTTGGTAACCCTAGACCCTAGGTTACAAGGGTGCTTAATCCCAAACAACAGTGAGGTCAGAGGGGTAACATGATGGACAGAATACATTATAAATCCATCCCAGAAGTGGAGTGATGAAGAACTAGGTCAAAGAACCAGCCATACAACTATATAGTACAATAATCAATCTTTGCATATGATTGCAAATACATATAGCACTCCTGGATACATAAGAGTACAATGGCAATGAATAGGCATGATATACAAAATGTGACATGTGTGGTCATCTCCATGTACAATATATAATAGATTAGAATCTCCACAATGAAGATATACAAAGGATCAAGATATCCATGAAAAATGAAGATATACAATGGATCAAGATCTCCATAATGGCTAAAGATGTATGACATACACTGGAATCAAGTCATGAGAGATGAAATCTCATGAACACTCGCACGAATAAGGAGGTAGCATTTATGAAATACCACCAATCTGGAAAGTCTTCTACATAAACCGCTACAAGTACATGTCCTACTATGTGAATAGAGGTGTCGAGGTCGAACATAGTAGTCCATCATCTAATTACCGATCATTGATGTATACCATTAATAGACGCAATATTACCCACCAATAATGAAAATGGGAATCAAGGTACTAGAGTGCAATCTAACAAGTGTGAATAAATGTATTGAGGTTGAACACTTGGAAGAATCCATCGATCATGGGACATTGATGTATTCCCAAAACTGTTGATGGTGAGAGAACCTACCACTAATGAATGTAAGTATCAAGGCACTCAAATGACTCTAGAATCCTATACTAGAATAAATGATCTGAAGTCAATGGAATGGAATCTGTTGGAAGGAGGGCATTAAGGCATCCCCCATCAACAAACATGAGGTACTTAGCAATGCTGTTTAATGTTGAAGGACTCGAACAATATGTGCATGAACTAGTAATAGTACCGGGAATGACCGACATGCAAAGTCAAGAAAACTGAGGAATGGTCGACTTAGGTTTAAACTTCCTTCAAACAAGAGAATAAAGGTGAATGGTGACTGAATGTAGGCAGCATAGACTCGATATACAAAACTGGGACATCTTTGTGACACATGAAGTATCAACAGAAGATCCATAGAGACTGGAAGATTAACCAGTTGTTGGAGATAAACTCAGAAAAAATGAGTACAAATCCTAAATTCAAACTACTAACCCAACCAATGGATGTGATATACAGTGCTCTATTTGAAGGCGACACGACTCGACTGCTACCAAAGATAACATCTTTTCCTATCCGGCTTTTTGGTTTTTTTGATTTTTTTGTTTGCACTTTTTTAGATATTTTGAAAAGCTTGAAAAAGAATAAAAATGCTTTATAGTTACAAACCTAGGAGGAAACAAGTGTCAAGGGGAAAACAAACTAGTTCCAAGCAGCGGAACATACCTATGCTCAATGCAAGGAAACATGTGCAAGATAACAAAACTTGGGGGAAAGTTCCCTCCTAGTAAAAAAATGGGGAAACAAGCTGCAAAAGATATATATAAAAGGCTCTACTTAGCTAGACATGAGACAAGCTCGGTCTATATGGGTGATAATCAAAGTCAGGGAAGCCGACGTAAGGCTCAATAAGGCAAGAAAAACTCATGATAATACAATTACAACTTGATAAATAGAAGGAAGTCTCGGGGAAATGGCCAGCAAAAAGGTCAAGAGGAGTATGAATCTCTTTTTCAAAGTCATGGCGGTACTATACAATGGATTCCCACACCCTAGAGGAGAAATGTTGGCATGGGAACCAAATGCAAGACATGGTCTAACTCGGATA
This sequence comes from Pseudotsuga menziesii, assembly GCA_001517045.1. NCBI lineage: Eukaryota > Viridiplantae > Streptophyta > Pinopsida > Pinales > Pinaceae > Pseudotsuga > Pseudotsuga menziesii. The sequence continues at coordinate 131,865 of LPNX010200524.1, forward strand.
CCCATGTATGGTAAAGCTCTACCATTCACAGCATGTCACTTCTAAAAACAGCAAGAAGGTTTCATGACAAGATGGAATGGGTTCGTACCTAGGGTTAAAATGAAATGGTCATAAGGTTATGCAAAGTGCAAATGGATGTGAAACCTAACCTATATGCTAGTTTAAACAAATACCTGCAGTAGGCACAAACGAATCAAAGCCATGGTCAAAGCACACTCAAACTGGATTCCTACAACATCAAATTAGTTCAAACAGTCCAAAACTATAGAAAGCGGGTAAAAAATTCAATTTTTTTCTATAAATAGTAACAAAAATTAAAAATTGTCATACCATTTGAAATTTTTACCCAACATAGTGCATTTGAGCCCAGAACTTCAAAAGCGAATTCCAGGAGCATCGTCCAGCGGAATCTCTCCCCGTTTGATCCAAGTAGATTCTCATTCCCTCCTCTTTCATTTTGAGGTAATTTTTTTGAAATTTCATGGTTTATTTTATTTTTTAATCCATCCAAACTTGTACGTGTTAGCCCACGCAAAAATCGAGCATTTTTCTGCATATAGGGTTGGCCATACACAGAAAATGTACCGAAATATGTGTACATTCGCGGATGTTTTGAGAATAGTCGCATATAGGGCCGCAAATAAGGTTTTAAAGGGAAAAGACTGATAAAAAAACTTGTTTTTTGTGCAGGATGATGCTAGAGTGGAGAGAAAGAGAGCATGGTGATGTTGAGGAAGTTGTGCAAGGTGATCTCATATCCCAACAAGAATTACGGGCATGTGGCTTGTACAAGGTTTGGTGTCTTAGAAGCCTAAGGGCCAAGCCAAGACTACTCCAGCTACTGGTGGACTATTGGGATCCAAAATCTGAGACATTTCAGATAGATGGTATGTCGCTTAGCATTGAGGTTGAGGACATATATTTTATCACTGGTTTGGTCTGACAAGGGGAGATGATGAACCTTCAATCTCGTGGGCCAGGAGGCGGGCTGACCATAGATGAGTACATAGCTGTGTACTGCTTTCTGGATATGGAAAAGGTTGGGAGTAAAATCTTGACAAACTCTATTCATATTTTGGGGCTAAAGGCCATACTTTTGGCACTAGGAAGGATTGCAAGGTTGGATTCACTCCACCAGGCCTCGTGGCTAATGATGTTTTATGTTGTAGAGTGTACGTGACCTACAATGTATGACTGGAGTACGATGCTATTGAGAAACATGAAATAACAGCTTAGTGATTATAAGATGGGAAGGGTGCAGAACTTTGGGTTCGACAGTATACTGAGCATGTTTCTCTTTGAGTGGGCGCCAGGGCTAAGTCCTAGGGTAGAAATTTCTCCACATGGAGTTTGAGATCCAGCCCTGTGACGCTAGGTGAATGTCATGCATAGACTGGGTGGAGGTAGGGTGGCTAGCCCCTACCCATCAGATTTCTTTCCATTGTAGCGAAGACAGATCGTCACCATAGATGACTACCCTATGCAGGGATAGAATTCCATGGAGACCTAGATATGCCGCTACGACCAGGAGCATCTTATGGTGACATAGGTAAAGAATCCCAAACCCACTTTTTAAGTTTTGAATTATTTAATTTTGTGTTTTTTGATATATTGACTCAAAAGACATGTTTTTGGTGTGACGACACATAGTGAAAATCTGTCATGTATATGCAGATGTAGGACCATGACGACCAAAAGTTTTGCCTCATCATCGACAAAGGGGAAGAGGAGATGATATCATGGGTATGGATGCTCCAAAGCATCCACACGAACTTTGTTCATTTGACACACACAGTACCCATGGCACAAGTTGAGGACTTTCCCGAGGCCATGCAACATGAGGTGGTTGGTGTACCATGAGCATGGGTTCGACTATTTTGATGGCTAGGTAGAGCCGTAGTGCTCTATCACGATCAGAACCCCCCTCCTCCTCAGGCTTAGAGACCTAAGTGTATTCATTTTTGAATTATTATTTAATGTTTTTCAGCCATCATGTTACCCCTCTAACCTCACACATTAGGGGGCATCTGTTACAACTGATGGGCCTTTTATTGTCGCGTCTATTAATGGTATACATCAATGACGGGTAATTAGATGATGGACTACTATGTTTGACTTCAACACCTCTATTCACATAGTAGGACATGTACTCGTAGCAGTTTGTGTAGAAGAATTTCCATATTGGTGGCAGTTCATATATGCTACCTCCTTGATCGTGCCAGTGTTCATGAGATTTCAGCTCTCGTGACTTGATTCCAGTGTATGTCAGATATCTTCAGCCATTATGGAGATCNATTTAGTTTTCATGGAGATCTCTATCCTTTGTATATCTTCATTATGGAGATTTTGATCTATTATATATTGTACATGGTGATGACCACACATGTCACATTTTGTATATCATGCCTATTCATGGCCATTGTAATATTATGTATCTAGGGATACTATATGTATTTTCAGTCATATGTAGACAGTGATTATTGTACTATACTGTTGGATGGCTGGTTCTTCCACCTGGTTCTTCATCACTCCAATTCTTGGATGGATTTATAATGTATTTATTCAATTTCATTGAAATGAACTTGAGATCAAACTCTTGCAAAATGACAATCCATTTATTGTATTTTCCCCCAATCATCCTTCTAGTGAGGATGAACTGAAATGGATTGATATGAGCTATGACCGAGGTTTGGCGAAGGAGAATGTAATGTCTCAAACTTTGAACTTAATGAATGGTATCCAAGGCTAGATTCTCCACATGGGAATAGTGAAGTTTTGCATCTATAAGGTTTCAGATCAAATAATATATGACATGCTCATGGAGCTCCTCATATTCTTGAACCAAAACCATACCAACCATCTCCATGGACGCGACCACACAAATCAAGAAATCATTGCTATAGTCAGGTGGACCAAGCATGGGGGCCATTGCTAAGGCTCTCTTAAGAGCATCAAAGGACTCTTGGGCTCGCTCATTCTAGTAAAAAGGGGTGTCCTTCTTCAAAAGACGCATAAATCCTTTAGTCAAATTGGAAAAATTAACCATGAATATCCACAAGAAGTTCCTCATGCCTTGCAAACACTGAAGGTGTCTAATATTATGCGGGGGAGACAATTGATGTGTTGCCTCAACCTTTAAGGGATTGGCTCTTATACCCTCCTTGGATATGATGAATCCTAGCAAGCGACCAATAGTCACGCAAAATATGCACTTATGAGGATTTAAATGAACCTTCTAATGACGCCATCTTTCAAACACTAATCTCAAATGATATGGATGACGTACTCTCAAACGAGAGTGAGCAGCGAGATCGTCCAAATATTCTTCGATAATCTTTTTAAGATCATGAAATATTAAGGTCATGGCTTGCTGAAATGTGGCTCCGGTGTTTTTAAGGCCAGAGGGCATCTTCCAATATGCAAAAGTACCCCAAGGACAAATAAATGTGGTCTTATGTTGATCCTCAGGCTTAATCTAAATCTGATTACATCCGGAAGAACCATCCATAAAGGAAAATACCTCACTCTCGGCACATTCATCCAAAATTTGATCAATAAATGGTGTGGGGAAATTATCCTTAGGACAAGAATGATTTAAGTCATGGAAATCCATGCATATACAAATTGCTCCCTACTTCAATAGGGGGGCATCATCACATTATTTTGGCTGTTGATTACTTCACGAAATGGGTAGAGGCTAGGCCAACAGTTAAATCCGATGGTGAGACAACCACGCATTTCATTTTCAACCAGATTATCACCCAGTTTAGCATTCCAAAAGATCTTGTCACTGACCATGGCAGCCACTTTCAGAATAAAATGATGGTAGAGTTGGCTTCCAAGTTAGGATATAAGAAAGTGCACTCCTCTTCTTACTACCCTCAGGCGAATGGACAAGTTGAAGTAGTGAAAAAATCACTTAAGTCTGTTCTCCAACGAACCATCACACATAGCAAGACTAATTGGCATATTATGTTATATCCTCATTTTTGGGATTACAGAACCGCAGTTAAGACTACCACCATTTTCTCTCCATATAAGCTTGTTCATGGGGTGAAGTCGGTTTTTCTAGTTGAATGCGAAATCCCTTCTTTGAAGCTAGCTATAGAGATTTTACCTGACACTTCCACATTGGAAGAGCATTTGGTCCACTTAGAGCAGCTTGATGAATAGCGCTGAGATGCCTTAATGGCTCTAGAGGTTAACAAGAATCGCATCAAGGTCCAATATGACAAGTCTGTTTGTACAAGGAGATCAAGCTAAGGATCCCTTGGAGGCAAGGAAATTTAATCCCATGTGGCACGGTCCTTATGTGGTTAAACAAGTCTTAGAGAAAGGTGCTAATGAGCTGGTTGATTATGAAGGGACAACCTTTGTGGAGCCTAGAAATGGGCTCTATATAAAAAAATATGGTGCATGATCATCAACCAGGGATGGTTGTTGTATATTATTGTACAGTTTTGCATTGCATAGTTAGGTTTTCTTATGGTGATCGGGTTTGTTTATTAGCTTTCGTTTCTTATGGCAGATATCGATGGAGTCTTCCATTTACATAGGATTCATTGATGGTGCTATCCACCACACTCAAAGCTCAAATTTGGCTACTTGGGTGATTTATACTCCTACGGGTCAAGTATTGTCTTCAGGAGGCGTATGTTTATGACCCTCTTCAAACAATGTTGTTGAATATAGTGCCGTCATTGAGTTATTGTGTGATGCCATTGCACATGGTATTCATTCTCTTGAGGTACGTTTTGATTCATAGTTAGTGGTTTCATAACTTAATGGATTGTATCGCATTAGGGATCCAACATTATTATGAATATTCTTACATGTTAGATTGCTAGAAATACAATTTGAGAATTTAACATACATTCATCAAGTTGCTAACTCATATGTTAACTATGTGTTAGATTGGAATTTGTTTCATAGACCATAAGCATATCACAAACACACATTTTACACACATGTAAATATAAATAAAATCTATCATCATAAAAAAATTTCATTAACATGCAAAAAGTAGTGTCATATACAAAATTGGGGCTTCCAACCCACCAACACATAATACACAGTCATATAAAAATGAATACAGTCAGGTCTCTAAACCTGAGGAGGAGGGGGGTTTTGATCATGATAGAGCACTACGGCTCTAGATAGCCGTTGAAATAGTCGAACCCATGCTCATGGTACACCATCCACCTAGCGTTGCATGGCCTTCGGAAAGTCCTCGACTTGCGCCATGGGTACCCTATGTGTCAAACGAACAAAGTTCGTGTGGATTCTTTGGAGCGTCCGCTCCGCATCCGCACCCATGATATCATCTCCTCTTCCCCTCCATCGATGATAAGGGAAACCTTCTGGTCATCATGGTCCTACATTTGCATATACATGACAGATTGTCACTATGTGTCCTCACACCAAAAACATGTCTTTTGAGTCAATATATCAAAAACCACAAAAAAAATTAAAATAATTCAAAACTTAAAAAGTGGGTTTGGGATTCTTTACCTATGTCACCATAAGCTACTCCTGGTGGTAGCGGCATATCTGGGTCTCCACGAAAGTCTATCCCTACATAGGGGTAGTATTCCATGGTGTTGATCTGTCTCCACCACCATGGAAAGAAATCTGTTGGGTAGGGGTTAGCCACCCTACCTCTGCCTAGTCTGTGCATGACATTCACCCAACGTCACTGGGATGCATCCCGGACTCCATGTGGAGAAATGTCTACCCTAGGGCTTAGCCCTGGTACCCACTCAAAGAAAAATGTGCTCAGTATACTGTCAAACCCAAAGTTTCGCACCCTACCCATCTTGCAGTCACTAAGTTGTTGCTTCATGTTGCTCAATAGTGTTGTACTCTAGTCATACGCTATAGGTTGCATACACTCTACCGCATAGAACATCATTGGCCGTGAGACCTTTTGGAGTGAAGCCAACCCTGCAATCTTTCCTAGTGCCAAAAGTATGGCCTTTAGTCCTAGAATGTTAATAAAGTTTGTAAGGATTTGACTCCAAACCTTTTGCATCTTCTAAAAGTAGTACATAGCTATGTACTCATCTATGGTCAACCCGCCTCCTATCCCACAAGATCAGAGGTTCACCATCTCCCCTCATCGGGACAAACTAGTGATAGAATATATGTCCTCAACCTCAATGCTGAGTGACATCCCATCTATCTGAAATGTCTCAGATTTTGGATCCCAATAGTCCACCAATAGCTGGAGTAGTCTTGGTTTGGCCCTCAGGATTCCAAGACACCAAAACTTGTACAAGCTACATGCCTGTAATGCTTGTTGGGCCATGAGATCGCCATGCTATCTTTTTCTCCACTCTATCACCATCCTGCACAAAAAACAAGTTTTTTGATCAGTCTTTTCCCTTTAAAACCTTATTTGTAGCCATGTACATGACTGTTCTCAAAACAACCACGTATGTATGTGAATTTCGGTGCATTTTCCGCGTATGGACAACCTTATACGCGGAAAAAGGCCCGATTTCCACGTGGGCCAAAATTTTGGATGGCTTAGAAAATAAAACAGACCATGAAATTTCAAACAATTTGCACCAAAATGAAAGAGGAGGGCATGAGAATCTACCTGGATCAAATAGGGAGAGATTTTGCTGGATGATGGGAAGGCCATAAAAGTGTGATCAACCATGTGTGGTAAAATATGTTGTAATAGGTGGCTTGACTAGTATCTCAGCATAAGGGTCGGATCCCAAACCCACGTGACCTCGCATGCTGTCATCATGCTACTCGATGATGGCATGTGTGAGGGTGCTGATGGGGCCATCATTAAGTTTGATCTCACAACTCTTTATAAACTCCACTTTCAGAGCCATTTGAAGACATAGACTAGGTGAATGTTGAAGAGAGATTAGGATGGTTAAATATTAGCCTACCGAGAATCCTGAGAGTCTTAAAGAAAGTTTGTAATGGTCACCTTGATTGAGAAGCTTGTTTATCAAGGTGTTCTTTTAGTTGGGGAGCCTCGGCTGGGAATTCAACTGCTCTTAAGTTTTCATGCTAGGGGAACTCCAACCATCATGGTAAGGATGTTCATTGCATTACAAGAGATTTTTGGTGCTAGTGAGGCTGAGGCAAGGATGTTCATCATGTTATATGGACCTTCGGAGGCTGTTGAGGGCATTGTTGTCCTAATAAAATATAACACCCCCATGGGAGCTATGCCTAGAATTTCCTGTCCAATGGATATCCCTCCAAAACCTCTGGACATGGTCGTTTTCTCCATAATATTAGCACATGGTGACCATTGCTAGAGAAAACTAGTTGGAGCGAATGCTCGTTCGAGAGGAGAGGAGGTTGAAGGCCTTCATCATAATCTTTGTGAATTCCACTTTCCAACTTTAGCTGGGGTGATGACGAATCCGTGGAGGTGTTGTACTGTCGAACCTTTAGGAAGATCCTCCTCCTAGGAGAAGAGAAGCACAAGATTGACAATCCTCCTCAAGGACTTGTTACTATCAAAAATAGTGCAGTCCTTCCCCAAGTCCCCATAAATAATAGTATTACCTAGAGAGGAAGGGACAAGGTGGAGAGCTGAACACAGAATGAACACAAAACTTCCTTCCAACTGTCGACATAGGAAAAACAGTGCCATTGAGCACATAATAAACACAAATGGCCCAAAAAGGAAAAGGCATGTTGCATATCCAACAGGTGAAGAAATAACTTAAATCCAGTCAGCAGCCAGCTACCATAGACATCTCGAGCTGTCATTTTCAACACAAGCAAGCATGAAAATGAAGACGCTGCACTACCGTTTAAGACTAGCATGTGCATTGCTCCATAATGTTTTGTTTTATGTGTGCTAATCATGGTGAATTTGCCATGTTCGAGGCTGTTAAGTTATTTTTTATCGAGATTGTAACTAACTTTTGGCCCTGTTTTGAGGTTAGTCTTGGGGGCCAGAATACCTATGTAAAATCCTTTAATAGTGGTCAGGGTAGCTTCAGGAAACCTATAGGTGATACTCCCAATGCCTAAAAGGAAACCTATAGGTGATACTCCCACAGAATGTTGAAATTGTATTGATAATAAGGATCTATACCTCAAAGTTCAGCTTTGATGCCAATAACGTCAGATGATCTTAGCATCCTCTATGCTTTACACAAAAAAATTCTCAGAAATTAGTTGTTACACCATCAGTTGGGTATACTTATGGTTGTAATAAATATGTTGTAATTAAATTTGGTGTAATCAAATAATTTCAATATTGTTCATTGCATTACCTTCCCATGGTCAATAGCTATCCCGCAATCAACTTATTTCCTTAAACAAATATGCAATAAAATCATTTCATAAAATAGACAAGTACAACTATACTTAAAATGAAGAAATGAACACGTTATAATCAATGAAACGACAACAAGATATCTAATTGACAATTTTTTTATGGTGATAACTTACAAATATGCATTAAAGAATGATACATATTCCTTTCCATTGCAAAGAACTACACATATCATGCCAAAATGGTATGCTCATATAAGCCATTGATAGAAATGTGTAAAAACGCATAACATATATGAAATGGTATGAAAATGAAATGAAAATACTTGAAGAGCTTCTCTTGGTTTCAAGGATATCTTATTCTCTACTAAACAGGGCCAACCACGTGAAGGTTGAATCTTATATGGCCCCTCCCCCCCCTCACATTACTCTCAATTCCCCACACACAATCTATATACTCTAAAAATAAATGAAAGTTACATAACCGAATAAAACAGATAAGATCCATGCATAAACAATAGTAGAACAAGAAATATATGCATACAAGGTAAATCCAAGTAATAATCCAAGATATAAATTTTCACAAATACAACTTAAATGATAACTGATAAATAAATCATGCATGTTACTTAATGAACAACATCGAACCATGTGCCTTCACAATCTTGTCGAACCTAATCCATGTCACTATCACCTATAGCTTCATCCACTTTGCATTTTGTCCCTTCAAAATCTGTAACATTTGACAAATCTGCATACTCCAATTCATATCTATTACATGAATTTATTGGTCCCTTTAGAGGGCATGTAAAAACTACACGCTAGTCATTCTCTACCGGATCTTGTACATAAAATACATGTTTCGTTTGTGATGCTAGAATAAATGGATCATCTTGCACTCTATCCTTACTCAAGCATATGTTTAGATTCACCATGGTGAAACCAAGTTCATCAACTTTCATTCCATTCTTCTTGTGTACATATATCCAATCACATTTGAACAGTGGATACTACACCAAATAGTAGTCCAATAACATTATTTCTTGAATCACTCCATAATATGTTGTCATTTGATGTATAGGGTTTTTATCCTTTGCACTTGATCTCATTAAGGTTTGTGCATTTATGCACACACCACTATTTTGGGTGGCCCTGGCATTTTATATGCTTTTAACTTGAAATCTACACCCATTGATTAAGTAGCCATCATACTTAGTTGCATATGTCCTTGGCTCACATGCCAACCATTTAAGGGTATCAGAAATGTTTTCTTTTCCTTCCACCTGTAAATTTTTAAATGTCATTACAAAACCATTGAATTTCAACTATATTAAAATAATCTCACCTTCATACATCATAATATTCTTGATCAATGAAGTTCAATTAAATTTAATATGAAGAACATATAATTACATGTTTTCTTAACCAATCACTAAATTGTTGGTTGTGGAGTTTTTGTAGTAAGACTTCATCTTTTGTGCTTGGATGCTATTGTTGACAATTTCTGTCAAGTGCATCCTATTTTCAAGTAATGTGAATAAAAAATTTATGAAAAAATTGTGATATATTATAATAAAAAATGATTTCATAAGGATGTGCTTATTACTTACTCTATCCAAGATTCAATTTCATCTACGTTGTGCAAGACCCATCTGTGGGCTTGTAACAAACTAGTTTTATCTAATTCAATAGAAGTTCCAATAGATAAGGCCTTCCCATATTGTCCAACCTCTCCTTCTTCATCATCCCAAGATTCATTTCTACTAGGAATGCTTTGAATATATTCCATACCTTCAACATATCTAGCACAAAATTTTATGGATTCCTTCACAATGTAGTTTTCAGCTATGCAGCCTTCGGCCTATTCTTATTTTTCACATAAATTTTGAAAACTTTCATGTTCCTAGAAGAAAACACACAATTTGTAGTGAAATTAAAAGTATGAATAAAGTGTTTCTAGTAATGTGTTATTATTATATGCACATAAAATGTTGGAATTTATGTGGATTTCCACTTCATAAAATTTCACCGACCTTTCAAAAGGGTACATTCATCGATATGCAACTGGTCCACAATAACGTAGCTCTTGCACGAAGTGTACAGTCAATTGTATCATTATATCAAAGAATGAAGGGGGGAATATTTTTCAAGTAAGCACAAAGTTTCCACAACATCTTGTAAGTTATCAGGATATGTTGGATCCACCATTTTTGCACAAATTTGCCTATAAATGAAGCAAAGCATGCAAATAGTGTTTCGAACTACTTTTAGTAGCAAATGGCGCAATGCTACTGGAAGGATTTGTTGCATGAGAACATGGAAATCATGTTATTTCATACTATGAATCTTGAGATCTTTCATAGATACATTATTCCTAGGGTTTGGCCTATATCCATCTGGAACTTTTAACGTGAACAAAACATGACAAAGAATATTTTTCTCCTTTTTTGAAAGAGTGTGTGGTGCTGGTGGAAGAATTTTTTTTTTCCTTTTTGTTTTGGCAATAGTGAATTCCTTATACCCAACTGTTGTAAGTCATCACGAGAATTTTTCCCATCCTTTCATTTATCTTTTATATCCAGAAGGGTTCCCAAAATACTTTCGCATACATTTTTTTCTATGTGCATTAAATCTAAAATGTGACTCACTAGGAGTTTCTGCATCCAACCATATAAAAAATCAATGAATTATAACATCAAAGAAAAACTAAACAATATATTCCAATAAAACACAATAAAATCCTTCAAGCATGGTACATTTGAGGCCTTAAGTTAATGTGTGCACATACCTCCCAATATGGTAAATTAAATAGAATTGACCTTTTCTTCCACACGTCAGTATTTGAATTTTCACGTTTTTTTAAATTTCGCTTTCTTTTTGTACTTTAAGAATTTCCCCATTTCTCTTCCCTTCCTTCTGTTTCTGTAAAAATATCTGAAACTTGTACAATTGTAGGTGCAATGAGATGCTTATAATTCCCATTAAACGGTCCTTTTTCTGAACGATATTTGTGATTTATTGGAAGATATATCCTATGTCCCATGTACACACACTTCCTACTATATTCGAGATACATTGAATCTATGTTCTTTCCACATATAGGGCATGCACAAAAACCTTTAGTCATGCAACCAACCATATTTCCATAAGCAGGAAATTCATGGATTACCCACATCAATATAGCCTTCATATTAAAGAATGACCTTGAATGAGCATCGTATGTCCTTTCCCCTTCATGCCATGTTAGTTTTAGTTCATTTACCAATGGTTCCAAATAAGCATCTATGTCGTTTCCTGGTTTCTTGGGACCAGGTATTAACAACGACAACAAAAAAAGCTCCTTTTCATGCATAACCATGGTGGGAGGTTATATGTGACTAGTACTACTAGCCATACACTATGAGTACTACTCAAGCTTCCAAAAGGATTAAATCCATCCACTACCATTGCAAGTTTTACATTGCCAGGTTCATTGGAAAAATCAAGCCATTTAGAATATATAATTTTCCATGTCGGGCTATAAATTGGGTCACACATTATTCCATCCTTACTTGCATTCTCATGATGCCACGTCTTTTTCTCTGAAATATATGTAGAGTTGTAACAAAAACATAAAGAATCATATATACATTGCAATACTTAGTAGATTAAAGAAGATGATTTTTTATTACATTGGTAGTACATGAAGGTGTATGATATAATGGAATTATAAGAGTTCAAAATCATACCTGTACATTTTCTTCAACCTCAGAACTATAGGGAAATACCTCAACAATTTGGCCGGGACACCTGTACGCACCTTTCCACTTGTACGCACCTTTCCAGAATGAGCATCAACCTTCCATATTGATTCAGCACATGTTGGGAATTCATTTATTTTTTCATATTTACCACAATATAAAGCATGTATCATTTCATAGTCCAACCCCAATGATTTAATCAAACTTTTTGCAGCATATCTAGATTCTAGAAGTGTATTTCCTGTTGGAAGCATTTCTCGTTGTAACTTCAACAACTGGTTGAAACTTGCATCAAACCATCCATTTCTCACTTTAAGGTTGTACAATTTCACAGTAGCCAATAGCTTAGTGAAAGTAGTGCAACCTGGGTACAATGGTGCCTTGGCATATTCAATTAAATTTAGATATTGATTGATATCATTTTTTTCTTCCATTGATTCTACTTGGTCATTTTCACAATTCACATCTGGATTTTCATTATAATATTGATAAGCATCATTCACCATTTCAACCATGTGATCATCAACCATGGTTTCCTCATTTTGATCGTCAATCTCAAGAACTTCAGTATCATTTGTAAGCAATGTTGCAAAATCATCATTATGATTATCATATTGATGTTCGACTATGTGTTCATCACCATGGGTAATTTCTCGAGGAAAATCATGCATCTCTTTTGTGTGGAATTTCTTTCTCTTGTCAAATTTATAGTCCTGAGTAGGAAGTCTCTCTCCATGGAAAAACCAATTTTTATATGAACTTAGTATACCATGAATCATCAAGTGGTATTGTACTTCCTCAAACCTCAACACTGCAACATTGCAACATTTTTTACAAGGGTATCTTGTGGTGTTATTATCCTTTGAATGCCTTTTTTCAAACTCTATGAATTCTTCAACCCTGACTTGATGTTCCTTTGACATCCTACATAGAACCAATTTGCACATCATGTAAGAAAAAATCACTACAAATTAAAATGAATACATATGTTATAAAATATCATATTGAAGAATCAAATATAAAAATATACCTCATTTCCAAATATGTCCAATCCCTTTTTTTGGCCATTTGAAAATAAAACCAACCCAATTTCTCGAATTGGCTCCTCTAGAGTTGGCCTCTCAAATTCCTTGCAATATATGGTTAGGAATATTCATGTAGTACACCCATATGCGTTCCAAAATAGCCTTTACTAGCACATGACAACACATGACAACCATATATTACACCATACAAGCTTCCACCTTATAATAACCAAATCCAAACATCAATTACATAATATTTTAGTTTTATATTAAAGCCAAGATATTTAAGATTTTAACCCATTAATATAACTCTGAAGAAAAGAAACAAATTTGTGAAATATGGTGGGACCCTCCCCATTGGATATTGCGATTGAATATTGGAGGTACAAAGGTCACTTTTACAGAGTGCTATGGTTTATAAGGCTAATCAGCTTGACATTAATAGTCTGTTAATAGTCCCACCACCCTCCAAATACGATGCATGTCAAGCAAGAGTCAGCTGGATACAACTGCAACCTCCATAAGTGTCGACCATCACCACCAGGTACTCGTTCATCATTTATCAACCCTTTCGACAATTTTGACATGGCCTCGTCTATAAAAAGCCTTCACCCTTCCGAGGAGATCATATGCAATCAACTTTACGATGCTTATGATCCTCATTTGTTGTTGTCCTCTATCAATTATTCCCATAACGCTTTGTTGTCACCTTCCGAAGACCAATCAAAACTATTTGTAAATTTAAAGTCATCCTTAATAGGGTTCACATTAGAACAATTTCCCAATTTCCTAGATATTTTCCAAAGGGTAGCCTCCAATTATTCCCCCACTGGGAAGGCCATCTTAGATGGTACCCACTCCCATGTCGTTTGCAAAATTGCACCAAAATCTATCAAGGCTTCCCTGTTTCTCTCTGAATCCCAATGTCAGGCCCTGACCCACTTCACAGAATCAGAGGTTCTATAGGTGTTAGGGAAAGCTGACCTAGAATCTAAGAATAACTTGTTCCAGACCATTTTGAACACCCCACTCTCCTCCAAATTTTTCATAAAGCCTGTCGTATCAACCATCTCCTTCTTGAGTCAAATACTAGGTCTTGATAGTGATAGCATGGTCTATGAAGTAATGCTAGACATTCTCCTTTACCCGAGTCAATATCCATAAGGAATTAAGTTCGATGACTTCTTGGCTGGAGAAATCAATTCTCATCTTGAGAGTTTTGATTTAGATAAGCACTTTAGATAGTAGGTGTATCTATTTTCCATCATATCTAGTTCCAACTGGTAGACCCTTGAGGTCATGGATCCAGAGGTGTTCAAACACTGGCCCCTATCTATCCAGAAGTTCTAGGGCTGGTCTTACACCCTATTCATTGACAGAATTTCCTCAGCATCTGCAGACTATTCGACCCTAAAGAGAAGAGGATATCAAAAGACATGAAGGTTTCCTTACAGCAAGGTAATATTGGAGATTGTTTCCTGATGCCGATGTATTCCGTTATCAAGTTATATTGTTTTTCCAGCTACCCCTTTCATGCTACCATTTTACCTAAGTCCCTCAATATTCACACTAGAGTTGATCAAGCAGAGGATTTATGCTGATGAGGAGCATTTTATTGCGCATAGGAAGGAATTTTGGATCAAATACCCTATTAATTTCGGGCCCTTTGTTATGAAGAAGCCATCAATGTTACCAATGGTGGAGAAAGTTTTGAAGGTTATGAAGTTTCAGGTGACTCATTAATAGAATTATGATCCTAAGGGGATCATTTCCCATAGGAGGGTCTAGGTGCAAGGGTCATCCTTTATTCACTCCATGATCCCTGACTTGTCCCAGGAGGAAAATTGTCTTTCCTATGATTTTGATTGGACTCCTATAGAGAAAATTAAGGCTCCTAAAGAAGTGTAAGGTATGGTCCCAGCTACTCCCTTGCCCCTAAACAATGAAGTTTGCAGCAGAAGGTCTCGGTCAGAGGTGGAGGACATGGAATGTGATGAAAAAACCCCTAGCAAGAAGCCTAGGATAGATGTAGAGGAGGATGTAATCAACCTGGAGTAGGAGTTTAATTTTGAATCTTATTCCCTCAAAACATCCATAGAGGAGGAGCTTGATTCAGTAAACCCTACCAGGGGAAAGGTTGCAAATCATATGGTGATCACGCAACAACTAGTGGTTGTAAATCCATCCACTACACACTTAGAGAGAAAGCCCCGAAGAACCACAAAATCAATGAACAAAGGGACCGAGGAGTCTCTACTCAATTACTAGAAGTATTCTTTTGCCTCTACTATTGAAGAGAAATTTAAGACTAAAAACAAAATGTCGACCACCTATGGTAAGCTCAAAGAGTAATACAAGGATTAGATGCATAAGAAGTATTAGGAGCTAAGCAAGCTATCAGGAAACAAAATCTCTTTCACTACTGCCAGGAATCTTACAACAAACTCCTTGAACATAGCCATCGCTGATGAGGAAGGAGTTTCAGAGGTCAAGTTTAAGATGGATCAGTTCTCAATCTGATATAAGATTGCGTTCCATAAGGGAGTTAGAAATATAATCTATGTTGATATGACTAAGGAGGTTTTAGCCCATCTCAAGTCCCAGCAAAGGGTGGTTAAACTGGAGACCCAATTGAAGCAGGAAAAGGAAACAAACACGACATGGAACCTGCAGGTGAAACTCCTGATGGACCAAGTGGCAGACCTAACAACACAGAATGCTTTACAGCAGCCCCTTTCATCTAAGCATCCAACAGAACAAAGCAGGCTATTTTACCAACTAAGTTGTTATCCAAGATAAAGGCTTACAAAAATAAAAGCAAGAAACCTATGAAGGACATCCAGCTACCTCCTCAAGTTTTGAGGCATTGAAGCATTGAAGTTTTGGATCTAAAGGCCCACCTTGCTATGCTAGATGCTGACAAGTGCACATGGGAAGAAGAGAAGCAAAATATGCAGAAGAGAATTGATGAATTAAATGACTATAGCATCCCTGAGGAGAGTTCACCCACCACTCTAGCGATCAAATATTTGTTTAAAATGTCCCTAAAGGACCTGGAAATCACTCAATTGAAGGAGGCTAATCAAGATGTAACACCCTAGTTTTGACCCCGTTTACAATAAAATGTATATGATGTATATATTGTAATTAAAAATGGTGTGGAGCTAAAGGAAAAAATCCCACCATCGATTTAATGTTTTATGTTCCTGTGATTAAAATCGTTGTCGATGGTATATCGTTCTATCTGGCACATTATAATTTTGGCATTATGTAAATATGCATTTTAATTAAAAAAATCCCCACAACCAGCTAAGTTAATGCGAGCATAATGAAAAGGGAATGATTTTCCTAAGGAATAGGGAGGAAAATTATTGAAACCTTTGAACTAATGGGGAGAATCCAAATGTCAAAGGGAGATCCCATCAAACCCTCAACTTCCCATTTTGTATTTTTCCCCAATCATTAAATTCTACTAGAATGTGGTTGAGTTAGTTATTGCATGGAGTGGGAAGAGTATGGGCAGAAATCCGAATTGGACAGACAACCCATTTTTGAAAAACGTGTTTTGACTTCCTTGGGAAGGAAAATGCACAAAAACATATGCCATTCTGCCATACACCCACGTTCTTCATTTTGCTCATGCAGGGAAAGCTTGGGAGCTATTTTTGACCTCTACAATTTGGGTTTTTGTATGTTTTCTTCACAATTTTGGGCCCTGGATGTTTTCCCCATCATCAGAAATCCACGTTGGGCTCTCTCTAAAACGGATGGAAGTTTGATGTGTGTGAATTTTGATTTTGGAATTGTTGTATTTGTGTTTTTACCTCATGTGGACAATTGTTCTTCACTCTCCTTAGATAGAGAATTTCATTTTTGGGTGAAGATATGTTGTTGGGTTTCTTCCCCAATGTTTTTACTGCAATTCTCCACTGTTTTCCAAGCTGAAAATCAATTTTGGCTCTTGGGGTTGTTTTACCCACTCACCATTTCTAATTTTAGCTTACAGGGTGTTCTTGTTCATGACCAACATTGTAAATATTGTGTATTGTATTCTTTTTTGGCCACATTAGGGCCAAAACATCCTTGAGATATGGTTTGTTGTTAGTGGGTTGTTCTTACCCTCCTTGGCAATTAATTTTGTGGCTGAATTGTTTTCCTCTACCCAGAAATGGTGTGTATTGTTGTGTATGCAATTGGTCTTTGGACTCTGTAGGAGTGGAAAGGAGTCTGCTTGACAACCTAGTGTTTTGTAGGATCCTCATAGATAGAGCTAGAGGTTTGACTCTCTTCTCTACACCCCCTGAATATCATTGGAAGGGAAGTCATGTCCTGAGGGACTATGCAACAGAGAAGGGAATGATTCCTTGTGTTGGGTGTGTGTGGATGTCCTACGAGTCAAGCTAGTTTTGGTGTAGGCATCCTTATGTCTTCAGTGAGCCCACTAGCTTAGCAGACAATGATTCCATCTCCTGATAACCTGATAAACCCAACTTGTTGGCTTGGTTATGTGTTGTTGTGTACTCTTTGCCTGATAAACCCAACTGTGTTGGATTGGCTGAGTCTTGACATATATTTGGCTATGTGTGAGCCTTCTTAGTTCCTTATTCCTTGGGGAATCATGCCCAGCTCAGGGGTGGCAGTGTTGCTGAGAGATTAAGGAGCACGCTGGCCTATGGTTGGGTGGAACGTTGCAGTGACATAGCTGGTTGCAGGACGAGCTTCTTCATAAAATAAGTATTCTCGTCTATTTCACCTTTGCAATTTTATTTGATGTTTAATGAAAATGATGAACATGCTAAATGCTTGAATGGAATGTATTTTGCTTCCACTATATGATGAATAATTATGCATCTATGCATGTTTTACTTCAATGCATTTCAATTTTTATCATTGTATGTTCATGGGGCTAGTTTCCCAGGTAGATAACATAAATCGGTAGCGTCCTCTTTGCCAGTCGGAGGGTCAGGGACGTTACACAAGATCTTAAGGACATGATCATTTCTAAGGAAATTGAATACATTGCTAAAGAGATCAAGACACTGAAAGAGAAAGTGACCAAGTTTTAGGAAAGGGTCATAGGCCAAATTCCCCTGCAAAGGGCTAAACATTTTCTCTGGGATGCAATGATAAAGGAGATGCCCTCATTAGAAAAGCATTTGTTCATGGTGGATGAGCATAAATAGGCTGCTATGGATGCAAAGCAGAAGATGTAAATCACTGCAGGAAAGTATAGCACAAAGTCCTAGGGAGGAGCCCCAAAAGGCGATTGTTGTTCTGAACTTAGCGTTTATAGGGGAAGCTGATCCCTTAGAGAAAATATGTCGAACTGCTATAGGAGGAAAGAATAAACCATGCAAAGTTTAAGGGTATGAATGGTGGGATGAAGGGACAGCTAATCATTGATAAACTCAGTGAGGACTTTGAGCTTCTGGAAACACTCATGACTGTCAAATAAAATATCCCTGCTATTGGCCATAGCCCCCTGATTGACCTGGATGTTATCCTAAAGGATTTATTTTGAGATGGCCACCCCTACAGATCAGCAATGGAAAGATATACATAGAGTGAGAAATCATCATCCTGGAAGGCCCTCCAGCAGCTGAGTCAGCCGTAGTCTATTAAAAATATGCTCGGAGTTGTTGTTTTCATCAAGAGAGCTAGAAATCCCCTGATGTTGAGATTTCCCTTTTTGATTGGTCACATGCAACACATTGTGCCTTCCCAAAAATGTTTTGTGGGCACAACACATCTGCCACATCAGATTTTGTGAGGATTTAAGATGTACTTTTAGGGTTGATTCCCGCAATGTAACTAATTTTAATGCCTTGTTTCAAGATACGTCTCTGGGGTAAATTGCACTATAAATGTAACTTCTATGGAGGAGGAAGGGTTCGACTTTCATTTTTTAAGCCTCTATGCTTGGATTGTAGCTATGTAAAATTTCCTGGAAGTGTTAAAGAAAAGTGTTTTTTTGAGTTTTTGAGATTCATCACAGTGTTCATATTCAATTTTTGTTTCCTATTTGCATCATTTTCATATGTATAAATTTACTAATGCTTTCTAGAGAAAACCATGACCTTTCTTGAGCCTACTAAGGGCTCTTGTGACATGTATTATGCCTACTAGGAATTCCATGACTGGCTGAAAGTGCCTTGAGGACTGTTGAGTGTCCCAAGCATGTGTATGAAGGTACCATGACCTACTGTGGGTTACTAAGGGTGTCATGAGGGTGTGTAAGTTTGTTGGAAGCATAATTATGTAATGTTGGACTAGGCCGTGATCTATTAGTATGGATGGAAGTCTGTGTGAGGTCTAGTACGTGGGTCACTACCCTTTATTGGACTAGTTATGCAACTAATGAAACCGCTGAGTTGATTCCTTTCACCCATGTGCTTTCTACCAAGATGGGAGCAAATCTCACAGAGGTAAAAAAGAATGGAACCTACTCCTGGTTGAGGCTTGATGGAAAAACACAAGTAACCATTGAGTTCAAAAATGAGAGTGGTGCATGGTTCCTCTGCGCATTCACATAGTTCTCATCTCCACTCAACATGATGAGACAGTGACCAATGAACAAGTTTTATCTAAAGGAAGTGAGAGGGTTCGATTTTTATACAAGGGGGATATGCTTTGAATAGTAAACTGTAATGATCCCCATTAGATCTTGCTGATTTTTTTGGCTTATTTTCTTATGTAATTTGGTTAAGTGATTTCGTCAAAACACTTGTAAAAAATACCACTAAGTTGTCCCAAATAGCCTTATTTGGTTTTTGTATTCAATGTACTGCTGATATGTTGATGCAGGAGCATAGGCTCAAGGGGGCGAAGTCATTCATGACTTCACAAGGTAAATGGAACTCTTAAGAGACCTAGGGTCTCGTACATTTGTAATTTGATTTATTTTGTAAAATCCAAATAAAATGGATAAGGAAACTAGATCCTTTTCCACATGTAATAGTTAGGATTGAATTAGTTGTGAGTCATAGGGTTAGTTGAGATCAATAAAGATTGTGCTCCTTTATTATAGGATCTAGAAATAGAATCCTCTTGTATTTAATCAGTTCGAGTTATTTTCTTAGAAGCTTAGTTAGCTTACAGAGCTTGTTGGCTTGCAAAACCTTAGGTTATCTCACAAAGCTTAGGATAGGTCATAGAGGTTAGAGTATAGCTCAAAGAAGCTTTGATGAGCTCACAAAGCTTGAGAGGGAGAGAAATTTCACATAGCATGAATTGACAGATGAGAGGTGCACAGAAGACTGAGTGAGGAGTGAACAAGTAAAATTCTCTGTGTGTATTTGAATTTCTGATGAATTTAATAAACAAGAGAGGATTAGAATCTATGTGTGGTTTTGATGGATTTTACGTCTTCATATAGTTCTGTAGAAGTATGAATTCATCCTGCATTCACTCCATATAACCCTGTATCTAAAATCTGTGGCTTTGGATTTCCATATTTTTTGAATTGCAGAGAAGAATTGATCCTGTCAGTGATCAATTAAGTGAAGCTTTGTATAGGGTTAAACCTTAACTAGTTGCTCAAATAAAACAAGATCGTAGAGTGGATATCGATAGTGGGGAACATCAATGGTTTATAGTGATATCGCTAGGATAAGTTGCAAGGTTTGAAAAAAATTTCATGTGCGTGATATTCTATGGAATGCACTTAATAAATTTTGGAATCCACTGTTGATTTGGTGGGGACACTGATTGAATGATCATAAATCCATTTCGCTTCCTGAAAAGGTAAGTTGTACGAACACTCATGCTGGCTGCGAAATTGATAGATCAACGATTGTGATCATCGATTGAGATCGACGGCGGGGAATAAGTGTTGTGCAAAAAATCTTTTGTCGAAAGTGTCCAAAGTCAAAAAGCTGACTTTTGATTCTCGCCTTCTAGAAAGAATAACACATTGAAAGGGAACGTGCAGAAACCTAGAATTCCACTATGGAAGAAAATTAGACAGTGTGGAAATATGTTTCACACAGATATTTTGTTTCTGATCTCAAGGGTTTTGAAGTCTGTATGCAAATCAGTGCCATCATATGTGTATATTGAGTATAATCTTCAGATCTGTATTTTCATCGCGCCAATAGTGAATAGTAAATGCAATAGAGATTTCTTTGCATAAATAACAAGTAAAATAAACCCTAAATATCATATTCTTATTACTTTTAGTTTGCAATGACTATAACAATAGTTCTAATCTGGACAAGAAAATATTAAATTACTTTAACTCTAACCTGTAGCTTCCTATAGCACAATGATTTATGGTGTCTCGATTTTTCTTTGGTGTCTTCCCTGCCCTGCTCCTCAAAAACCCACATCATATTATTCTCGTTATTATGCTGCAGCACCCTTCTTCACTACTCAGAAACGTTATGCATAATCGTAACAAGAAGATTACCCAACAAAGCTGTAGTAGATTCCTGTAGGTGTCAATATGGATTTCAGCTCCCTTTTTGGCTGTAACAACCCTTTATATTGTCCCATATGAACCGTGTGGATCACTATAGATGTGGAATTGTAAATAATACTCATAAACAAGACCATGTCTTCTCCAACAAAAAGTAATTTGTCCTGGAAAACAAGACTATGTCGTCTCCAGATGATGTCACGAACCACGCATGCAGTCCAAACTCAACCAACAAATGAAGAATAAAGGCTCCATAAGATGAAATCGGCCCCTGTGTTACACCTTTTTTTTCAAAAACATAAAAACCATAAAATACAAAAAAGAGAATATGCCGCTGAATCTTTAGCATCTTATATCTAGATGGGCCTAAAAATTTGTTGTATGTATAACCACAGCATGAGCCTATAATCCTAGGTATATTATAATATTGTTACTTGTTAGACTCATCGAAAGACCCACTTGGGCTAAACCTTATTATAGAATATGGTATGGGGATGGTGCTAGGAAGTCCTAGTTTCTTATATTCTTATTTTAATTATTGCATAAGCGTTTCTAGCTTCTAATATATTACTTGTCAAGGATATTTATAACTAACATCATACGGAGGATCTATGGGTTAAATATAATTTTTTTTCTAATGTGGAGATATCCCAACCTGTATACTAACTAATATATGTTGTTAGTATGATAGGAGATCAAGATGTTAAAGTTGTCGCCACCATTTTAACATATCAATGTATTTTTAGGAGGAGTTAGAAATGGCTTCGATCACCTCATTTAATGGCTTGGAAGGTATGGGAAACTTCAATTCCTTTATAGCTCAATAAATCTCACTTAGGAGTGAGTAAATTAGTCAAACGTGCAGTGCAATGGCCATAACATTATTAGAGATCACTTGGTTCAATAATTTCATAAGCCACTTGTCATTGACTCTCGAATGACCTAATTAAATAGAAATTCCGATGCAGGCATCTATAAAAACTACTACACTTACACCACTAAAATGGTTCAGTGAACAATGAAAATACAAAAATTAGCTGGAGGCTATAGATTGGCATTGCATGATTAAATGTAACATCGTATATCTCTTCTCATTATTCTAATATCCTTGGTTACCAACTAATTGATATGCCAATTAAGAAAGTTGATTTGTCAGGAATACCACCATAGAATTTTTAGCTCATATGATTTCTATAAGAAGAGAGATCATAAATCCAACCAAGGAAAAAACAAGAAATAATTGTTTGAATCCATATGATAGATCTCTTAGTAAGGCAAGAAACAATAATGAGTCATATCATGCCAGTAGTTACAAATAGCAGATAAAAGAGAAAATATCTTGTGTAGAATCATAAGAGAGTACATGGAAATAGACTAATTTAGTACAATTATTTTATCCTTATGGTATCCTTACTTATTGACATGGGAGATTGAATGATATATAAGTAATTTGATCAAGTAACCAGTGAATCCACCTAGTTAATGCAATAGATATCGACTAGAAATAAAACTATGTTTGGATAAGACAATCATTTTCAATTAGGGATGATGGTAAAGGGAATACTTAAGGATAGATTAGATGATTTTTTTATTATCTATATAGCCATATTTTTCTCTGATCTAGCTACATGAATATTGTCATGGTTCACTAATTCATATAACTAGTGTTGTAGGAATTAGAAAGGTGTCCTTTCCATCATTAACACCTACAATACTAGGTATAATATACCTATATTTTGTTTGATAATACTGGTCTAAAATACATAGGTTAACGGTTTAAAATTCATTTTATAACATTTATAAGATTTGCATATGTTTGGAAGAGGTTATAGTGATAAAAATTCTTAATATATAAAAGGATATATTATATAGGTTCTTGTAGGTTTTCTCCAGGTAGAACCTTAACCAATGTATTAATGAATTATTGTCAAACTTGTGGAGAGCATATAGATTAAATGCAACATCATATATCTCTTCTCCTAATTATTCTAATATCCATCGTTACCTAATTGATGTGTCAATTAAGAAAGTAGATTGGTAAGGTATAGCACCATAGAAATTTTAGCTCATATGATCTCCATAAGAAGAGAGATCATAAATCCAACCAAGAAAAAAACAAGAAAAAATATTGGTTTGAATGCATATGATAGATTTCATTGTAAGGAAAGAAAAAATAATGAGTCATATCATGATGCCAGTCGTTACAAATAGCATATCAAAGAGAAAATATATATCTTGTGTAGAATCAGAAGAGAGTCTTTGGAAATAGACTAATTTAGTACAATTATTTTATTCTTATGGTATCCTTACTTATTGACATCGGACCTTGAATGATATATAAGTAATTTTATCAAGTAACTAGTAAATCCACCTATGCATAAATGCATGGAGTAGATACCGAGTAGAAATAATACTATGTTTGGATATTGTAATTAACCTCAACATATAACCTCAGATGAAATTAATGACATCCCTTATGTGGTAAGCTTGTAAAATTGATTACTAGTGCACTTGAATACATTGAAACAAACTCAGTACTGCCCCCATCCTTCTACAAATAAACATCACAATCAATGCATTATAAGCCATGGTTATTAATTACATTATTTAACTTCATGTCATCCACCACAATAGGCTAATATACATGGCCGATTTCATGGTATACCCTCTCAACCTCCTTATTTGTGTCAAGTCATTTTCCTTGTGAAATCAATTCATTAAAGGATTATTAATGTAAGTATCAATATTTGGTTGATCACAACCACTCTCCTTCATATGCTCTAGTACTAGTGGAAGATAAATGACAACTTTGCCTCCTTTGTAATTATGTCCATTATTCAAGGTAGTATCTGTTACCTCATTAATTGGTGTCAATCATTTTGATCAATTAGGGATCTGATGGTTAAGGGAATACTAGTTAAGGATATATTAGAAGAAATTTTGGATCTATATAGCCTACATCATTTTCTCTAATATAGCTACACGATTTTCATGGTTCACTAATTCATATAACAAGTGTTGTAGGAATTAGAAAAATTAAAGGCATCCTTTCCATCGACATTAACACCTACATTACTAGGTATAATATAAAAATAATTTGTTTGATAATTATAAAGATATGGAGGGTTGACATTATTATGTTAAAAATTATACTTAGGATAATATGGTTGGGTTCACATCATATTCATATGGTCCCTCAAACAAGTTATCAGATTATCATTAGGATAATAGTTTCAATGGTATAATATAGGTCTAAAATACATAGGTTATTAATGCCAGTTCAAATTCCTTTTATCTATATAAGAATTGGATGTGATTGGAAGAGGTTATAATGATAACAATTCTTAATATTTAAAAGGATTATATAGGTTCCTGTAGGCTTTCTCCAGGACGTAGGACCTTAACCAATGTATTAATGTATTGTCAAACTTATGGAGAGCATATAGATTATATGCATTAACACCATATATTTCTTCTCATAATTACTATAATATCCCTCGTTACCTAATTGATACGTCAATTAATAAAGGATATTTGTAAGGAATACCACCATAGAAATTTTGGCTCATATGATCTCCATAAGAAGAGAGATCATAAATCCAACCAAGAAAAAAACAAGATAAAATTGTTTCAATATTGCATATGATCATAGATCTCTTTGTAAGGAAAGAAAAAATAATGATTCAAATAATGATGTCAATTATAGTTACAAATAGTAGATCAAAGAGAAAATATATATCTTGTGTAGAAGCAATAAGAGAGTCTATTGAAATAAACTAATTTAGTACAGTTATTTTATCCTTTTGGTATCATTACTTATTAATAGGGGACCTTCAATGAATATATATAAGTAATTTGATCAAGTAAGCTGTAAATCCACCTACGTATAAATGCATGCAGTACTAGATACCGAGTAAAAATAATACCATGTTTGGATATTGTAACCTGATCAACATCTAACCTCAAATGAAATTATATAATGGCATACCTTATGTGGTAAGCTTATAAAATTGATTACTAGTGCACTTGAATACATTGAAACAAACTCACTACTGCCCCATTCTTAATATACAAATAAACATCACAATCAATGCATTATAAGCCATGGTTATTACATTATTTAACTGCATGTCATCCACAATAGGATAATATACATGGCCAATTTCATGGTATACCCTCTCAACCTCCTTATTTGTATCATGTCATTTTCCTTGTGAAATCAATTCATCAAAGGATTATTAATGTAGGTATGAATATTTGGTTGATCACAACTATTTTCCTTCATATGCTCTAGTACTAGTGCAAAATAAATGACAACTTTTCCTCCTTTGCACTTATGTCCATTATTCAAGGTAGTATATGTTAAGTCATTAATTGGTGTCAATCATTTTGATAAGTTATGGATGATGGTTAAGGGAATAATAGTTAAGGATAGACTAACAGACATTTTGGATCTATATAGCCATCTTTTTCTCTGATATAGCTACAAGATTGTCATGGTTCACTAATTCATATAACAAGTGTTGTAGGAATTAGAAAAATTAAAGGTGTCCTTTCCATCAACATTAACACCTACATTACTAGGTATAATATACCTATAATTTTTTTAATAATTATAAAGAGATGGAGGTTTGACGTTGTAGGATAAAAATTATACTTAGGAGGAGATGGTCGGGGTCACATCATATTCATATGGTCCCTCAAACAAGTTATTAGATTATCATTAGGAGAATAGTTTCAATGGTATAATACAGGTCTGAAATACATAGCTTATTATTGTCGGTTCAAATTCCTTTTATCTTTATAAGAATTGCATATGGTTGGAAGAGGTTATAATGATAACAATTTTTAATATTTAAAAGGATTATATAGGTTCTTGTAGGTTTTCTCTAGGAAGTAGGACCTTAACCAATGTATTAATGAATTGTCAAACTTGTGGAGAGAATATATATTATATGCATTAACACCACATATTTATTGTCATAATTACTATAATATCCCTCGTTACCTAATTTATATGTCAATTAAGAAAGGAGATTTGTAAGGCGTACCACCATAGAAATTTTAGCTCATACGATCTCCATAAGAAGAGAGATCATAAATCCAACCAAGAAAAAAACAAGTGAAATTGTTTGAATATTGCATATGATCATAGATCTCTTTGTAAGGCAAGAAAAAATAATGAGTCAAATAATGGTGCTAGTTCTAGTTACAAATAGCAGATCAAAGAGAAAATATATATCTTGTGTATAAGCATAAGAGAGTCTATGGAAATAGACTAATTTAGTATAGTTATTTTATCCTTATGGTATCCTTACTTATTGAGAGGGGACCTTCAATGAAGATATATAAGTAATTTGATCTACTAAGCAGTAAATCCACCTACGTATAAATGCATGCAGTACTAGATACCGAGTAAAATATTACCATGTTTGGATATTGTAACTTGATCAACATCTCACCTCAAATGAAATTATATAATGGCATCCCTTATGTGGTAAGCTTATAAAATTGATTACTATTGCACTTGAATACATTGAAACAAACTCACTACTACCCCATCCTTTATCTACAAATAAACATCACAATCAATTCATTATAAGCCATAGTTATTACATTATTTAATTTCATGTCATCCACCACAATAGGCTAATATAAATGGTCAATTTCATGGTATGCCCTCTCAACATCCTTATTTGTATCATGTAATTTTCCTTGTGAAATCAATTCATCAAAGGATTATTAATGTAAGTATGAATATTTGGTTGATCACAACTATTTTTCTTCATATGCTCCAGTAATAGTGCAATATAAATGAAAACTTTGCCTCCTTTGCACTTATGTCCATTATTCAAGGAAGTATATGTTACTTCATTAATTGATGTCAATCATTTTGATCAGTTAGGGATGATGGTTAAGGGAATACTAGTTAAGGATAGATTAGAAGAAATTTTGGATCTATATAGCCATCTTTTTCTCTGATATAGCTACAAGATTTTCATGGTTCACTAATTCATATAATAAGTGTTGTAGGAAATATAAAAATTAAAGGTGTCTGTTCCATCGACATTAACACCTACATTACTAGGTATAATATACCTATAATTTGTTTGATAATTATAAAGAGATGTAGGGTTGACGTTGTAGGTTAAAAATTAAACTTAGGAGGAGATGGTCGGGGTCACATCATATTCATATGATCCCTCAAACAAGTTATCAGATTATCATTAGGAGAATAGTTTCAATGGTATAATACAGGTCTGAAATATATAGGTTATTATTGCTGGTTCAAATTCCTTTTATCTTTATAAGAATTGCATATGGTTGGAAGAGCTTATAATGATAACAATTCTTAATATTTAAAAGGATTATATAGGTTCTTGTAGGTTTTCTCCAGGACGTAGGATGTAGGACGTAGGACCTTAACCAATGTATTAACATCGTATATTTCTTGTCATAATTACTATAATATCCCTCGTTACCTAATTCATATGTCAAATAAGAAAGGATATTTGTAAGGCATACCACCATAGAAATTTTAGCTCATATGATCTCCATAAGAAGAGAGATCATAAATCCAACCAAGATTTTTTTTTTGAATATTGCATATGATCATAGATCTCTTTGTAAGGAAAGAAAAAATAATGAGTCAAATAGTGATTCGTGTTATAGTTACAAATAGTAGATCAAAGAGAAAATATATATCTTGTGTAGAAGCATAAGAGAGTCTATGGAAATACACTAATTTAGTACAGTTATTTTATCCTTATGCTATCCTTACTTATTGAAAGGGGACCTTCAATGAATATATATAAGTAATTTGATCAAGTAAGAGGTAAATCTACCTACATATAAATGCATGCAGTGCTATATACCGAGTAAAAATAATACTATTTTTGGATATTGTAACCTGATCAACGTCCAACCTCAGATGAAATTATATAATGACATCCCTTATGTGGTAAGACTATAAAATTGATTACTAGTGCACTTGAATACATTGAAACAAACTCACTACTACCCCCATCCTTAATCTACAAATAAACATGATAAAAAAATAATGAGTCATATAATGATGCTAGTTATAGTTACAAATAGCAGATCAAAGAGAAAATATATATCTAGTGTAGAAGCATAAGAGAGTTTAAGGAAATAGACTAATTTAGTACAATTATTTCATACTTATGGTATCATTACTTAGTGAGAGGGGACCTTCAATAAATATATATAATTAATTTGATCAAGTAAGTCGTAAATCCACCTACATATAAAGGCATGCAATAGATACCGAGCAAAAATAATACCATGTTTGGATATTGTAACCTCAACATCTAAGCTCAGATGAAGTTAATGATCACATCCCTTATGTGGTAAGATTATAAAATTTATTACTAGTGCACTTGAATACATTGAAACAAACTCACTACCCCCATCCTTCTACAAATAAACATCACAATCAATGCATTATAAGCCATGGTTTTTACATTATTTAACTTCATGTCTACATCCACTAGAATAGGATAATATACATGGTCGCTTGATTTCATGGTATATGCTCTCAACCTCCTTAGTCATATCATGTCATTTTCCTTGTGAAATCAATTCACCAAATGATTATTAATGTAAGTACTAATATTTTGTTGATCATGAACATTTTCCTTCATATGCTCCAGTACTAGTGCAAGATAAATGACAACTTTGCCTCCTTTTCACTTATGTCCATTATTCAAGGTAGTATATGTTACTTCATTAATTGGTGTCAATTATTTACAGTTAGGGATGATGGTTAGGGGAATACTAGTTAAGGATAGATTAGATGAAATTTGGATCTATATAGCCATCTTTTTCTCTGATATAGCTACAATTAGATTGTCATGGTTCACTAATTCATATAACAAGTGTTAATGTAGGAATTAGAAAAATTATAGGTGTCCTTTCCATCATTAACACCTACATTACTAGGTATAATATACCGTATAATTTTTTTTATAATTATAAACAGATGGAGGGTTGACATTGTAGGTTAAAAATTATACTTAGAAGGAGATGGGGTTCACATCATATTCATATGGTCCGTCAAACAAGTTACCAGATTATCATTAGGAGAATAGTTTCAATGGTATAATACAGGTTTGAAATACATAGGTTATTAATGTCGGTTCAAATTCCTTTTATCTTTATAAAAGTTGCATAGGGTTGGAAGAGGTTATAATGATAAAAATTCCAAATATTTAAAAGGATGATAGAGGTCGTTCTTATAGGTTTTCTCTAGGTAGGAACTTAACCAATGTATTAATGAATTGTCAAACTTATGGAGAGAATATAGATTATATGCATTAACACTGTATATTTCTTCTCATAATTACTCTAATATCCTTAGGTATAAATGTAGTAGATACCTACTAGAAATAATAATATGTTTGGATGTACCTCAACATCTAACCTTAGATGAAAATGAAATTCCTTATGTGGTAAGGTAAAATTGATTAATATTGCACTTGAATCTATTCAAACAAACTCATTGTCACCATCCTTATAAAAGTAAACCTCACATTCAATGCCTTAGAAGCCATGCTTATTAGAGTATTTAACTTCATGTCATCCACCACAATAGGTTAATATTGCATTTCCTTTTGATGCATTTCTTTGGTTCCCTCCTTCCTTCCTTTAGTCCACCTACATGACTCGTAGTACCAGGGTCCTTACTGTTTCCATTCAAAACGTTGAGAGAAAACTCGGGTGTTTTTTCTATCTATACCAAAAAAAAAGGAAATTAAATTTACCAAAAAGAAACAAAAAAAAGAAATTAAAAAAAGAAAAAAAATGGGACCCTTAACATAACTTTTCACATTTTATCTCTTGCGAATAGTTTTGTCGGGAAAGGGCGACGTTTTATTTTTGCATAGGCCAGCGTTTACTTGTTTTGATTCTAGTATTCAACACCACGAAAGATGAAGCTAAGTTGTTGGGATATACTGAGGTGATCTGCGTGAGTTGTAACTTAAGTTTCACTACATTCTTGTTCTGAGTTCTTTATTGACAGAGATCAAAATATTGGTTCCTATGCTACAAAATTTTAAAAATTCTGTAAAAATTCGCGTTTCCTCTAGGGCTAACCGTGGATTGTGGTGGCTCTTTCTAGCTGAGTCGTGAACTATTTGACATTCATTTAGCTGGGTTGTGAATTTATTGTGAGCACTAGAGTTGGATTTCATTTTCCCACTACTGCAAGACCGTTATCGTGTTCATATTTGGGAATACTACTTTTATTTAATGCAAAAAAAAAATCCTCATCACAACAAATGGGAATACTACTTTTATTTAATTTAAATTGTTAGAACATATTACCTTGTACTTTAATAACAATCTAATAGGCTATGGCTAATCAACACTCTAATAATTTAAAAAAAAACAGGCAAAGCATGTTATGAAACAAAATCCAAAAAATCTGATTGTGAAATTTTCAAAAAGAACATGTCAAAATGATCAAATGGGAAAGAAAGGGATATGCATATCAGAAGGTAAATATTTAGAAATAGAACAATGTATTTCCTTATGTAGTTATATGATTATTATTTTTATTGTATGATGATGTTAGGAATATGTTTAATAACATTCTTGGCTACAATTACAAAGAAGAGGAAAATACAAACAATAGCAAAGAATATTAGTACACCTTCTATTCCTGTGAATGACTTTACTAGTCCTAACAAAGAATCAAATGGAAAAGATACATTTTCCTCTTTTCAGGAGGAGGAGCAACATGAACAAGGTAAGCCCATTAATTCAGATTTTTCTAGTTCCTTATAACTATGAATCTTATGATTAAGAAATCCATAACACCTTTACGTGCCCTTCTTTTATAGAATATGTTCACAAACAACCATGCCATATGGATAACAATGTAGAAGGGGAAGATCCCTCGACACAAAAATAGGCGGAGAAACATGAAGAACAATGTAAGGTCATTAATGTATAGTTTTGTAGTTCTTCATAAATAAAATTTTATGACTTTGAAATACATAACACCTTTAGTTGCCCTTCTTTTATAGAAGATGTTCACAAAGAACAATGCTAACAAGATATTAGTATACAAGGTGAAGATCCCTCTACACAAGCACCGACAGAGAAAGTCAAGAAGAAAGATAAAGGAGCAAATAAATGTGCAAAAATCAATAACTTGGAGGAAAAGATCGGAATTCATATCAATGAAAGGAACCAACCAATTGGTCCAAACTCTGTGAAGCTATCTTCATTATTAGGTGTGCTTGCAAGGGAAATGCTTCCAATCAATTATTCTAATTGGAGGAAGGTTTCAGATCAATTAAAGGAGGACTTGTCGAACTTTATTAATGTGAGTATTAGACATTATGTGTATTTGTTTTCAACATTTCTATTTTTGGATGATTTTGAACTTTATTTTCAAACCATGTATGGCATCTAAAGATGCAATTCTTGTATGTTGCAAGAAAAATTCATATTCCCTCCGGTCCTTAAAGAATATTGTATGAAATCCATTGGCCATAATGCAAACAGTCATAGATATCGGTTGACCAAAACATACTGTGAACCTTATGGGTCAATAGAGGAAATATTAAAAAATGTTGCTCCAATTAGGATAAGTGAGACAATGTGGAAAGAATTCGTCCTATCACGAGCCACCACTGAATTCATAGTAAGCAAAAAGTTCACATATTATATAATCAAGTTTTTAAGAATGTCTATTGGCTTGTAATGTTTACTTATATATGTTATTTTCAATTGATTACTAGGATATGAGGAAATAAAACAAGGAAAATACAGGAAAGGAGAGGGACTTCCACACCTCTGGATGTCGAGGTTATCAACGGGTCGAAGATGATATGGTATACAGCTGTAATGATATTTTATCTGATATGAGAAATATTAGCATATTTTAGTTTCATTTAAATGTCACAAACTAACCATACTATTTCACTTGTTACAACTAGAAATAATCTATAGCCTCTGATGATACAACTACAAGCATTACTAGGGTTGACTTATGGAAGATGTTCCATCAAAAGAAGGATGGCACTCCAATCACACCAGCTATAGGATAAACAATAGTATGTTCTCAACCTTTTAATTTAGATATTGATTAAAATTTGATTTTACATGTTAGAAATGTTTTCTTCTATGATATGATTTAATTGTATCTCAATGTTAGCAAAAAATTGAATAAGCAAAAGTAGAAGTTGCATCTCAAGACTTTGCATCTAGGGACGATTCCCTTGCCAAAGTACTAGGGGTTGATTCAAGAGGACGATGTCATGGCGTTTTCTTAGGATTTATGCCAACTAACTTGTTTGGAAAAATTCCATACAAGGAGGTGCTAGCTGTAAGCCAAGCAACAGTGAGAGAAAAAACAGAGGAAATATCATCTTTGAAAACAACAATAAGTGAACTACTGAAAAGAGTAGAAGATATGAAGAGAGAACATGTGGTCAACAAAGAAAGTGTTGGTGTCCAATTCTTTACTCTTGTCTTAGTATACATATTTCCAGAGTAATGATATGAAGGCTAATATCTGAATGCTCATATAAACAATGTCCTACTATATAAAATGCTCAGGCTGAAATCATGCTTGTGGCGGAGGTTAGTTGTTTATCTATTATTTGAAAAAATATCTTTTTTCATCTTTTGAATATATATATATATTAATTTTTTTTCCTTGACAAAGTAATACAGGTGACATAACAACCCCTAGGAATGGACTAACACAAAAGAAATTAACTTCAATGCATACTCCATCATCTTTAGTAAGTATTGGAAAATTTCATAATTTAGATCAATTTTATTTTATTTTATCAATATACTATAAATTATTGTATGTTGGGTGTAGAGTTGTGCATCAAAATATGATGAACATTTGGTAAAGAAAACACCAATGGTTCCATCGAAACTGCAAATTGACAAAATGAAAACATCAATTCATGTAAGATTGTAATTATTTAATCTAGAATCATCAATATTTAAATTCTTATTTCCATGCATCTTACTTTGTCTCATTTATTTGCAAGGTCAAGATAATAATGAGTTGACACCAACTTCCCAATTGGGGCTAGTAGGAAAGAAATGCTTTCTCATTGCATTAAACTCAAGGGTTAAAGTTGCAAGGGCAAAAATACATAAGACTAACTCAAATGCAATGGTACACTGTGTCCTTGTTGGAAAAGGCTATTATATTATGAATCCGACAAAAAAATTAGATCCTCTATTTGAAAATATACCTCTACCACGTCCCAGTAGCACATTATGTACTCTAGCATATGCTTTGTTGAGCTTCATTCCTTGGCATAAGGATGACATTTAACTATGTAATTAGTGCTTATACTATGTGACTAGTGATTTTAGTGATGTTGTATCAACTGAGAATAGTTGATTTTTTGAATATTTATACTTGGATCAGGACATAGTTTATAAATTTTGTGTAGTTCGGGATTAATCTACTTAAATAAAATTTTTGCCACAAGTTGCAATTATATGCCATGAGCACAATTTTTGATTTTGTAATATATTAGTATTATATAATCTTCGTTGCATGTGAAAAGAGATGTTGTGCTGTGAATATGTGGAATTACCAGTCTGTATATCATATTTTCATTAACCTTTTTTTTTTAAAATTAGTTTGTCCTTCTATTTCCTTCTATTTCCAAAAACATACATTTACAGAAAAAAAACACATTAATATAAATTATTTTCCACATTATAGCAAGAATAAGAAAATTACCATAATTAAATATTTAAAGGAGTAAACTTGCATCCAGAAACAAATTCATATGCAATGATTAAAAATAATAGTAAGTTGATTTCTTAACTCAATTGAGGCTAGGACCTTTTATGTTGTACGAAACAACCAATCTATAGATCATTTTGAATTTGAAAATCAAAACTAAGTTTAAAAACAGACTACTCGATTTTCACACTGAAGTCACCATGTTTTTTTGTTGTAAGTGGTAGTGTTACTAAAAAAGTGGTAGTGTTAAAAAAAAGTGGTAGTGTTACAAAAAAAGTCACTTCAGAGACACATTCCTACTCAAAGAGAAAAGCAGGTAGATAGTTTGTCATAAGAGACAACATGAAAGTGGTGTTGATGGATTCCTAAGTTTGTCATAAGAGACCCTCAAGAAGAATTTATGGACCTGCCACAACTGTGGTTTAGGGAAATTAGACGAAGCATAGGAGAAGATAAGAAAATGTCCAAGTATGGAATTATTGGTAAAATATGCCTAACTAGCCTTAGGGAAATGAAGGCCACAACTCATGGGATGATGACAAAATATTATCAGAGTGTCGATCTCTAGAGTGTTGTATGGTGCATCCAACCATATCATTAGCCTGGAAAAAAAGTATTTCAGGAAGAATATATCAATCTAATAAAAGTGCCTCTCAGCCATATTTGCACTGCTACAGAAAAATGCCCGCCAAGGAGAGAGAAAGAAGCTCCAGAAGATGAAAGTGGTTTTGATGCTTTGTTGAAGAAAATGCCCGAAGCACAAATGATTTGTTGAATAAAATGATCGCCACAAATTCTTTGTTGAAGAAAATGCCCACAGCACATGGGGATATTGTAGGTTGCTATTTTGTCTACTCAACCATGGTCTCATTTTGTCCAAATAGACCCTGAAGTAGAATTTATGGGCCCGCCACAACTGTGGTTTAGGGAAATTAGATCAAGCATAGGAGAAGATAAAAATTTGACCAAGTATGGAATTATTGGTAAAATCTTCCTAACTGGTATTAGGGAAATGCCCGCCATAGGTCATAGGATGATGATAAAAATATTATGAGAATGTGGATATCTAGAGTGTTGTATGGTGCATCCAAGCATATCATTATCATGACCAAATTTAAACATCTTTCAGGAAGAATATATCAATCTGCCAAAAGTGCCTCTCAGCCATATTTTCACTACTATAGAAAAATGCCCGCCAAGGTGAGAGAAAGAAGCTCAAGAAGATGAAAGTGGTCTTAATTCTTTGTTGAAGAAAACATTAGAGGAAATTTCAACTCAAAATGGGCCTTTTAACTTTTATTCAAATTACATGTCATCATGTGTTAGCCAATGAAATTGATTTAAATTTGAAATATCGTATAGGTCTTAAACACTTTTTTAATATAAATTTGGGGATAGGTATCATAAAAAAAACTATTTTTTTGTTTGTATTTTTGACATATTCCCCATGTTTTTACTCAAATTTCGATCGGTAGAGATCGTTGGATGTGGAATTAAATTCCGCATCCAACGAGTACCCACTCGGCATACTTTTGACGGACCCCGCTACCTCAAAAACAAGAAATACCTGAAAAAAATGGAATGATGATGTCATCATTCCATTTTTTCAGGTATTTATTGTTTTTGGGGTAGCGGGGTCCATCAAAAGTATGCTGAGTGGGTACTCATTGGATGCAGAATTTAATTCCGAATCCAACAAGCTCTCTTGATCGAAATTTGAGTAAAAACACGGGGAGATATGTCAAAAATACAAACAAAAAAGTAGTTTTTTTTCTTTTCTTCCTCCAAAATTAATAAATATTATTTTATTATTTTAACTATTATTTTATTAGTTCATTTTAGGAGGCCCATTTTGAGTTGAAATTTCCTCTAATGTACCCGCCACAAATGCTTTGTTGAAGAAGATGCTCGCAGCGCATGGGGATATTGTAGGCTATTGTTTTGTCTACTCAACCATGGTCTTAGTTGGTCCAAATAGACCCTGAAGTAGAATTTATGGACCTGCCACAACTATGGTTTAGGTAAATTAGACCAAGCATAGGAGAAGATAAAAAATTGACCAAGTATGGAATTATTGGTAAAATATGCCTAACTGGTCTTAGGGAAATGCCCGCCATAGGTCATAGCATGACGATAAAAATATTCTGAGACTATGAATCTCTAGAGTGTTGTATGGTGCATCCAACCATATCATTATCCTAACCAAAAATTATTTCAAGAAGAAGATATCAATCTACCAAAAGTGCCTCTTAGCCATATTTTTATTGCTCCATAGAAATGCCCACCAAGGAGAGAGAAAGAAGCTCCAGAAGATGAAAGTGGTATTGATGGATTCACCTTGTTGGCCTCTACCCAATGTGTATCTCACTTTCCAAGTTTAAAGGAAAAATGAAATCACCTTGGTGACCTAGGGTTTGAATAGAACTAGTTAAGTGTTAGACAAAGAGTTTGAGAGACCACTTGGAAATTCCCACAAGGGGGTGTTCCTTTGATGATAAAATTCATCAGATGATATGGTCCTATTCATTGTTGAAATGGATATCTAGCCATGCTCTTGGTTTTTCCTTTGGATATCTTTAACATTAATATAATTTATTTTCCACATTGTAGCAAGAATAACAAAAAGACCAAAATTAAATATTTAAAGGAATAAGCTTGCAGCAAGAAACAAATTAATATGCAATAAATAACAATAATAGTAAGATGATTTCTTAAGTCAATTAAGGACAGGATAAGTTTATGTATTTTATTAAGTACAGTTCCTAATCTTGCATTCCTTAGTTTTCATTTCTAAGCGTGCATTCCTAAGCTTTCATTCCTCAGCTTGCTTTCCTCAACGCGCATTCCTAAGCTTTCATTCATCATAGTGCATTCCTTAGAATGCATTCCTCAGCATGCATTCCTAAGCTTGCATTCCTCAGCATGCACACCAAACCAACCATTACCGACGCAATTGAATTTGGGTTGTCGCGTACTATGGCAACAGATGAAACATGGGCATCTTGCACCATGACAACAAGCACAAGGGACTTCTCTACCATGACATCAGGAGAAGCGTAGGGTTCCCAGGTTGAATGGTTCACGGTGAAAAAATTCCAAGAGAATGCTGATGAATGGAGTGATACAAGCATATGGCCAACTGGTATGTTAAATATCCTTTTAAGAGCAAGAGTGGATAGGTTTATTTTTGGGCATTTTAATTATCAAAATGATGAGATAGATGATGCCATCTATAGTTACAATCATGGTCTATGGAATTGCATATTTTTGGGAAGAGGGTTCATCTAGACCACGATTTGGTTTCTAGAGCAACCAAAATTCCACAAAGAGAGGGGGAAATGTTAAAATCATGGAAAACCCCCAAGGAAGAAAAGATTCAGATGGCCTATAAAATTTGTGGCAAATGGGTTGTTATTCCTAGAAATGGTATAAAAATGGAATATGTTCCTCAAGGAATATACAAATCCCTGATTCATATTATCCTTAGGACCATTATGAATCACCATAAGCAGAATGATATTTTGGGTGATTGCATGAAGCTATTCGTACACTGGGTTGAAGAGATGGCCATAGATGTCCCTCATCTATTAGCTAGGAAATTGCACTCTCCATTGAAATATAGTAAAATGAAAAGGGTAAACTTCACTTACCTAGGCACACTGCAAAAAATTATTGATTTATGTCGACCCAGTGTTGCAGGGTCAAATTCTATAAGAACATACATTAGGAAGCCTAAAGAACAACAAAATAATGAGGAATTACCTCAACCATCTTTAAAGAGCAATGTAGAAGAAGTTTCTACTATCACTACATCAACAATACATGGCCAACCTTTAGAGGACAATATGGAACCTGTGGTAAATGACATTCCTTCACTTTCCCTTGAAGAAGATGTTGCTGTCACAACTTTGGTTGGAATGCATGGAAATGAAAATGAAAATCAATGGGAGGAATTTGTGAACAATAATATGGACCATTCACCGACGAGTGATGAATACCTAATTGATGCCAAATATTCTTTTGATGATAGAATTTTATTTATTTATTTGATAAAATGGTACATTTCAAAGAACAATCTACATTCTGGGATGATTCCTTCAAAGCTAGCGACGAATTGTGCAGAACTAAGGATGTCCAAATTCTTGATTTGGTACATTATTTTACAGGTTTAGAGAAAATAATTGTGGAAACTGAACAAATAATTGGCTAGAAGGATCAATTTATTAAGGATCAATGTTCTAAATTTACCGTAGTTCTAGCAGAATTGATTTTTGACCTTGACATACTGAAATACATGTATCAGGCTCAAAAGAAAAAAGATGAGGAAACTATAGGGAGACTTGAAAATGAGCTGAAAAACAGGCTTGAAGTTTTGAACATGCCAACACTGAAGACTCTATTTGGTAAAGAAGAAAAACTTCAGCAAGAATTGAAGCAGAAATAAACATTTATTGCAGGTTTGAAGGTTGAGTTTGAAAATGCATTGAGAGAAATTATCATTAAACAACAAAATGAGACCGCATAATATCAAACAAGATTGGAAAAATTGAATAAAGCAATTAAAAACAAAAATGAGTTTCTACAAAACAAGAGAATTGAAAGGATTTCAGTAACTCTTGAGGCTAAAAGTGTTGGAAGAGAAAAAAAATCAATAGTCAAGGGTAACCAAGTCTACACACCATAAGAATCAATAGTCAAGGGTAAATAGGTATGCACACCAGAAGAATCAACAGTCAAGGGTAAACAGGTCTGCACACCAGAAGAATCAACAGTCAAGGGTATACAAGTCTGCACACCAAAAGAATCAACAGTCAAGGGTAAACAGGTCTACACACCAGAATAATCAACAATCAAGGGTAAAAATATCAGCACAACAAAAGAATCCAAAGTCAAGAGTAAAAAGGCCATCACACCAAAACGTTTTGGTAGTACAAAACTAGGTGATGTAACTATGGAGAGCTTACTCCAGTTTCAAAAGTCCTTGCAACAATGAGAGAAGACCTTGAATGAAGTTGCTTCAACTATAAATGTTGTAGAGTTTACATTTGGCTCATCAGATCCAACATCGAAAAAGAAGATAGAGGAGGAGAAGGAGGCCGAAATTAGATAACTTCAGCAAAAAATATTGGATAAGGGAAAAGCACTACATTTGGGATGTGATAGTGAGATACAAGATTTGAAATCCCAAATTAAAGATTTGCAGAATAAACCTGTGGCAGAAGCAATTTTGTATGATCCATCTGATAGCAATTTGAGGGCACAAGATCTTGAGAAGGAGGTACAACAGGTCAAGAGAAAATTAAGTGCGGTTCAATATGAGATGAAGTGGAAAAAGGATGATATTAAAAGAAATGAAGATGAGCACTCAAACCAAAAAAATAATAATGTAGATATGTTGAAGAAATTCCTAGAAGAAAAAGATAGATTGCATACAAAAGTGATAAATCTTGCAAACAAAGTGAAAGAGAAAGAAACACAATTAAAACATATGGCCAATGAAGCTTCTGTAGAACTGGAGGGTTCTGGAAAAGGAAAGAGAAGCTATAGCAAATTTTCTTATTCTAAAAAGGAGGAATTGCAAAAACCTCCCAAGCATCCTATAGTTCTAGAATAATATGGTGTACATTTGATGTCTATGTACATACTAAATATTGTTGTAATATAAATTGTCAGTATTTCTCGGCAATGCATATATTTTGATATAGTTAATGTGTTTCTAATGTGTAATACAAGTGTAATCTACAATCCTGTTGTTAGGAATTTCGCACCTTCTATGGATAGAAGTTGTTCCTCTGGTCTGAATGGTTCAGATCCATAACAAATAAGTCACAACAAGGCTGATAGACTTCTCCTAGGAACTACAGACACCTGGAATACAATCTTCAGAGATTGATGTGGTCCTTCACCTATGGAAAAATATCTCCAAGAAGATACTTGCAAAAACACATCAAACACGAAAGATCAAACGTACCAAAGTATTATCTATAGATATATATTGGTGACTAAGGAATCTAATAATAAACATGCAATATTATACATAACAACTATATGGGAAGAAAACTAACTTTGCATTGATAAATAATGAAAGAGTTTACAACCTATGTCTTAGTGTTGATGCACTCCTCCAAAAAATCGATGTCTTATCCCCTATAGCTCCAACTTGCTCCTCTATACTCACTCTTGATGGATCATGCTAGAATGTCAAAATGGTAGCATGACTTTTCTCTCTCCTCAACTGTAATAACCCAAAAATTCGTAAAAATTTAAAAAAAATTAAGTGACATAAAATGTCTATAGTCGCAGCTAAGTAAATACTAAAGGTTAGTGGAAAAAATGAAATAGTTTATAAAAGAACATGGGATTGTTTCTTTAAAAGAACCTGTAAACTAATGGATGTAATCTTAAACACCTGTGTTAGTAATATTAATGAATTAACAACTTTAATTCTATCAGAGTTAGAAAAGGACTTGCATTTTGCTGCTGCTAGATATACTAATGATTAACTTTTGTCAAGTAGGTAAGAATTCTTGTATGAGATCGGGGCATACTTAGCATTCTGCTAGCTCAATTGGACTCCTGGTTCCTTACAGGTTTAGTAGGTAAGAGTAAGATCCAGTATGTGTTATTTTAAATTACCTTGAGAAATTACTTTCCTAGCATGATTAAGATGCTAGTTTTAGAAAAGGGTTAAATACATTGCTTGTATTCAAGGAGGTAATGTCAAATATTTTTCAGTTGATATAAATCCAATGTTGTATTTATAACTAACATCAAAATGAATTTTTATCAAAAACATAAAACAAGGGTTTAAATTGCAAGAACAAGTACTTACCAAAGTTCTTCAATCGTCTGAAGATTATTCTCTAAAAATCTAAAGAACACATCATTTTTGTTTTCTTGTGTTGACAGTAATGGTTATTTATAAATTTCCATACAGAGAATAGAGCTCATGGTTTGGGCTTAAGTTCACTTCAAACTGTTTGGTGTTTCTCGTAGCTATTCTCACTTCAACACTCAATAGATGTCCTTCTCTTAAAGCATGATCAAGTTACCTATGTTTTTCAATTATAATTTTAACAATGGGT
The DNA here is from genome assembly GCA_001517045.1 of Pseudotsuga menziesii. NCBI lineage: Eukaryota > Viridiplantae > Streptophyta > Pinopsida > Pinales > Pinaceae > Pseudotsuga > Pseudotsuga menziesii. Next base: position 173,147 of record LPNX010200524.1, read on the forward strand.
TGTTAGAATTTTATCAGGATTCTCCAACAATATTTAGTCTTCAGTTTCTTGAACATTCCTTCAACAAAACAAGATAAAGACTATGTTTTCAGAACTTCAAGGCTTTCCTTTTTACTATGGTTATAAATTATAATATGACCATCTCATAACTCTTTTACTATTTCAAATAATACACAATCTATTCGACTTGTTTGAATAACATGAAGATATTCTAGGATAACAAGAGTATCTAAGTTGTATCCTAAGGTAGAATACCTAAGTATCAAACCACCATGATGAATTTAAATGATGGAAATCATATGTTGTATAGTTTTGAAATGATTCTTGGTTTTGATAATGCAAAATGTTTGATGCAACACTGACTATAGATTTAAATCCATGCTTGAAGAAATATTTGGAAGGGCACATGGATTGTTTACATCCACTCAAGGGTTGAATTAAAACCTTGAAACCCTATTCATTTTCATTGCAGAACGTGGGTTCCTCCTTCGTGTTGGCCGAGCTGAGAGCTCACAGCCATGGGAGACCTATAACCTTCTTCGAATTGGGCATTTCACCTCCAATTTCTACGCTATGACTGTTGGGAGAAGTTGTTAATGGTTTTGGTAATTTTAAGTGTTGAATAGTTACAGCAAGAGTGTGTAATGGCTTTTCTTTGTGGCTCGATTGATGTGCTTGATTTAACCTACAATTGAACACTCATAGCTTCTGCCTTCGTCTGGTTGAGTCTATTTCCTTGTGTTTCCTTTGCAGAGGTGACTTCACGTCTTCTTTCCTTTCAGCATGGTACCAAATGCGACCTGGTGTGGCCATCTCTCTTCCTCTTCAACTCCAAGTTTCAACAAGTAAAGACTTACCCTTAACTCGGTCTTTAGATTAGTTTTGTTTAAGGGTTTTTACAAATTTTAACCAAGCAAAGGATTTACAACGATTCAGTTTGGAACTTGTAGGTTCTTGCTCCCGGTTCTAGATCTGTAGGTGAAAGAGAGTTCACCCTTCAGTTTTACATGAGCATACAATTGGTAAGCCCTGGTTTCAACAAGGGTTTCTTCCTACATACAGTTGTGGTTGAAAATGGCACGGCCTCGGTTATCTGTTAGCTTATGTTTTAAAGCTTGTTTGTTATTTGTAAAAATTTTAGAAACCCTTAGAGGGTACTTTGTGCAGGGGTGAAGAAGGATCTGGTAGTCGTGACAAAAAATTGGTTTTTGTTTTGTGTTTTCTGCCTTACAGCCTGAACAATGTAATTTCTTTCTTTTTCAAACAATAGAGCTCATATCTAAACTCAAAGAGGCTATTGACCTCTGTCTAGTTTATTTTAGTTTTTATAATAGATTCTGGAAGTGAGACAAGACTGTGAAATAGTCAGGAATTGTAAATGATTTAAGGTTTTTACATGTTAGCAAAAAGAATGGCTACTGTTTGATTTATATATATATTTTGCATAGTTCAGTTTTGTTTACAGGCCTGAGCCTCGACCTTCAATTCTAAAGGCTGAAAGCCATATCTTCTTAATTGATTCTATTTTTAATAAGTTGTTTATGTAATATTTTAAATTATTACCCTGTATTTATAAAGATTTCCAATGCACAGTTTATGGGAAAAATTTATTGTATTTAAGAGTAATATTTTACTTTGTTTTTTATTCAAAAGGGTTAATTAAAAAGTATACCCTACAGTTTGATATTAGCATGTTATTTCTTAGCTTTGCTTACTTAATTTTTCCTTAATGATTTTTACAGCTTGTTTTTAATTCTCATAAAAGAAGGACTAGGGTTTATTGCTGGATACTTGAGAATACGATAAGTTTATCTTTCAAAACCTAGGTAGTTGTTTTTAAGTTACTGTAGAGGCTTTTGTATTAGATCAAAGACACATAGTGTCTGAAAATCAAATGTTATATAAAAAAATATTTTGGAAATTATCTTTGCCTGGTTCCTAGATGATAGCCTATTTACTATACCTATGTTTATTTATTAAACTTGTAAGTTATATGTTTATAAAGAATACTAATATTATAATAGTTCTATAAGTAATATGATTACTAAATGTTTTTACTTAGCTATCTTTTAGTTCTTATCTGAAGTAAATACATTTAATGCAGACATTATTTACTACTTCTTTACAGAATAAATCATAAGCAAAACTAGTGCAGAATGTTGTTACATTTTTCATTCAAGTGAAAAGAATCATCATATTTACCTAAACACCCAACTGTACTAGAGTACTGCCTAAGCCAGGCATGGAAAAATATAGTATGGAATTCTAATTCTATCTATTTCTAATTTTGCATATTTATTACTATTTCTAACATAATCTGCAAATTACCAAGTCTAACATTACACAGTTACTCCTTTCTTCATAAACCCTAATTAAATAATAACATGCATGTATTTTAAAAACTAGTAAACATTTTACTGAAGACGATAAATAAATATAATAACATAAAGAAAAATAGAACATGTCAATGATAAGACGACAACAACTTAAGGAGGTTGTTCCTCCCAACCAATCTCCTGGAGAATACTCATACAACGCTTCCTCAGGACCCCCGAGCTTATTCCTGGTCCTCTTGGTAGAGTACTGGGTGGAGAATATAACCTTAAGACCTTTTGTCACCTGACTGGTCCAATTACCTCAGTAATTAAAATCTGCTCACAGTAGTAAGAACTTCAGCCTGATAGCTGCAATAAGTTCAGTCTCAGCAGTTAACCCCTCAAACTCACTTCAGTAATCCCCTCCATTGAAATTTCTCTTGAGTAAATTCATTCACCCTGAATGATCACCTCTTAGAATGAGCAGCCTCAGTTGTCTTCAATGGGAAATTTTATAGATATTCCTAGGTCTTCTGGGTCAGTTTTGATTTAATGAGACACCTGCTCCAATTCCACTTTCTTGGGGAATCATGACCACAAATATAGGGAAGTTTCCACCTGCAACAGTTGGAAGTAGTTTGAGGATGCTGCCACTTGTCAGTGTACTCTCCACCTAGTCTCCTCCACCAATTGACCAGTAAACACTCTTTTAACAGCTTCCCTAAGCTGTTGTCTCATCATTTATTTATTTATAAATAAAATATTCTGAATTACATTAATTATTCTTGACCCCACTGGGTCATCAATTACAAACTTAGCATAAAATATAACACAATGTTCATCAAATAACATTAATTTTTTTTTTTGCAAATTGGGGCATGTGACATACACACCCCCTTAAATTATAACATCCTCCTCGATTTTATTTATTCCTTGTCCTCAGAGTTTCCCTAAAATAGAATTGGATATGCATCCCGCATATGACTTTCCGATTCCCAGGTGGCTTCCTCTAGACTAAGGTGCTTCAATTTCACCTTCACTTGACCAATGGTGCAGTTCCGAAGCAATATCTCCCTTCACTCGAGGATACAATCCAGTTCCACCAGAAAATGTCCTTCGGGTTCGACCTGCACATCATTCCAATTATTAACATGAGTAGTATCATGTACATATTTTTTTAATACAAAAATGTGAAAAACTTTGTGAACTCTTAAATTCGGTCGTAGAGTTAACTGATATGCTACCTGTCTGAACCTGGACAATATTTCAAAAGGACCACAATATCAAGGTGCTATCTTGGCACAGCTACCTAGCCTCAGAGAACTCTTTTTGGGTCTCACCTTAATGAAAACATGTTCACCTACCTGGAACTCCTTTGGAGTTCATTTAAGGTCTGCTTGACTTTTCTGTCGATCTTGTGCAATTTTCAAATTACCTTGTACCTGTTTTACAATTAATTTCATTTCCTTCAATAATTCAGGTCCTAATACTAACCTGTCCACTAGATTGCTCCAAGAAATGGGAGTAATGCATTTCCTTCCATGCAGAATTTCGAAAGGACTATACCTAGCTAAAGTTTGATAATAATTATTGTTAGCAAATTCTACCAGGTGTAAATAATCTTCCCATTTACCTGGCCTCTTCTTTACGTACATTCTAAGTAGATCCTCCAATAACTGATTTACTCTTTCAGTTTGTCCATCAGTTTGAGGATGGAAAGAGGTACTAAAGTTTAACGTATTATTTAATCCTTTAAACAAAGATCTACAAAAATTACTTGTAAATTTAGGGTCTGGGTCTGAAATTATCACCTTCGGTATTCCATCACTACAACAAAAACCTATGATTAGCGTCCCTTTTAGCTTTCGTTTTGGCATCCACTATCCCTTTTAGTGTATTTTTCATCATTTTTGGACAAAGTGGACGCTTTTCAATGAGATGGCGCTTTTAATGGCGTTATTTGCATCCCTTTTTAAAAGTTGATGCTATTTTCGATGCTAATTAGCATCCCAAATAGCATCCTTATTAGCATCCCAATTAGCGTCCCAATCAGCATCCCAATTAGCATCCCTTTTTAAAATTTGGCGCTATTTTGGACGCTAATTAGCATCTCAATTAACGTCCCAATTAACATCCCCATTAGAATCCCAATTAGAGTTCAAATTAGAATCCCAATTAGCATCCCAATTAGTGTCCTTTTTTAAAAGTTGGCATTATTTTGGATGCTAATTAGCATCCCAATTAACATCCCAATTAGCATCCCAATTAGAATCCCAATTAGCGTCCCAATTAGCGTCCCAATTAGCATCCCAAATATCGTCCATTTTTAAAAGTTGGCATTATTTTGGGTGATAATTAGAATCCCAAATAACATCCCAATTAACGTCCCAATTAGCGTCCACAAAAGCATCCCATATAACGCCAATAATAGCCTCCAAAAAAACGTCCTGAATAGCATAGAACCATATATGAATCCAGGGTTAGTGACATGAATTTTGACAAGAAAAACATTCAACATAGAGCCAGGAAATGCTACACCTGGAGTTGATTTTCTAAATGCTGAGTATTGCTGTTGATTTTATTTGCTAAACGCTAGTACCACTGCTGAGTTCGATTCCCTTAAAATATAAGGTTTGACTATAACTGTTAACTAATATTCTACCTGAAATTTGAGGATATATGCCCCACTATTTCCATAAATCTAGAGAGGATTTCTTGGAATCCTGTAGCTTTCAAGTGTTCAATCTATGACCCAAATATGATTTAACATCCTATACTTTGATATGTGTCCCTCCTTTGTCCCTCCTTTGAATACCTCTTGTTAAATGACTATATGGAAATGCTTGATTTGATGCCCTTGAATATGGGGTTGATCTTTATTATTGATCTTCAAAATATGGGATTTGGATGCTGGTAATGTGGACCTGCTACTTTGCTAGATGGAGGATTCGACACCATAGAGTCCCAATGATATTTCCTTCTACAAACATCTGTAAATCCCCATTGCTAATATTGCTCGTGATAACTAGATATTTTGTAATATACTCTGTAACTTGTTCACAGTATTACATTTCTCAATATGCCATGAATTTTAAGAGCCACTACTATGAGAAAGGAATTTGCCTTGTTCAGATCGTTACTAAGAGTTGGTACATAATTCAACGTTCCAACACATAGGTATTGATAGGATAAATATGCAAGTGGAAAAATATCAAATGTATTTTTGATAACAATTCAACAAGGAATCGACGCCAATAGGATGGTTTCATATGTGAGAAGCATAACTCTTGCATATTCCTTAAATGTTAGCAAATTCCATTTCAAAGATCCTCCTTCAGGTGTAGGATGCAAGAAATTCAACTCTATATTTTCACCTTCAAGTCTTATTTGGCCTCCAATGACCATAAGGTCATTTTTACGGGTATGAAATACAAGAACCAAACCCTTTATTGAGCTTTCCATTACATGCAATTTTCCCAATATATTCCAAATATGATATCCTTGTTATATTTCTTGACTTCATTTTGCTAGTGCTTGATTGCATAAATCTTGATTATTTATCATTACAACCAAGTATGTTGTTGGTTCACTGATTTTGTCAAGCAATTATACTATGCTACATGTAGAATGCACTTTACTGCTAAAGGGAGCCATTTCAGACAACCATAACTTGACAGGAAACTTTTTAAATATCATTGTGCATATATATATTTTCATATTTTGGTTTAGTGTAGAGATCTTCAACAAAATATGGTCATTTCCACAAATCTCATGATGACAAAGTGTATGCACAGAGCTAGAACATGTGTAGATGTTGAAGTGTGTGGGGGGGTGTTGGGACATGATTGTGGGTACTGGAATGTGTATATTAACCTCGAATGTGTGCACATAGGGTCTAAAATTGTGACATCCTGTGACATAGAGTCACACGTAAACAACAAGTATAGACTTGGGCACAAAATTGGTGGTGGTTCTTTTGATGAGATATACTTGGGCTTTGCTCCATTTTTTATTTTGTTCACTCAATGAGCAATTGTTTTGTTGATCCCATAAAATATTAATCCATCAAGTCCCATATTCTTTGTATTCACCTGAGTTTATCTGAGAAGCATTACATGTTGTTTGTGATCGGCATATTTTCTCTTTATCATTGACTCACGAGTGTCACCATATGGAAATTTCGTATCTTATAACACCAATGGTTCTTAGTTCTTTATTACTTTTGCAGAAAAACCTCATCTTGATGGGTATATACTTGATTCCATATCTATTATTTTTTGTATTCACCTGAGTTTGTATGAGCATCTTTACATGTTGGTTGTGATTGACATATTTTCTCTTTATCCATGACTCATGATTGTCACCATATGGAAATTTCGTATTTTAGAAATACAATATTCCTTTACCTTAAAATAATGGGTTACTTTCTTTGGGTGCGAGACACCAGTGTCTTTTTACCATTTTACATTTTAAATTCTGATAAATATTTGTAGGCAGTTCTCTTCAGTCCAATTTAGTTGTTATATATGCTACTAAGGGGGTGAGGCTAACATTTGTTTGACTAATTTGGATATGTTGCCTCTCCCCATATCTATTGTCTATTTTACTCTCATATAATTAATGTTCCTTTTCTTATTCTCTGCAGCAAGCATGTCTTCTTTGGAAGAGTTGTTGAGGGAATAGATGTACTGAAGAAAATTGAGCGATTATCAATAACAGATCAAGGAAGACCTATTGTTCTAGTTAAGATTTCTAATTGTGGTGAAATATTTCCATGCAAAGGTAAGAGTATAGTTGTAGTTGATGAAGGTACATTTATCTTTTAAGTTGTAAGCATCATGATATGCCATTTATCTTATGCTCGAAATTATCATACACCATCTCCAGATCGCTCTTCCCCAAGGTCTCATCGCCTTTGTGAAAGGAATACTCCTGAAAGAGACAAGTTTGTATGCATTCATAAAGCCTCATTAAATTTCCAAAGTTGGAAGGAATTCCTAATAGAATAATTTTATTTTGATGTGGTAGATATTCAAGTTTTAGGAGTTATTTCAAGCGCTCGCCACCAAGACATTATAGAAACGCACCAAGAGGCAAGACTCCTCCAATGTCAAAAAGCATTATATTTGTTGCAATGCTTGAAGAAATATGTTTTGAATATTCTTTTAGCAAACTATTTAATAAACACTATTGGCTATTTTGTATCTTTGAAACACTATCCAAATCATCATAGTTAAGTGTTTCCACATTAGCCATATAATCAAGGTTAACTTGTCAGCAACATCACAAGATGGCCAAGAGTTGGTGATATGGTTCCTTCCAACAATTAGTTTTCTCTAATATCTAAAACCTTAGTTAAACTGCTTATTTTTTAAGGATTCATTGAGATATAAAAGCCTATAATGAATGGTTCTAGTGAGATTATTGTGGTTTCATATCGAGCTTTCCTAGTTTCATCATCTCTCCTATTTCAGAAGGAAGGACACAACTAATATTGTTTTCTGAAAGAAGAAAACTAGGAAAGTTCTTCAATATGTCCATTGGAAGAAGGCATACTCACACGTGTCCCATGTAAGGAGGTACATTTCCACAAATGTTGTTGTTATAAATATCAAGGCAATACGATGCAGAGAGCTTATAAATATTTATTGGTATAAAGTTTATGAAGGGGTTGTTATTCAACACATTGTAGTGAGATGCAGTCATGTATAAGGCCAGTGATAAAATATGACAAGATGGGTCAACAACATATTGTTGCATAGGATATAAGGAATCCATTTGCTCAATCTATTGAATATTATTCACAATACTCCAAGATGATAAGGGTTTCAAATCTAGAATGAAATGAATGTGACAAACTTGGAAGTTGAGCACAACTCTTAATCCATGAATCAAATCACAATAGAGTACAATTTGTAATGGAAAAACTCTATATTATACAACATTGAAATGCATTGTTTAAGATAATTACAACTCCATTCTATAATCAATGGGAACCCTTTGTATTGTCATTGTGTTTCCATTGATTTATTCCAATCGTGATAGATTTTAATTTGTAATGAAGAAACTCCATATCATACTAACAAATTCTTAGTGGTTCAGTAGAGTGCCTTGGTTCAAGGATTGCTAGAACAACTTATGTCAGACCCGTTAACAATGTTTTTGTTGTGCAATGTGTTCAAATTAGAAGGAGTGGTCATGTTCCTATGAAGCAAGATGGTCTCAGACAAACAAGTTTATCCTTTCAAGGAGGGTCAATTCCATCGGTACCATTGAAACCCATGCAAGATAACATAATATCTAGCTTCTCCACATAACTAGGTGATATTACAAGTGTCCCAATATTAACCTCCGAAAGGATTCTAGGTTCAATGGCTTGTTTCCTAGGTTTATCACTTAATCTACTTTAGATGCACATGTTGTGTTTGAGTTGTTTGTGTCACTATTATTAGGTTGTTTTTTTCCAACCCACATGTCACAATCTCCATTTTCAAAGTACATGATTAACTAGGTAAATGAGTCACATTTAGATCTAGTGCAATATTCACTGCCCTTTTCACTTCACACTTTGTCACATTTAGATTACTTGTTAAGGAGAAAATTAGTACCTTTAAAAGGTGCAATATAAGCTCTAGGTAAGTTGTAAATGGTGATTTTTTAACTAAAATTTTCATCAATTCATCTGAGATTGATAAACGAGCATAACGCCTTCCATTATTTTGAGTTTCACTTCCTAAGATAGAGAAGAAAGTCTCATAGTGAAGGGACTCGTCTAATAATCATGTAAGACTAATATCAACACTAGTTGTAGTAGTAGGTGCACTGGTGAAAATAGTAGTCATTGCACCATTAGGATCATAAATTGCTTCCAAATTCACTTGTGTTTCTGCACTTTCCTCATCAGTTGCTTCTTGGATATTATAATTTTTGTAAACTGTACTTTCTCAGCAGATTCCTTTAAGCTTTCATCAAACATGATCTGGATTTACCATCATCAATCTCTGGCATAAAGTCCTCTTTCTCTGCACCTTTAAAATAGAGAAAAAATTAAAACTTCAAAGCAGTAATAAATTAAATAAAGAGCACACATCCTAAAGTTTGGCAAAACCAAATAGTCTCATCTCTTTACAACAACACACACAATACAAAACTTTCTATAATCTAATCTGATCTTTTCTTACTGCAATTCACATGGCTCTAACTATTTTACATGCCTATGCTCCTATCCTCATTAATCATGCGCACTTGATATACTAAAATGACTTACTGTGCCATATTATATTTCTTCTGTTGTACTTTATAGTGTATCTTGATTAGTTTTTCCTAAACAGTATGTGAATTAATTTTTTCAATGGAATTTAACTCGTACATGGAAATATCATATGTTATAGCTTGTCCACTCTTATATATTGTAGTAAGAGCAGTTACACTTTTTGAACTAAATTGGTGGTAGACTCACACTAATACCTCAGCATCCTCAAATCAACAATCAATCAGCAACTAGGATGATTTAAAATACAACTATTCTATTGTATTTTTTCAAATTGGAGCACAATTCATTATACAAAAAAACTACTTAGGTATGTCATAACCATATTAGGGAATCCAAGTGCAATCCAAGCTTGAGAGATATAAGAATGATAAGGATTGGGAACCTAAGAAAAATAATACACAACTCAGAAAACATTAAAAAAAAAATTCCCACATACCAAGCAAGTTAGCAAAGCTATCATAACCGGGGTCAGGGCATCAAAACTTTTTGTTCAACACTTATCGTGAAAGAATACATGTAATATGGGAGGGAGGGGAAATGGAATCAATCCTAAGTCAATTGAATCCTTGCAACTCACTACATGTCTGTCTCTCAACAATCCACCTTTTAAATTGAACCAAAATACCAAAAGAAGTTTATTAATGGCTAGATTTGAGAAAGTTCTAAGTGTGAGTAATTAAGGGCTCGGGGCTCTAAAATTTGTTGTGTTTTGTACCAGTCCATGATTCAGAGAATTGACAGGCACAGGTAGTAATTTAAGTTATTTAATAAAAACCTCTAATGTGTATACCTCTATGTCGAAATCGTTTTCCATGTCGATGTAGGCCACTACCCTCTTTATTGTCTTACCAAAAGGCATGATAATGAGGAAGAAGACCTAAAATTATGGACTTCACCTTCAAAGAATGCCTTGCAATCACATTGGTAAGGACTGATAAGAATATCACAAAAATCCAACTTGTCAAATGTTAGTTGATAGTGTTAATTAAATACTTATATGGTAAATTTAATATAAGACTTACTTATAGTTGTCTCTTACTCTTTGTGTCTTGACACATTTAATATTTTATGGTTGTCTCTATGCCTTACTCAATTCGTATTATAAGGTGCTGATGTGCATCGATAATAATCCTTAGTTATTATTATGAGATGAGGATTTAAAGGGGAGAGGATGTAAAGACAAGTAATTTTATATGTATTTCGGTAGCGCCGAGGACAGATGTTGTGAGAAACCACAATAGATGGAAGGACGGAGGGAGATTACATCACGATCATGCCACCCATCAAATTGAAGACTATTCTTGAGCCAACAATTGTTTTTTAAATTTTATTGATAAGCATTGTTTCTCCATATTGTGTGCCCAATGACACCTCTCTATAGCAACATTTGCATAAATCTACCTATGAACAATTTGTGATCCTAGCTACATGTCATTATTTGTATTTGCATGACATCGAGTGTTGTTTATAGTTGTCATGAGTCCATGATATTCATGCAAGAAATGAAGTCTTGTAGAGGAGGACTCATCAAACTGACCTTTTGAATTTCATTTTGATTAAAAAAAAGTGGACATTGGTAGCAAGGTTCACATATGTAGTAGGAACAAAGTTTTGAGCTCATTTCGGGCGTAGTAGCTCTTTTTTGTTATAGTCATAGTTGTTGACAAATTGTCACACTTTAGATTGCAGCGTGAAGTGATTTGGGAGTTAGAGTCACATATCGATGGCTAGTGCCTCATAGTCATCAATGATTACTGGTCATCTTTCACAACTAAGAAGTGAGTGCATGACATGAGTGAGTGAGTGACAATAATTTATCTTATTTACAATATTTTGAATGACTAGTTGAACTTTATAGCATAGGAATTTCAACATCTTGAGAAATTTATATGGATGAATAATTTCAAATGTTTCCCTTCTTTTGAAATGTTGATATAAATTATGCCCTTCTTAATTGGAAGAGTAAAATTCAGATTTTAAATTTTTTTTGAAGGACAATTTTAACATTACACTTCTTTGAAGGGATAAGGGCTGGAAAGGGTTCAATTTTGAACGTTGGATATAACTAAACGATTTTTTTTCAATTATAATCTTAAGTTTAATAACACATATAAACATAATAATAATAAAAAAATATATATTTGTTATTAAATTTAAGATTATAATTGAAAAAAAACATCCCCACCATCCCCACCATTTTGAAGCCTCTGTGCCCTCCTTGAACCTGCAGAGAATCCGATAGTGTGCCATTTGAACCCCTCCTTGACTTCTATAGAGAATTCGACAGTGCATAGCATTCAATAGCGGAGAGCATTGTTATCGTCATTGGCATTGCCACACATTCCTGTGCACAAGGTTCATTTCTACCCAACATAGGATGAGCAGAGGAGACCAACATATCATTGGTCGACATTGAATTCATCATCCGAACATAGGAGACCAGTGGCGATGTCTTCAATATGTGGTTTTTGTAACTCAATCATTTTTCTTCTACCATTTAGCCTTGATTTTTGTTGCCAAGGGTTTCAATCACCATAACTCATAAAAAATGGAGGTTGCATTCCTTTAACAAATGGTTAAATTTGAAGTATTTGTGTTCAGTTTGTATATGTAGAGCGGGGTCCGTGGATTCAAACTGTGTTTTCATTCTCTGTCTTGCTACTCTTTTTTGTCTTTATCATTAGGGGAAAAAAATGAGACAAGGGGATATACTTCCATGCCCCACACGAGAGAGTGACATATTTCTAACCTGACCGATAAGGATCTTGGCCATGGGCAGAGTGGATATTGCCATTGGAGGATTGTCAGTTTGATTGAGGTTCAATTCCCTTGGAGACCAATCGGATTCCAAAAACATGAGCGCTCATATCTCCAAGTTCAATGCCTCCGATGGCGGACAAGGTAGAGGACGGGGAAGGGGAGGCAATCGCGGTCGTGGTCATGAAGGTACAATAAATAATAAAATGAGGTGCACTGCAGACGAGGATTTGGAATCCAAGCTAGGGTTTGATCTTTTCACCGAGGGTGAACCCCTTTTAGGATGGCTCCTCACCATGTCATCTATAAGTCACCTTGCTTCTACCACTTTTTCTCAAATATCAACACCGTTGTATTCAATTTGATTGTACAAGTGGTCACGTTCATGTGCCTGCAATCTGAAGTTGTATCTAAACTCTTTGCATTTTTAGTTTGAGCTTTCTGATCATTTTGACAACTCTAATAAGTATGGCTATTAGTTCTCCCTCCCCACCATTATATTTCAAGCATTTGAATACCATTTTTTAAGTTCTTGAGTTTTGCAGTAGATAAAAGAGGCTGTCCTGAAATCCTCCTTACCATTGCATTTTGAAAAGGGGGAAGATGACAGATCTCAGTTTATACTTTCTTTCTCTGAGAGGGTAAGGGTTTATTTCTTCATTTTCCATGTAAAAAAAAATGGCATCCAGAAAATATTATTCATGTAGGTGAAATGAGAGTGTTGTTACATTTGCACTTACCAGGGTTTGATTGCTCAAAAAAGTGGCCAGCGTGCTCTTGCAACGGGGCCATGTTCTACCATCATGGTTGTTATGTTAGGTCAAGTGGTCACATGCCTCACACGTGCCTCATAGATGAAACTGTGTTCTACCTCTTGATAAGTGATAACTATTGCAAGGACGCCATGGTTGCACCGGTCACATGCCTTACAAGTGAAACTGTGTTCTACCTCTTTATAAGTGATAAGCAGTGGATACTCACTTCAATATAATAAGGAAGCATGTTCGTTACTAAAACAAAATGCCAAAGTTATCAAGACTACAAATCCCTTTTTACCATGTATTTTCAACGCACTCTTATCATGCATTTTCAACATGCCCTGCAAAAAATAGTATTTTCAACATACACTTATTATGCATCTTCAACATGCCCTACAAAAATTGTTTAAGTATTCTCCATTTGGCTTAATTTTCAATTGGTTGGACTTTATGCAAGAAATTCTTTTGTTGACATCGCCAAACATTCTCATTTTCAACCATTAACCCAATTTCATAGTGGCTATATGAAAGCAATACTATATATTATATTGCTTAACCCAATTGCATAGTGACTATATGAAAGAAATACTGTATATTCTCTTGTTGTTGTTTGTAATTAAAAATATTTCTATATCTACAATGCTTCCTTTTGACTAGTCACATAAGACAACAAACTATTCTATTTCTCAATTTCTTTCTTACCTTTTCTGTAGACATCATTTGAGGGCTAAGACGACAACAAAACATTCAGTTGTCTTGATCTCTTCTTTGTATCTCAGGTGAATTGTCAGATATTTTTATTTCAAAGTAATTGATATTCATGTCTAATTTAGTTGCAGTATTGTAATACATTTCTATACTATTGACATTGTTTGGATTCACACTATGATTTGGTTGTGCTCTTTTGGGTGGTAGGATGGATCTTCATTCAAATCTAAGTACAAGTTTACTTCATATTTCTACATTTTCCACAAAGGTCAGTAATATATGATCAACATGGGCATGATTTGCCAGTGTTTAGTCTGTAGACTCAATGTGATGACAACCATGCTTAGAAATTTAGAACTATTGAAGGCAAGTTTATAACTAAGTATTTCTTGCAGTATGAATCTAAACATGTTTCTTGTTTTGGATATCCTTAAACATCTAACTTATTCTTTTTCTATTAATCACTGTCCTAATTTTTGTTGTTAGTCACAGTTGTCTACAGTCATATAAAGGTCAGGCCACCTGATATTGACAATTGGTTTAACACTTAAGTCCATGTTAAAATACCTTTCCTGTACTATTTCCATTTTAAGGAAGGCATTTTCACACACATTGATTTACAGGATAAGATGCAGTTGGACGTAGAGGCATAGTTACGCTGTCTCTATGAGGGTCACATTGCTAACATAGAAATTGTGGATAAAGAAGATCTTGATTTGGTGGGTAGTCATGGTCTTTATGCCCATATTCTCTTACTCTAGTCTTTATTGCCGGTGAAGTATTCTTTGAAGTATGACATGGATGTTTCTACTGTTACATTACAGACTTTTGCATGCCTTCTCATTTCATACATACTACCTTAACGGTTTTATGGTTAATACATGACTATCACATTCGATAAACTTACTTTTTATTTGGGATATGACCACACTTTTAGTTCATCATTTAAATAGAAAAATTTATGGTATGCCTATGCTGATATTAAGCAGATTACTAAATTAGTTTTCTATTTGATATTGAGTAGATTACTAAATGAGTTTTCTATTTATTGTATCTATGGGTAGACAATTCTTTTAAACAGAAGTTGTTATGAAATTTTTTTCCTTCATTGTATTTTAAATTCCTTGATTAGATTAAGCAATTGAGTGTAATTTAATTTCACTTGAGGATTTTAAAGAACTCAGTTACTGTTGCTTGAGGATTTTAAAGCACTTAGTTACTTGAATTGAATTAGTAAATGATAGATGTTATATAACGTGTTTATATAAATGGTTTTGCATGATAGCATCAGAGATAGATTGTTTGAATACTTAGTCAATTGTAGCAGGATGCATTTAGTTTCGCAACAAACTCATGTCTTCATTTTATTCACAATAGCTTTAGACTCAAATGGTCCATGGAAATAAGGCTTACAAGCGTGGATTTGTTTGATGTTTGTATTTGGTAATCCATTGTATGGATTGACTTATATTTTGCCCATGAATATTATAATAGTATCGCCCAACTATTTTGTTCAATAGGGATTTGGTTAAATATTTTGTCCATTCATCCATATGTAAAATGGAGCAACCCTCCTTTCATCACTCACATCACATTGGCTTGAGAGTGTCAAACTCTACTTTCTCCTTACCAGGGAGAGTAGTATGGATATTTTCATGCGCTTAGGGGTCTTTATACTTGAGTTTCCTTATTTATAGGCTATATCATACACCATCTTAGTGAAGGGGGAGAGCATGCCTCCATAAAAAACATTTCATGTGCATAAAAAAATTGCAATTGCAAGGTCATATTTTCCCTATATTGTCAAACAAGGTTGATGATATCAAGGGAATGGTTTGCCTTTTATGTGGAATTCTAGGAGGAGTTTGTATTTTTTAATAAAGGTTTGAATGGGAAATAGAATAATATCCTCTAGTAGAACCACCAATAGCAGTAGTAGAAGAATAATTTCCTTTAATGACACATTTGTTTATCCATCACTCTCTTCATTCATGCAGTGTTAACTTAGTGCTTCTACATGCAGACACATTATAACGAGGGAGCTAAAAAATTCAGCCTTGAATTTTGAGTAGCTCACTTGCTAGTTGGAATCACACAAACTGCACCTCCCTTTTTTATACCAATACTTGAGTAAACTGTAAATTTCTAGAGCGAGGGTTTGGGATATTTTTGGGTGCTATTTTTCTTTTTGAGAAATATGTCTTATAGAATTTCTTTGTCTAAGTTGCTATGCTATGATAAGAAAATCTATGCCATCAAAGTCACTTGGGACTTGCACCTGGCTTCATCTCGACCAACTGGTTGGGGGGTGTTAAGCCTGGGTCTCCACATTAATACAAGCCTGATCATCTCTCTACTTGTTGCTTGAAATTGCAGGGGAAGGAGGATGGATTTATCATGTACACCTAGACTTTACCATGTACACTATACTGGTTCAGTATTGGTTGGTTAATAATACATTGCAAAAATGATACTTTAATGATAAGCTAGGGGTTTATAGAAACATGCAATTTCAATCCAGTCATGCAAAGTGGCATACTGTTATGTTTTCAAGATACTTTTGAACAAATAATGGCTTGTCTCTACATCATAAGTCCACATTCAACATCCTTTGCAGCAAGAGTTTTTATATACCGAAAAACTAACATTCATTCTTTACTTGTTTATGGATTTTGCAATCCTGCAGATGCAAGATGTGGACAATGGTACACTATTAATGTGGACTCTTCAAAGTTTACCTTGGAAAATAGGGCAGATCTTCTTCAACGAGCTGAAGTTCGTGTGTGTACTTTTGATATAGAGAAAACCAAGCTTCCTTTGAAGTTCCCTAATGCCAAATATGACATGATAATGATGATTTCACACATGGTGGATGGTCAAGGATATCTTATTATAAATCGAGAGGTAGAAACACATGTCATTGTTTTATTCCCATTGGTCAGCCTATCCTTTGTTTCGGGATTTATTTCATCTATGCTAAGCTGGTCAGGGAGGAAAAGTGATGTGAATCTAAAGTTTGAAGAGAGAATTATACTGTTCTAGTAAATGGAGAAATAGGCAACACCTTGGGAAAAATCAAAATTATTAACTGATTTATTGTAGGGAAACTAGCAGTCATGGAAAAACTAAATTATGTGATTAGGATGGAAATTTATATAAGGTCATACACAAAGGGTGAAATTGCAGGGGAAGGACGCTAGCTTTTACAACAGGAAATCCTAGGTTTCATTTGAAAATGTTTTGAAGATTCTTGCTCATTTTGAAGCATATTAAAAATATATTTCTAAGCTTTGGAAATGATTTTTTGGCAATGAATCTCATTTTAGTTGCACCAAGTGATAAATATCAAGGATTAGGTGATAATGTCTCTTCCAGTTGGACTATGCTGCAATTGTTGATACAGTTATTGTCTCATGTAATCTTTTAGAAACTTCTATATGCTTTAGATGATACTTTGATTTTTTTTATGTAAGTCGCTTAGTGGCCTCATGAATGTAAAATTTTATATAGCTCTGTGAATCAGTCTATTCTTGCCTTTTAATTTTGTTTTATAGAAGTTGTAGATTGTACTATTCTTAATTTCAACTTAGTGAAATCCATTATTAACCTGTCTGGATTCAATGATAGTTTGTATTGACACTTTTTCTCATAAAATCCCCTCTATAACTTTTTTATAGTATGTTTTTTAATTAGGTTAGAATTTGGTCTAGATTTTGGTGGCAAAGGTTGTAAATTCTAATTATGTAAAATTGATTCCTCCAAAATAAATGGGTTCTTTTACTAATACAACAGGAATTAAATGATTAAACAGGTGATCTATAACCTTCTTTGGTGTATTTTTATTGTTTGCAGATTTCCACTAAACCCCGTCCATTTTTGTCTGTAGATGACATATTTTTATTGTTTGCAGATTGATGTTGCATTGATTGTTATGAACATCGTTGCTCTTCTTTATTTTTCCAATTCCTTTTTTTTTGTTTCCTGAGTGTTGGGGGGGGGGGGGAATTGAAGAATTGGAGTACACTCCAAAACTAGAATTGGAAGGAAATTTCAAAGTAAAAAATGTGCCAAATGAGGTATATCTGACATTTACTGTTTACCCTAAGACTATAATTCTGAAAACAAGTATTGATCCCCTTGAAGTTTTCTATGTTTTCCAGACATAGTTTCTTAGGCAGTGATTCAATCACATGCAAGAATTGAAGCCTGGGATTTATGTGACGTATAATCAGATATTTCTTTGATTGGCCTTTCATCAAGCAATAGGCTAAGCATCATGGAATGAAAATGAGTGTTGTATGTTAAATTTCTTATCTAACATATTGGGATCTTATTCTTGTTGACTGTTGCTGGATTTTCGCTCAATTCTATGTTTAATTGGAAAAGGAGTTTATTATTCAGTGTATTACAATGAATGTATTGATCCACAGAGTGGACATCTCAGGGCCCCAATGTATATTGTATTCTTGAAGCCTTTAGAAGTTTTTCTACCTCTTAAAATTTCTGCATTGTTTTGCAACCAAGGATAGGTTTTTGACCATCATTATAAATTTTGACCCCTCTATTCACTAGCCACTTCATTTAACAAGAACAGTCTGTGCTTACCTTGGTTGTTTGGCATTTGCAAGAGCGAAGTTAAATATATACTATACATCATTAATAATTATTTAAGGTAACATACTCTGTTGTTTCTTTGTCTCTTTGCTATATGAAGTGGTTATGTATTTGTAGGAGTCAATCTTATTCTATATCCCTTCCTTGAGCATAGATAGACTATTCTAAAAGTATTGAATTCCTCTTGGTCAGAAAGTTTATTTCTGTTATTTTTTTTATCTTAACTATTTCCTTTGATCCCCTCTGTTTAGAGACTCTGGAGGTTCAGTGTCCTCCATCATCACTTATTAAGATTGGGGATGTAAAGCACTATTTATGTGAGAGATATTTCTTATACAGGGAGAAACTTATGTAGATGCTTATACAATTAGCACAATGCATATGGAGGATAAACATAATTATTTAGACCCATTTCATCTTAATGATGTCAGAAAAATCCACCCTTTAGAACTTTAGTGTCCTCAAAATGGAGGTCAGGGACATAGAGAGTGTATGGGGACTGCTTCATTCCACTTTCCAACTAATAGTATCACCCAGAGAAGCACTATATTGTGTTCAACTGGGAAAACTTTATTGCAAGCAACCTTTCTCTGACTCTCTAGAAAGCCAAGTCACATAGGAAGAGAGAAACAACAAGTTTTACATGGCATTTAGGTTAGAAGTCAATTTAGGCCATTTCTAAGTGGGTAAGTTGGAACATGCAAGCATGGGATTATGTGACCTTTGTACATGTGGTTCACACTACCTGAGTTACTTGGAGAAGTGTGTAGGCAGAAGTTGTGTTGTACTCACCTACCCTTAGCACATGTAAGGTATCTAGTTAAGGAACATTCTCTTGGACTGTTCATGGATTGGTTATATTGGAATTTGTCTTGTTAAGTGGTCCACTTGTAGACCTAGTACAGGGTTTGCTTGTAATTACTCTCTTCCTTATTCCATAAATAGAAAGGAGGGTGCTTCACTTGAGAATATTAGGTTTTCTATTTTGTGAAAATTAAAGTTAAGAAAGTAGTTGTGATAACTAGATGTAAAAGCAATAAACCAATAAAGGATAACAATTATTGTGATAACTAGAGTGGAAGGATAGTGATAACTAGAGTTAAACCAATAAAAAAAGGGAAAGAGTTAAAGCATAACTCTATGAGGCATCATATTTTCACAATAATTATTGACTTAAAATTATTTTATTTCAAGAAAAATATCCAAGAAGCTCTCACAATAATTTCCTTGAAATGTATATCAGCTGAGTTTGATACTAAAGTAGTAGAGAGAGGGTTGATTGGAGGCATGTGCAATCAACCTTTTTCTTAATGAATCTTTTAGGCAGGCCCTAAATTATTTAGTAAATCCTCTTACATTTAAGGTGAAAGGACAGTTATTGGTTAAAGCATTCTTGTAAATGAATATTATTTTTGTGATATTTTGTGTTATGTAACTTTCCTTCGGGACATGTTCTGAATAGACTAGCAGAGAAAGAGCTTTGTTTCGATATAGTTTCAAATCATGTTCAAAGCACAATTTTTTGGAAGATGAGCATGCCAAATAAAGATGCTCAGGTAAGTCTCAGACTCTCAAGTTGTCTAATTTAGACTTTGTTTATATAGGAGCTTTTATATTTGCAGTTTTCTCATCAATTTTGTGTAGTTACATCAATTCACTCTCAATTTGTCTCAATTTGTAGTGGCGTTATTTATGATTTTGCAGTGGGTTTATTATCCTTCATTCTCCACGAACATAGTTAATTACATCTATGTATTTTCAACAAATTTATAGGTTTGAAGTAGATCTGTTAAATAAATTGGCCATGAGTTTGCCTCCAGAGAAATCCTGTCCAAAGGAAATTTCAGTTGGTAGAGATGAGACTAATATAGTAAGAGGATAAAGAAATTGTCAAGACTAATATAATAATATTTAAAGTATCAGATGAAATACTATGCTTAGATAATCTTGTAAAATGTAAGGTCTATTTGAACAAAAATTCATTCTCCCTATGAATATCAATCATTAAGGCATGTGCATGTAGCTATTATTTTCTAAAGCATACAGATTTGAATTTTAGTTTAGTCTAAGACTCTAAGTTGTAGTCCACTATTGCTTTTTAGTTGATTTGGTTGGCATAGATTGGGGGAAAAAATAAATATTTGAGACCTATAATGACTGATATTCACTCATTCTACAAGTTATGTTTTACAGAAATCTAACCTAAGAGCTAGTCTCTACTTTTCTAGGCATTCCTTGAGCTGAGACTTTGGAAAATATTCCATGCAACCTTTTTTCTACAATCATTTTCCCACCTTAATGCACACTCAAATATAGAACTGCAACAAGAAGTTCCCAGAGATTTCATGTATGTATCCCATTCGGCCATTTCCATGCAATTATAAAGGCATTAAAAATGAAATAATGAACATTTTACTCTAGCCGATTACCGATTCCTAGTTGATATGGAGTTTGGACTAATATACAAGTTGATGCTTATTTAGTGGAAGGATTCCAAGACCCAGAAGGTTGGTAGATAATTACTCAATCATATGGCCTAGATGAAGCTGTGATCAGATCCATTCCTCTGTGTAGACTCAGAATGACTTATGTAGTGCAAAGTTCTGAAAGCTTTCTTTTTAATTATGTGTTTCAAATATTTTGTATTTGGATTTATTTGGGACAACAGAATCTTTCACTCTCGGATGGTTTAGTTGTCACAATATATTTTGGTTTACCAAACATAATGGTGGATTAAAAAAAAAACATATAGTTTTGTTGCAGCTGCAACTATTTTCCCAAAATTTTGAAATTTTGGACCCTCCTCTTAATTTTTATCTTGCCTAAAGTTGTTTGGATCAATAAACTCTGTTTTGTTTTCCCTCTACTACAAGTTTAGATGGTTTTGAGGTCAACTATTTTTATGCTTTTTGGAAAATAACTTATGTCTGAAACTACTTTGGGTTGTGGAGTTTGAAGTTTGATTTGAAATTATTGTCCTTTGATCTGTGATCTCGTCCTTTGATATCGGAAGTCTATTTCTTGTTTTCGCCGCTGTTTCGAAAGTCAAACAAACTTTTTTCGTCGCTACCCAGCTAAAAGTTTTGGAACTTAACATTTTTAGTTTGGTTGTTTGGAGGTCTTTTAAACAATGCATCGGAGTCATATTTCCCTTTGGAGCCTCCATTGTGGAAGCTGAACGATGATTGTTCTAACGAATAGCTTTAATTTTTCTGATGCTATGATGTTATTACTTTGACTTACTGTGCGCTGTCGGAGGTTGGTTGGAGTTTGAGTCGATGTTTTGATCTCTATGACACTGTTGTTTTGAAGATGAGACCAACTTTGTAGACCACTGCGTAACCTTAGGTTTTTCCAAACACTTAACATTTTCATGATGTTTCTGTGCCATATCGAAAAGTTTTACGACTTTGATCGAAGGTGGTAATCTGATTGTTTTCCACCATTGTGGCTCCCAAGCGAACTAAATGTCTGCCATATAACTCCTCCGCTTGCCAATGTTTCATTATGGTTGTCGACGATATGTTTTATTGGTTGTGGAGCCCGTAGTATTTCCGTCTTCCACCATTGTGGCTGCGTATTGCACTAACCACCCGATGTTTATGTCATTCTGTTTGCCGACAGGGAGTTTTTCTGCCCGATGCTTTAGTATTTAGTCTTTTCAACACCAATAGACTTAATGGTCTCACGAAACTTGTTGTCCGTCTGAAGCCCTCCGTTGCGGCTGTTAATCAAACTATCATGCCGATGCTTTAGTGATTCTCCCACTGGTGAAGGGTTTTTCCCACCTGTTATGTGTGTGTTTTTACACTATCTAATGGGTGTCGAAAGTTTCATTTTCTATCATTTTAAGGTTTTCGTGACGAGAACGCAGTATAGGGCCTCATTTTGATGATTAGTTTTATTGTTAATATGGTACGTTTGTTGAAGAGATACAGTCTAAATTAATGATGAATTTTTTTTAACTACAGACAGACTTAGAAGATTCTTCACATTACTGCTGCAAAGATGACATAGCTGAAGGACAAAGCAGAAGGAAGTTGGCTGAAAAGTGATCGGCAGAGATGTTCTGAGATCAATGGGATCTTAAAAAAGACAAATAAAAGACAAAGCAGAGGCCCAGGCTTGGAAAGGTTCATCAGTTACTGAGTTGGTCCCATTTCATGAAGTACTCATAAGTCATCAATCTGAAATGTAACGTCTCTATGAATCATGAGCACTCACAAACTAACAAAACTATGAAATTAAAATGGTTTGGGGAGGCCAAAGGTCACACGGGGAGGGGCGGCCCAAAGGGTTTTGCTAGTTTTGTATAAAGATAGGAAAGTTAGAGGGAATAGGGGCTTTTTCCATTGAAAAACTTGTGAACCAGTTGCTGTAAGAGGAACTACTTTGTTTTACAATAAAAAAATTACAAATTTTGCCTTTTGGAGAAGGTGCTTCGTGGAATGTTCGAATGTCACTAAATGAATAATGTTGAAGGGGAACTATTTTGTTTTCAACTATGTTTCATTAACTGTGAGAGCGTTCTAAATTTCTGAACCTATGTTCTTATTTGAATGGTCTCTGGTTTATTCTACGATAATTTCCACTATGGGTAATGGAGGTTTTAACAGTTGATGAGCTATCTTGTCGTGTATATCTTTATTCATGTTTATGTGTTTTGATTCTAAGAACAACTACCTGTGATTTGTCTTAACATGTGAAGAGCATTACATTACTCATGAATTAATAATCTTGCTCCCTAGGGGTAGGTTAGGTAGTTAGTTTTAATTTCTTATTGTGTGTGATTTAAATGCAAGAGAGTCTAAGACGAGAGGTAAGAACCTGCGCATCACATTGTGACCACTCCTTGCATTCGTAATCAATATGCATTTTAGGTAGGCACTTGCATGTCATACTTAAAACTAAAAAAAACATAAAAATATACACAGTGGACTAGGCCACAACCGGTAAAACCTTTTATTTTTGTTACTTGACCTACGGTAGCCGGACCGCAAACTGGATGGATTCCCTACACCAAACAGCCATGGGCTAGTTGGGACCATTGACTGGCGAGAATCCCTTGCTGTTGTTGCCTACGAATTTCCAGGCCTCAACAGTTTCTGGTGCTAGAAGGAGGGCCGCTAGTACATAGCTGGCCGAGGAAACATGTTTTATCGAGATTATTCCACCGATGACATTTCAGAAAGCAGTTTGTTTCCCAAGCCAATTCCTGAAGAGAAGGGTAAAGAGCACTTGTATTATGTCGATAATGAAGTAGTTAATGATCTGAGAAGACATACTAGGGCATATGTGAAGAATATTGGAGGATTACCGATTATCCCTGACTTACCCAGAAGAGAATACAAGAAGAAAGACCATCCTGTATTGGAAGACTCAGTGTTGGTTGGAGATTGTGAAGAACTGGTAGAAACAGCATTACAGGAAGTTTTTCAGCCTTTGAATCAAGTGGGCCCAAATACACCTTACGGTTCCCCTGTGAATACCCCTGTTCATTCACCACCTCATTCTCCACCCAAACTCATGGCAGGCGTAAACACGAATCAACCACCCAACCCACCAAATCCACCACCTGCTTGGAGGGCTAGGTCACCTCTAAACCTAACACCTCTGTTGCATGATTTACCTCAAGCTTTTGAAAAAATGCTGCCCAAGTTTGATCCAAATGAGAAGATATTAGTAGATGATCATTTTGGAAAGTTTCTATTTGACAATAGAAAGATTAAGGGTTGGGAAATATGAGGATGTAGTTTGTAGACTTTTTCCACACACCCTTAAAGGAGCAGCAACATCGTGGTACTTTGGATTTCTTGAAAACTCTATCCCAAATTGGGATACCTTTGAAATGGTTTTTAGAAGTAAGTATGCAACCCAAAAAACTCATGTGGCTCTCATGAAAGGACTGTGTGCCTTAAAGAAAGAAAGAAAAGAGAAAGTGCATAGTTTCACCCAAATATTCGTAGCATATCTTAAGAATTTTTATGAATCTGACAAACCCTCGGATAAAGTTCTGATTGAGTATTATACCTCAGCTCTAGGACCCGAGTTGGCCATGTTTGCCAAAATGAAATCCAAACCTACGCTAGTAGAGACTTATGAAGAAGCAGAGAGAGTAGAGGCTGAAAAAGAAAGCATCGAAGATTATCTGGAATGGTTAGGAGAAAAAAAATGTTGGGAGGAAAGCTTTGTTATTTACTAAGCCTAAAGAGGAGCAATCACCAGATTTCAAAGGAATGGCAAAGATGATGCAGAAGATCTCTAACAGAATCATAGACTTGGAAAAGGAAAAGGAAGCCCAAAAGTTCTATAAGCCTTATTACAAGAGAAGGGAAGATAACAATCAATCCCAAACTCCTTTGCACAGCCCTACATCTATGAACTTAATCGAGGTAGGAATGGATAACTTTTGCACTTTCCACCAACAACCCCATTCTAAAAAGAATTATCCCCAATGGATAAATTCAATGATGTTGGTCATGAATCAGCTGTTGGATTCCAAATTAACTGAAGACAACGATGAAGAAGGGGAAGACAACAATAAATCAATAGAAAAAAATGAGGATGAGACCATGGTTTTATGGGACTGTGTATCATTGTTTGATGCTGAGGAAGAAAAGGATCTAATACACGAGGACACCTTGGAAACAAATGTAACAACAAGAAGATAGGGGTTGATTAAGGAAAATAGTATTATGCTCCCAAAGATTAAGAGACTTCAAAAGAATGTTAAGAAATTTCAAAACAACTCCTCAGCTAATAAAATTATGGAATTTACCATCACCAGTCAAAATCCTAGACATATCAACATGCCTACAGAGCCCAATGAAGAAAAGATAAATAATGTTAAACCGAATCTCACAGGACATAAGATGGATTATGACATTGTGGAGGATATCAAAAGGGTAAGGGCTAACATCTCATTATTTGAAATGTGCAATGTGCCACAACAGAAAGAAAATCTATTGAAAGCACTTGAAATATTAGAGGAGAGACTGCCCACTGACAATCATCCCCAAGAATAAGAAATTGGTGAAGCAAGTATGGGAGGTAAGACTAAATGAAAGACTCCACCTTTTCTCATTACTTTTGAAATTTTCAACCACAACGTGCATAATTGCCTAGTAGACTCGGGGGCATCAGTCAACATCATGCCAATGTCGGTCTGCAAAAAGATAAATGGACAACCTAAACCATCTACCTGGAGGGTCATTTAGTTGGATCGAATGAATGTGAATGTAATTGGGGAAATGGAGGATGTTCTCATTTGCTTATCTTTAAATGATAAGGTATTTCAATTCATTGATATTGTGGTGGCTGACATACCAGAAGATTATGGATTTGTTTTGAGCAGAGATTGGTTGGCAAAGTTGAACAGATATTTTTCCTCGGACTGGTCACATCTGTGGCTACCATATAAAGGAATCCCAAATCAAACTAAAGTTTGGAGGGAGCCCCACATGAAACACAGTGTTACTCTATTTGAAGGTAAAAATGAACCAGTGGATTCTGTTTTGGGAAATTACTTTATTGAGCTAGAACCAAGAAACTATCAAGTGGAAGAAGCCAGCAATACATCAGACACTTATCCTGATCTCCTTCGGTTTTCACAGGCTGATGAAATTGATTGTAAAATAGTAGAATTAGCTGTAGATGTAGATGTTAATTCTCGTACAATAGCAGTTAGCGATTTTTGGACACTTTTCTTTGATGGTTCTAAAACTTTAGAGGGGTTAGGAGCCGGCTGTGTCCTGATTGACCCTAGGAAAAACAAACATTTTCTTTCATGTAGGTTAGAGTTTGAATGTACCAATAACACAGCTGAATATGAAGCATTAGTTCAGCGATTAAGAAAAGCAATGGAATTAAAGGCAAAAAATCTCAAAGTGCTTGGAGATTCTGGAATAATTGTAAAACAAATTTGAAATCAAATACATTGCATTTCTCCTCATTTAAAAGCTTGTCAAAGTGAAGTATGGGATTTACTTAAATGTTTTAATGCATTTAACATTGTATCGATTCCAAGAGTTAAGAATGCAGCGGATGACTTGTTGGCCACCTCAGCTGCGAGGCTTGTGCCCTCTAATAATCAGTGCTCTATTGAATTGCTTTTCAGGCCTTCGGTGCCAGATATGATCACCAATATATGAGTGTTCAATGATGATCAGCAGATTCTAGAATGTCTGACAAATAAGGAGACCTTCAAAGGAGCAATTATTGATGATGAAGAACATCAAGCCGAGCTAAAATTTGATAACTTTATTCCTAAAGGAGTCAGGACTTTGGAGCGAATGTTTGATTTAAACGAGAAATTTAGAAGACCAGTGAATGTGAAGACTCATAGCTCATCTCTACAGTTTGAGTTGATTAATTTGGGGACTGAAATTGAGCCTAAATATGTGAATTTGGGAAAGTGTTGCTCTCTAGGTGAAAGGAATAAATTCATCAGTTTGTTCAAACAATACAAAGATGTTTTTTCCTGGACATATGAAGCTTTGAAGACATATGACACCAATATTATTCAGCATGTTATCCCCATCAAATCTGGGATCAAACCTTATCAGCAGCCTTTAAGGAAAATGCATCCAAAATTAGAACCCTTGATTCAGAATGAAGTAAAGGAGATGTTGGATGCTAGAATTATCTTGAAGGTTAGACACTCGGAATGGATTTCAAATCTGGTACCAGTAAGGAAGAAATCTAGAGAAATTAGGCTATGTGTGGATCAAGGATAATTTTAGGGGCAAATTTTAGCCCAGTGGGCTATTTTTCCATGTTTTTCTCCCAAAAATGATTCACCATTTTGCATTTTTTGAAGCCCTGTTTCGCCCAATTTTGATGGGATAAAAAAATTTCACCCTAAAAGTCGTCAAATTATTATATAAACGATATAAAATCCTTGGAAATTAAAATATTTTTTGAAAAATATCGCCAATCATTTTAGAGTCGACGTTTAAGAATTGGTAATATTCGCCAACATTTATAAACTTTTAAAATAGTATGGTTCCTTAAAATCATCCCTAGTGTGGATTTCAGAAACTTAAATCGTGCCTCAGATAAAGACAATTATCCTATTCCACCCATGGAACATATATTGCAAATGGTTTCAGGTTTTGAACTATTCTCTTTATTAGATGGATTCTCAGGCTACAATCAAGTATTAGTTGCTGAAGAAGACATACTTAAAATGATGTTTAGAACCAGGTGGGGAAATTTTTCTTACATAAGGATTCCCTTTGGACTCATAAATGCTGGAGCTACTTTCCAGAGGGATAT
Source organism: Pseudotsuga menziesii (assembly GCA_001517045.1). NCBI lineage: Eukaryota > Viridiplantae > Streptophyta > Pinopsida > Pinales > Pinaceae > Pseudotsuga > Pseudotsuga menziesii. Next base: position 200,848 of record LPNX010200524.1, read on the forward strand.
GGACACAACTTTCCATGGTCTGATTGGCCACAGCGCCGTAGTATACCTCGATGACATCACGATATTCTCAAAGAAAAGAGAGGAACACACATTTCATCTAAAGCAGATTTTTGAATGCTGCTGAAAATATGGTATCTCACTAAACCCCAATAAGTGCGTGTTTGCTGTTACAGAAGGTAAGTTGTTGGGCCATGTGGTATCTAAGAAAGGGATATCCATAGACCCAGATAGGATCAAAGCTATAGAATAGATTCCTTTACCCTATAACAAAAAGGGCATGCAGTCATTTATGGGGACATTAAATTTCATGCAAAGGTTTGTGCCAAATTTCGCTCAAATTGTTAAACCTTTGCAGCAAATGGTGAAGCAAAGTGTACAATTCAAGTGGACTGATGTAGAGAAGAATGGATTTAGTAAAATAAAGACAGCTATTGCGCATGCACCCTCCCTCAAAATTTTGGATTTTGAGAAAGATTTTATTTTGTACACTTTCGCATTTGATGATTTACTAGCAGTTGTGCTTACCCAAAAGGAAGATGGGGGAGATGAGTTCCCCATATCATTTATGAGCACTGGTCTACAGGGGCCGAGTTGAATTACCCAGCTATAGACAAACAGGCTTATGCAGTGTTCAAAGCAGTAAAACAGTTTAGACCATATATACTTAAGAACCTGACAAAGGTCATAGTTCCACACCCAATTGTGAGGTCTCTTTTTGTACAAAAAGAGTTAGGAGAAAGAAGAGGCAACTGGGTAATAGCTCCACAAGAGTATGACCTTGAATTCAAGCTAGCATCCATAGTTAAAGGGAATGGATTGTGCAAACTGATGACTGCAAGTAAAGACAATGAATAACATGATTGGGAAGATGAAGCTGAGTTACATTTGATGGAGGTATGTCCTCTTTTCATAGCCCCAGACTCCTGGTATTGAGACCTTGTGCATTTCCTTCAGGTGGGATTGTTACCGAAACATTGGAATTCTAAGCAAAGAAGAGCACTGTGTCTTAAATCAGCCTCATATCATATTATTGAAGGAATATTATTCAGAAATACTTATGATGGAGTTCTTCTTAGATGCTTAGAGAAAGAAGATGCGAAGAAAGTAATGATAGACTTACATGATGGGCCTACTGGAGGACATTTCTCTGGAGATACAACAACACATAAAATTCTCAGAGCTGGATACTATTGGCCCACACTATTCAAAGATGCACATGCCCATGTCAGAAAGTGCGTCATCTACCAAAGGTGTGGTGGAAGACAAGTTAAAGCAATAGGACCATTAAAGCCTGTAATGATAACAGAACCTTTTGAGTAGTGGGGGATGGACATCATTGGAGAGATAAAGCCAAATTCTTCCTTTCAACACAAATATATTCTAATAGCAACCAACTACTTCACTCGTTAGGTTGAAGCCATTTCATTGCGTAAAGTAAATGAAGATGTGGTCATGGACTTCTTGCAAGATCATATTATGACCAGGTTTGGAGTTCCAATTTATTTAGTTTTTGATAATGCTACTTACTTTTCCTCGATTAGATTAACTACATTTTGTCATGAGAAAGGAATTAAGTTGCATTACTCTACAAATTATTATCCACAGGGAAATGGTTTGGCTGAATCTACGAACAAGAATCTGATTAGGATTTTAAAAAAGACGGTGATAGAAAATTAGAGGAGTTGGCACTCAGCATTACCAAATGCTCTTTGGGATGATAGGGTCACCCCCAAGACTTCGTTAGGTGTGTCCCTGTATACCCTTTTTTATGGAAAAGAGGTCATTCTTCCCCCCAATATCATGCTACCGTCTTCCATAGTAGCTCAGGAATCCAGAGGATCAAATAATGAAATCTTGCAGATAAGGATACATAATCTTTTGAAGGTAGAGGAATCTAGATCCAGGGCCAGAGAACGTTTTAAACAACAACAAGAGGTAGTAAAGAGATGGTTTGATAAACACAAAGTTGGAACAAAAGATTTCAAGGTGGGAGATTTGGTTCTCAAATGGGACCACCCCCATGATGAGAAAGGAAAACACATGAAATTTCAACAATTATGGGTTGGCCCTTTCCAGATTGTGGCAAAACTTGGCCCCTCAACTTATAAATTGCAAGATTTACAGGGGTGGGAAGAGAACTTACTAGTAAATGGTTTAGTTCTCAAACGTTATTTTTCTTGAATTTTTGTTTTTGATCTTTTGTTTTGTACATAAATAATTTGCTTTGTTTGTTTATTTTTGATTTATTTTATTTCTATTGGTTTTAGTTAGTTTTGGTGATTTCAATAAAAGAGGCAAACTTTTGGTTGCATGGAGAGCATCAGAATTTTGGATTAACTAAAATCCTTGATTATAAGACTGTGTACTATTGTTTTATCTGAAAGAATTTCTTCTAGTTTAACAGTTTTCCTAAATGGCTATGAACACATTGAAGTCCTACTAAATCCTTGTAAAATAAATCAGGATCAAAAGTCTGGAATACTCTTTCGAGGTTCCATCCATCTCACATGTAAAATGTCCTAGGGGGTGACAGCAAAAGACCCACGGAAAGGAAGCAGGGTAAACAGTATATTATATATAAATGATCCCATGCCAAGAATTGAAAGCCAAAAGGCATATAAGAGTCAAAAACTCCTAAAAAAACAATATGTATCAAAACAAAGTACTAAACTATATGAGTACAAAATTGCCAAAGTTCTTCTCCATCCATGAGCTGAAAGTTAAATGCATCTCTCACACAAAAGGACACTATGGATAGAGAAGCTTGAATAAAAATTCAGAAAGAAAGGCATGCAGGAGGACTCATAAAAAGGGAAAAAAAGTCCAAAAGCACAAAAAGTGCAAAATGGCATGGGAATGAGGAACAAATGAATATTTCTATTTAACATATGTTACGATCCTATGGTGTCCAATCTATAAGATACCTGAAGATAGAGGTAATAAATGAAACTCATCTTCCTGGCCTCAAAAGAGTTATCTTGTCTTGGAAATTTGGGTTTTCCATTCTCCTGAATTGGACTCTCGTCAATGATTAAAAGTACATATATTTTCCATTTGGGAAATCTAGACATCTAGAAGAATTCAACATGTTGGTTTTATCGTCAAACAGCCTGTTACTTAAGGAAGAAATTGTCCAGAGATCTAGGTTCACCGGGTAGTCACCAATTGTTGCAGCTGCAATTGTTTTCCCAAATTTTTGAAATTTTGGACCCTCCTCTTAATTTTTATCTTGACTAAAGTTGTTTGGATCCATAAACTCTGTTTTTGTTTTCCCTCTACTACAACTTTAGATGGTTTTGAGGTCAACTGTTTTTGTGCTTTTCGGAAAATTGCTTATGTTTGAAACTACTTTAGGTTGTGGAGTTTGATGTTTGATTTGAAATTATTGTCCTTTGATCTGTGATCTTGTCCTTTGATATCAGAAGTCTATTTCTCGTTTTCGCCGCTATTTCGGAAGTGAAACAAACTTTTTTCGTCGCTGCTTAGCCGAAAGTTTTGGAACTTAACATTTTTAGTTTGGTTGTTTGGAGGTCTTTTAAACAATGCATCGGAGCCATATTTCCCTTTGGAGCCTCCATTGCGGAAACTGAACGATGATTTTTCTGACGGATAGCTTTAATTTTTTTGATGCTATGATGTTATTACTTTGACTTGCTGTGCACTGTCGGAGGTTGGTTGGAGTTTGAGTCAGTGTTTTGATCTCTATGACGCCACTGTTTTGAAGATGAGACCAAATTTGTAGACCGCTGCGCAACCTTAGGTTTTTCCAAACACTTAATGTTTTCGTGATGTTTCTACGCCATATCGAAAAGTTTTATGACTTTGATTGAAGGTGGTAATCTGATTATTTTCCACCATTGCGGCTCCCAAGCGAACTAAATGTCCGCCATATAACTGCTCCACTCGCTGATATGTTTTATTTTCCGTGGAGCTCGTAGTCTTTCCGTCTTCTGCGATTGGGGCTGCGTATTGCACTAACCAGCCAACGTTTATGTTGTTCCGTTTGCTGGCAGGGAGTTTTTTTGCCTAATGCTTTAGTATTTAGTCTTTTCGACGCTGATAGACTTAATGGTCGTGTGGAACTCGTTGTCCATCTGAAGCCTTCCGTTGCAGCTATTAATCAAACTATCATGCTGATGCTTTAGTGATTCTCCCATCGGTGAAGGGTTTTTCCCTCCTATTCTGTGTGTGTTTTTACACTATATAAAGGGTGTCAAAAGTTTCATTTTCTATCATTTTAAGGTTTTTGCGACGAGAACGCAGTATAGGGCCTCATTTCGATGATCAGTTTTATTGTTAATAGGGTACGTTTGTTGAAGAGATACAGTCTGAATTAATGATGAATTTTGTTTTAACTGTAGACGGACTTAGAAGATTCTTCACATTACTGCTGCAAAGGTGACATAGCTGAAGGACAAAGTAGAAGGAAGTTGGCTGAAAAGTGATCGGCAAAGATGTTCTGAGATCAACAGGATCTTAAAAAAGACAAATAAAAGACAAAGCAGAGGCCCAGGATTGGAAAGGTTCATCAGTTACTGAGCTGGTCTCATTTCATGAAGTACTCATAAGTCATCAATCTAAAATGTAACGTCTCTATGAATCATGAGCACTCGCAAACTGACAAAACTATGAAATTAAAACAGTTTGGGGAGCCCAAAGGTCACGCGGGGAGGGGCAGCCCAAGGGTTTTGCTGTTTTTTTATAAAGATAGGAAAGTTAGAGGGAATAGGGGCTTTTTCCCTGGAAAAACTTGTGAACCACTTGTTGTAAGAGGAACTATGTAATGCCCCGGTTTTGACCCTGTTGCATTAGATGTATATGATGTATATATTGTAAATGATCATGGTGTGGAGCTAAAGGCCAAGGCCCCACCATTGATTGGTCATGTTATGTTTTGGATTTAAATTTGTCACCGATGGTATATCGGGGCATGCAGCATATATTATGTTGGTCACCATGTAAATACACATCTATAATTAAAATGAACCCGACCAACTACGATCGCGGCAACTAAATTGAAAGGGGCATGATTTTTCCCAAGGATAAGGATGTGGGGGAATTTGTCAAACCTTGGCTAATAGGGTGAAAATCCATGTGTCTTCTTACCTTGTTTTATCCCAACCACTTTCATTAAGAATGGCTGCTGGTGGTTGAGGCAGTTATGGTCTTTGGGAGTGGGATGGCAGGACTGTCAGTCCTCACCCACATGCACACTCCACCATGGTTGACTCCACAATGGCAAAAACGCTCACGCACTTCCAATTTTGGGGGGGGTTCTCACCATTTTTCTATTCATCACTCACACAGACATTCTTCCACTCTCCCCACGATTGGGCAAAAACACTCACGCACTTGCAAATCACGTCCTTTCCATTGCTGTGCATTCTCACGTAGAGGGATTCTTTCCCGTTTTTCATCTTCACACACAGGATTTTGCTGAATTTACCCATGCAGTAGTTTTCTTCTATGGATTTGTGAATAGTGAGGCCGTATCCTTTACTCATGGGCTTATTCGTGGGTTCTGCATTGTGGTTGTTCACGCACCGGTCGTGAGACTGTAAATTCATCCCCATTGTGGTATGCGTACATTTTCTCCCAGCAGCATTGGTTATGCCAAATGGGTCGTTGTTCCCCATGTCATTGTTAATATGTATGCTGATTCATTTTGGAGTTGTGGTGTTTTCCCCCTATTGGAATTGTGTTTGCTGTTGTGTTTGGGACTGTGTAATTTCATTGGGGAGTCTTTTTCTTGTTTAAGCTATGACAGCTAAATTAATTGCTTGAGTGCAATTGTTGGTCTTCGAACTGTGAGAGGAGGAGGGAGGTTGGCTTAGATTTGCTTGATAAACCTGGTGGCTGGAAACCACACAGACAGAGCTAGAGGGATGGCCTTCTTCTCCATCACCCCTGAATAGCACTGGAAGGGAATGCAGGGCTTGAGGGACTATGTAGTAGAGAAGGGACTGATTCCTTGTGTTGGGTGTGTTTGGGTGTCTTAGAGGTCAGGCTAGTTCTGGTGTAGGTGTTCTTGGCTCGGTAATGAGCTCACCATCTTAGCAATCTTCCTTCTCTAGCCCCCTAATGGCCTGATAAACCCAACTCTGTTGGCTTGGCTGTGTGTTTTGTGTGTCCTTGGCTACGTGTAAGCCTGCTGTTCCCTTATTCCTTGGAGAATCATTCCCAGCTCGGGGGTGGCAGTGTTGCTGAGATATTAAGGAGCTCACTGGCCTATGGTTGGGTGGAACATTGCAGCGACATAGCTGGTTGCGGATCGACTTCTTCATAAGATAAGTGATCTCGTCCAATTATACTTCTCCAACCTTAATTTCTATTAATGAAATGATGAACATGTTGAATGCATCCATGACTCAGTGCTGTTGGTTTCCGTTATGTATGATGAATGCTTGTTTGAATGTATGATGTTCCGCTGTGTCTGATAGATGATTGCATAAGTGCATGTTTTTACTTCAACGCAGTTTCCTTCAGCATTCTATTCCAATCATTTTGTGTATGCATTTGTTCATGGGGCTATTAGCCTATGTGTTCGAATATTGTAGTCGCGTCCTCCTTGCTAGTCAGAGGCATGGGTATGTGACAAACTACTTCGTTTTACAATAAAAAATTAAAAACTTTTCCTGTTGGAGAAGGTGTTGTGTGGAATGTTTGAATGTCACTAAATGAATAATGTTGAAGGGGAACTATTTCGTTTTCAACTGTGTTTCATTAACTATGAGAGCGTTCTAACTTTCTGAACCTATGTTCTTATTTGAATGGTCTCTGGTTTATTCTGCGATAATTTCCACTGTGAGTAATGGAGGTTTTAACAATTGATGAGCTATCTTATTGTGTATATCTTTATTCATGTTTATGTGTTTTGATTCTAAGAACAACTACCTGTGATTTGTCTTAACATGTGAACAACATTACATTACTCATGAATTAATAATCTTGCTCCCCAGGGATAGGTTAGGTAGTTAGTTTTAATTTCTTACTATGTATGATTTAGATGCAAGAGAGTCTAAGAAAAGAGGTAAGAACCTGCACATCACATTGGGACCACTCCTTGCATTCTTAATCAATCTGCATTTCAGATAGGCACTTGCATGTCATACTTAAAACAAAAACAAAAAACACAAAAATATACACAGTGGACCAGGCCGCAACTGGACGGATTCCCTACACCAAACAACCATGGGCTAGTTGGGAATGTTGACTGGGGAGAATCCCTTGCTATTGTTTCCTGCAAATTTCCAGGCCTCAACAAGTTTAAATGGTCATAACTTAAACTTGAAATAAAATGACCACTTAAAGAACTATGGAGGAAACTGAATGAATGGTACCACCCAATAAATCCCTTGGCTAACTCTTTCTAGGGCTGATCCTTCATCTATCAACACAACTCATAAGGATTGTTTTGGAAGGGTGGGTCTTCGATTATCTTGGCCAATAAGATCCTAATCAACAATTTAAAGTGTTTTCTAAATAAAAATTTATTTTCAACTATGGTCTAAAAAGGCTTTCTTTGGTCTAGTGTTGAGCTATGGTCTAAAAAGGATTTCTTTGGTCCAGTGGTGATAATGAAAGGGTTGAGAGTTTTATAAAGAATTGATTGATCGAATTGATGAGAGAGATTCATTAAGAATTTGTTTAAGCACTCACTTATGGATTTGGTTGTCATCTTTGATATGCATGTTAGTATAAACATATTGGTGTTCGATGCACATTACAGTGGCAAATATTTGACACAAATTAAACTTTGGAAGTAATGTTGTGGTATAAACACACTAGTATTCTTAGAGACTAGGTTTATTATCACAGTAGAATTGTTGTACTATAATGTTTTTAAGGTAAAAAGTATAGACATAGCATGATACAGTAGAATATGTAAGTGTAATAAACTATGCACCTTATCTTATGAAGCAGAGCAATTTGCGTTAGGCTTATTGTACAATTTTTGTAGGGAACTAGTATTCCAATGCAACTACTAATAGGCTTTTGTTTGAAAAGTTGAAAAATATTCCAAAAAAAATAGAATGAGTTGTTTTGTGGATGGATTTATTGCAGAAGATGGCGTAAGTTTGTCATAGTTGTTTAAATTAGAAAGAGATTTCGAAATATTATTATGGCCTGTAGTTTGAGTTTCATTTTAGTAATTGCAACTCATTTCTACGGATGGGTTATGCTGGTTTTTTGGATTTATATCTAAAACAAGTCTATATTGAAAATGAAAATGGATACAAGTTGTACTAATATAAGGGATGAGCTATTTGGGGTTGTTTGTAGATTACAACAGTGGATGAAGCAAAGTAGTTCTACCCTCTGTTTGGCCTAGGAGCCAATGTAGCCTTGATTTTTTTGGGGAGAACTGTTAAGTATTTCTCCCATATGCATAAGAATCTTGGGCTTGGTGTGGATGGTTGGGCAATCTCCTTGAAGGGAATGATGCACATTTTGGTGCTGCTGGGGCTTACATTATGTGGAATCTACTGGTGGGTAAATAAATTTGTAGTGAATTATCCTACAATTCCCAAGGGAGAAGCTCGTAAGAAGAAGGTATATCTATATTCTATTTTCTTGTAGTTTTTCAAATGTGTTATGTTAAGAACATAAGTTATTTTAGGTTCTTTAACTCAAACTCTCGTACTTTTTACAAGAGAAACCAAATATGGGAATGATAGAGAGTTTTAAGTTCCTATTGACTTCAAGATATGTGAGAGACCTTGCCACTTTGGTGGTTGCATACGGTATTAGCATCAACCTTGTTGAAGTCACCTAGAACACCAAACTGAAGGAACATGTAATATATGTCAGATCTTAGGTACTTTGGAAACATAGTTCCTATTCATAAATGATACATAATATGCATAATAATATGTGTTCATAAAAAATTGAGTGTTTGGAAGAGCATTAAGCAACCACTGTACAACACTTGGTCTTAATTTTTAAACCTCTATTGCTATCCACGCATTTACAGAACAAACTTTTCTATCAATCCAAGTACAATTCCAGATTCTTAAATACTAACCAACTACAGTTTGGTTTCATTTTGTTCCTATGTTAAAAGTAGAATAATTTGTCATTTAACTCATTGACAATTGCCATCAGTTGAGCCCATGGTTCACTGTATAGTAGAATTGTAATTAGGTGGGCATGTTACTTACTGAAGTTTCTACTTTGTGGTCTTGCAACTAACTTGATTTACCAGGGGTTTCAAGTGTTTTGGAGGGAAGGGGTTTTGTCTTTGATCCCAAAGGAAAACAAGTCATTAAGTTTGCATGGGGAATTGGCATCAATTCTAATAATATGGAAGAAGCATTAGCTTTACTCCAAGTCCTATCATTATTGTGAGAGTAGAGCATTCACAAAGCTACAATATTATGGGACTCCAAAATTCTTATTAGGTCTCTCTATCTCAAATTTCAATCGCCTTCCAAGGAGAATAGCCCCTATGTTATCTAGTTCAAAAAATTCTTCAAAAATCAAACAAGGTTTTGAATGGATTCGAACTTTAGAGTTCATAATTTAAGGACATATATAATGTAATGTGTCTATGATTGCAGAGAATGATAGGATTGTAGCATAGAGTAATATTGAAATTACTTCAGCTTAGTCCCATTTGGACTCTATTTACTGAACACTTCAAAGTCGGTGACCAATAAATCATTTGAGTAGCTGGGTTAATGATAGTCAACAACTTAGAGGAATGATTGGCACTACAATAGAATTAGGAATTGAGGATAATTTAGTTTCTCAGTTATAGAGGGCTCAACCATTTGATGATACTCAATCAGATTAATCCTAGGATACCACCAAATCACAGGAAAAAGGTGATGCTACTTCCTCACAAGCTGCAGATGTTGGTACTGTAATGATAGAAACTTTACAATCATAGGAAAATGATATACAAAGAACCAAGGAACGTAATCAAACCCATGTTGAGGATAATACAATCTATCATCCTTTGTCGACCATTAGATACTCAAATTTTTGTATTGATCCCTTTTACCATTATAGAGGACTATGTAAGTTAGGTTCCCAAAGTCTTAAAGGGTTCTAGCTCAATGAAAGAGCGCCTTCCTTACAAGTAGGAGGTTGGTGGTTCGATTCCTCCATGCCCTAATGATATTACAATATTGGTTAAAAACAACTAAATTAGTAAGAAAAAAATAAGAGATAGGTGACTAAACAAAATGACCAAAACTCGTATATAAAATTACTAAAACCGACTAAATTAGTCACCAAAACATGAGAGACATGAAACTAGGCATTAAAAAGGATGCAACACATGGCGCTAATGATGAAGCCAAACATGGAGTTGATATGGTTGCAAAATAAGATGTTACTTTCGATTCAAAACATGGCACTACATAGGAAGCAAAATATGGTGCAACAATAGAAGAAATATTTGGCATCATTTTGGTAGCAAAACACGATGCAAAAAAGGAAGCAAAAACTGGTGCAAATTTGGAAGCAAAAATTGGCACATATTTGGAAGTAGAACATGGTGCAAAATGGGATGCTAAATTGGTAGCAAAAATGTATGCAATATTGGATGTTAATTTGGATGCTAACATGGTTCTATTAAGGATGCAAATATGGCGCTAATAGGGGTGTCATTTAAGAAGAAAAACCGGACACTCGCTAGGAAGCAAAATAGGACGTTATTTATGAAGCAAACCTCAACGTTGTTTAGGAAGCAAAGTTGGACGATGTTATGGAAGAAAAAATTGACGGTGTTTAGGAATCAAAGTTAGATGCTATTCTAGAAGCAAAAAAAGAGACGTTATTTTGGACGTCATAAAGGATGCTATCTAGGAAGCAAAAAAAGACGTTTTTTGAGACGCTTTAAGTTTTATCCATGACACGTCCCATTTAGCATCTAGTTTGACCACTCAATGTAAAAAAAATACACTAAAAAGGGACGCTAAATGAGACGCTAATTCCAGGATTTGTTGTAGTGCATGCAACCGAAAAATTTGTTTTAAGAAAATATCAGAAATATTTGCAGCTTTATAAGTAGTTTTTATAGGTATAAAATGGGATGCTTTACTCAATTTGTCAACCACTACCATTATTGAGTCATTTAAGTTTTGATTTTTAGGTAATCCAGTAACAAAATCAAGGCTAATTATCTCCCATTACCAGCTAGGGATAGGAAATGGCTGAAGTATCCCAGCTGGATGCTGATGTTCAGTTTTTACTTACTAACATTCAAAGCATCTAGCAATATATTCTACCAGTTAATTTTTCATGTTTGTCCAGAAATAATCTTTTCTTAGCATGGTTATATTTTTTTGATAACTGGGATGCCCTAAAAAAGGAGTTTTATGAATTTCATTCAAAATTAATAGCTTAATATGATGTACATTAGGTACATATAATCTGTCTTTATATAGCAATAATCCTTTTTCATTCAAGATGTACCTTGTACTTAGACTTTCTATTAGATTCTCTTTTACTTTTGCTTGCAATTTTCGGTAATTTTCATCTTGTTCTATTCCAGCTTCAAGTTGTTCTTCCAATTCTGTTTTATAAGTGCTGATAGTTGATGTAAAATTTAGCTTTGCATTTCTACTTAATGCATCAGCAACCTTATTCTCCTTTCCTTTGATGTGTTGAATTTCAAAATCGTATTCACTTAAAAAAGATAGCCACCTAGCTTTCCTAGAATTCAAGTTAGGTTGATCTAACAGGTATTTCAATCCTTTATTATCGGTCATTAAGATAAAATTCCTTCCAATTAAATGATGACGCCACATCTTTAAGGCATGTATGATAGCAGCTAATTCTAAGTCATAGGTCGCATAATTTTTTTCATGAATCTTCAGTTTCCTAGAATCATAAGTAATGACATGTCCTTCCTGAGTCAATACTCCACCTAAATTGTCATTGCAAGCATTAATACATACTATAAAATATTTATTAGGGTCAACAATTCTTAAAATTGGTGCGGCGGTTAATAATATTTTTAACTTTTTAAAATTGTCTTTGCACTTTTGATTCCAATCAAATATCTTCCCCTTTTTTTGCAAAGAGGTTATCGAATTAGCAATTCTTGAAAACCCTTCGATGAACCTCTAGTAATAACCGGTAATCCCCATGAATGATCGGATGTTAGTTACGTCTTTTGGTACTGGCCAATCTTCGATTGCATTTATCTTTTTGGGGTCAACCAAAATTCCTTCTTTAGTCACCACATGACCAAAATACTGGATTTTATCTTTAAAGAAGTCACATTTACTAAATTTCACAAAAAGTTGATGCTCTCGTAACTCTTCCAAGACAATTTTTAAGTGTTATTTATGTTCTTCTTCAGATTTTGAGTAAATTAATATGTCGTCAATAAATACGACCACAAATTTATCCAGATATTTGTGCATTGCATTATTCATTAGACACATTAAAACAGCTGCATTGTTAGTAAGCCCGAAAGGTATAACGACAAACTCGTAATGTCCATATCGAGTTCTAAAGGTTGTTTTAAAGATGTCTTCATCTTTAATTCGGACCTAGTGATATCCAGACTGTAAATCAATCTTTGAAAACACTGTGGCTCCATGTAGTTGATAAAATATATCATCTATGTGAGGTAATGGATATATGTTCTTGATAGTCATTTTATTTAATTGGCGATAATTTATACATAGTTGTAGAGTTCCATCCTTCTTCTTAACAAAGATGACAGGTGCCCCCAAGGGAGACACACTGGGTCTAATATAATTCTTATCAATAATTTCCTTTAACTGTGACTTAAGTTCATTTAGTTTGAGTATATTCATTCGTTAAGGGGCTTTTGAGCTGTGTACTGCACCAGGTACCAGCTCAATAGTAAAATCTAATTCCTGTTTCGGAGCCAGTCCTGGAATTTCTTACAGAAGTACATCTGAATATTCCTTTAGAATTGGTATATCTTCTAATTTTAATTTATCTATGTTGTTCATGTTTTCTTCATTGATTAATGTTACTGCATAAGCCTTACAACCTTTCCTAACAGCTCTCTTAAGCTGCATAGCAGAGATCTGCCTTATGGTTGTTTTCCTAGGGATTTCCCTTACACTTATTAACTTTCCATCATTATTTATGCAAGTAAAGGTTTTATCGAAGCAATTCAAGACCACCCTATGCTACTCTAACCAATCGATACCAATTAATATATCATATGAACCTAAAGGTAATACATTGAGCTTAACAAAAGTTTCAAATTGATTCATAGTTACTGCACAATTCTTTACAAAGATAATTACCTTTCTCTTTGCACCAGTAGCTAACTGAACTAACCAAGAACTTGCAAACTTTTCAACTGGAATCTTACACTTTTCTACCAAATTAGGAGAAATATAGCTTAAACTATCTCCTAGATGAATTAAAATAGATATAGGTATTTGATTTATCTTACCTTCAACTTCCACCATGGAAGTTTGATAGCCTGCTTACCAATTCTCTAATGCTGCAATGATCCTGGGAATTGTCCTTGCTAGGTCACCAAGAGTCATCTACTTATATATTGTGTGGATGTTGCTAACAGTCTTCTTTCGATTGGGGCAGACTGAAGCATAATGTAGACCATTTCATTCCCAACACTTTATGGGTTCTTTTTGTTCAAATTTCTTTGTATAGTTATTGTGGTTGTTAGCAGATTATTTATTCCTTTGATTATTCTGATTGGTCTGTGAATTAATTTTATTCCCTTGGAAATTCTTACTAGGAAAATTTATGGTGTTATTATTTTTATAATTTCGATTAGGTACAAACTCTTTCTTCTTTTGTTCAAAGTTATTATTCCTTTTGTCCTTCCAGTTGGCCATAATCTCCTTTTTACGATTATGTTCATAACAAAAACTCACTTTTCACAATGCTTCTTCTAGAGTTTTTGGATTGTCATACTCAATCCTGCCCTTTATATGATAAGGTAAACAACTGAGAAACCGTTGTACCTTAGGTTTCTTGTCCACAATGTATGGCACATACCTGAGCAGACTTAGAAATTTACTATTTAGTTCTTTCATATTCATTGTACCCAGTTTTAACTTGTAGAATTCCTTAGCACTTTCCTCATAGTAATGTTCAGATAAAAACTTCTTTCTGAAATATTTCTTGAATGTGCTCCAATTTATGTTTTTCTCTCCTATACCTTTTACTCTTTTTAAGTCCTTCCACCATATATCAACTTTTCCCATAAGATTATAAATAGCCATCCTGGCCTTCAGTTGATTAGAATAGTTATAAATTTGGAAGTATTTCTTCAAAAGGTTTATATTTTCTTTTCATAGTATGGTGGTTATCTTCACTACTATCACTAGTACAATGAGAGTTTTGTTAATATAAATCACCATATACTTCGGAAGATGAGCTACTTTCGTGTTTAACTTGTTTAGTCTTTTTATACTTATGCTGATAACCTATATCTTCAGACTCAATTCTTTTTCCCTTTCCCTCAGTATGAAATATTTCTATTAAGATCTTATTCAGCTCCTCTTGAGCTATTAGAATCCTCTCATTTCCTTTCTTAACTGATTCCATATCTGATTTTAATTCTTTAACTGTTTGTAGTGGTTCAAAAGAATTATTGGTTATATCTTCTTGTATAGGTTCTTTTTGAATATTATCTTGTTCAGTGTAATGGGATTCCTCATCTGCATATTCTTCCAATCTATCCATATCTGTCATTAACTTGGAAACAAATTTCTCTGTGTGTATCATTCAAAGAAAACAACATCAGCATGTTTATTTAAATTTACTATTCCATATAAGCAAGTTGAGCTTCATTAAGGCCTAGTGTTTGAACCTTGAGCTCCGATACCACATGTAATAGTTGCAGCTAAGTAACTGCTAAAGGTTAGCGGAAAAAATGAAACAGATTATAAAAGAACATGGGATTGTTTCTTTAAAAGAACCTATAAACTAATGGATTTAATATTAAAAGCATGTGTTAGTGATATTAATCAATTAACAGCTTTAATTCTATCAGAGTTAGAAAAGGACTTGCATTTTGTTGCTGCTAGATATACTAATGATTAACTTTTGTCAAGTAGGTAAGAATTCTTGTATGAGATTAGGGTGTACTTAGCGTTCTGCTAACTCAATTGGACTGCTGGTTCCTTACAGGTTTAGCAGGTAAGGATAAGATCTAGTAGGTGTTATTTTAAATTACGTCGAGAAATTAATTTCCTAGCATGATTAAGATGCTAGTTTTAGAAAAGGATTAAATACACTGCTTGTCTTCAAGGAGGTAATGTCAAATCTTTTTCCGTTGATATAAATCCAATGTTGTATTCATAACTAACATCAAAATGAATTTTTATCAAAAACATAAAACAAGGGTTTAAATTTCAAGAACAAGTACTTACCAAAGTTCTTCAATCGTCTGAAGATTATTCTCTAAAGATGTAAAGAACACGGTTTTAATTTTCTTGTGTTGACAGTAATGGTTATTTATAAATTTTCATAGAGAGAATAGAGCTCATGGTTTGGGCTTAAGTTCACTTCAAACTGTTTGGTGTTTCTCATAGCTATTCTCACTTCAACACTCAATAGATGTCCTTCTCTTAAAGCATGATGAAGTTACTTATGTTTTTCAATTATAATTTTAACAATGGGTTGTTAGAATTTTATCGAGATTCTCCAACAATATTTAGTCTTTAGTTTCTCAAACATTCCTTCAACAAAACACCATAAAGGCTATGTTTTCAGAAGTTCAAGGCTTTTGTTTTTACTATGGCTATAAATTATAATATGACCATCTCATAACTCTTTTACTATTTCAAATAATACACAATGTATTCGACATGTTTGAATACCATGAAGATCTTCTAGAATAACAAGAGTATCTATGTTGTATCCTAAGATAGAATACCTAAGTATCAAACCACCATGATGAATTTAAATGATGGAATTTATATGTTGTATAGTTTTGAACTGATTGTTGGTTTTGATAATGCAAAATGTTTAATGCAACGCTGACTATAGATTTAAACCCATGCTTGAAGAAATATTTAGAGGGCATGTGGATTGTTTACATCCACTCAAGGGTTGAAATAAACCCTCGAAACCCTATTCATTTTCATTGCAGACTGTGGGTTCCTCCTTCATGTTGGCCAAGCTGAGAGCTCGCGGCCATGGGAGACCTGTAACCTTCTTTGAATTGGGCATTTCACCTCCAACTTCTATGCTGTGACTATTGGGAGAAGTCGTTAATGGTTTTGGTCTTTTTAAGTGTTGAATAGTTACAATGAGAGTGTGTAATGGATTTTCTTTGTGGCTCGAAGGCTGTGCTTTCCTTTAACCTGCAACTGAATAGTTATAACTTTTTCCTTCGTCTGGTTGAGTTGATTTCCTTTTGTTTTGTTCACAGAGGTGACTTCACGCCTTCTTCCCTTTCGACATGGTGCCAAATGCGACCTGGTGTGGCCATCTCTCCTCAGCTTCAACTCCAAGTTTCAACAGGTAAAGGATTACCCTTAACTCAGTCTTTAAATTAGTTTTCTTTAAGGGTTTTTACAAATTTTAACCAAGCAAGGGATTTACAATGATTCGGTTTGGAAATTACAGTTTCTTGCTCCCGATTCCAGCTCTGTAGGTGAAAGTGAGCTCACCCTTCAGTTTTACATGAGTATACAATTGGTAAGCCCTGGTTTCAATGAGGGTTTCTTCCTGCATATAGTTGTGGTTGTTGGAAGTTAGTTCTTGTGATTGAAAATGGCATAGCCTCGGTTATCTGTTAGCTTAAGTTTCAAAGCTTGTTTGTTATTTGTAAAAATTTTGGAAACCCTTAGAGGGTACTTTGTGCAGGGGTGAAGAAGGCACTAGTAGCCGTGATGGAAAATTGGTTTTTGTTTTGTGTTTTGTGTTTTCTGCCTTACGGCCTAAACAACGCAATTTCTTTCTTTTTCAAATGATAGAGCTCAGCGCTAAAATCAAAGAGGCTGTTGACCTTTATCTAGTTTATTTTAGTTTTTATAATAGATTCTGGAAGTGAGACAAGACTGTGAAACAGTCAGGAATTGTAAATGATTTAAGGATTTTACCTGTCAGTAAAAAAAATGGTTACTATTTGATTTATATATATATATTTTGCATAGTTCAGTTTTGTTTACAGGCCTAAGCCTTGACCTTCAATTCAAAAGGATGCACGCCATATAATTTTAATTGATTATGTTTTTAATAAGTTTTTTATGTAATATTTTAAATTATTACCCTGTATTTATAAAGATTTCGAGTGCACAGTTTATGGGAAAAAATTACTGTATTTAAGAGTAATATTTTACTCTATTTTTTATTCAAAAGGATTAATTAAAAAGTATACTCTACAGTTCGATATTAGCATTATTTATACTTGGTAATTTCTTAGCTTTGTTTATTTAATTTTTCCCTAATGATTTTTACAGCTTGTTTTTAATTCTCATAAATGAAGGATTAGGGTTTATTGCTGCATACTTGAGAATACGATAAGTTTATCTTTCAAAACCTAGATAGTTGTATTTAAGTTACTCTAGAGACTTCTGTATTAGATCAGAGACACATAGTGTCTGAAAATAAAATGTTATATAAACAAAAGTTTTGGAAATTATCTTTGTGTGGTTCCTAGATGATAGCGTCTTTACTATACCTATGTTTATTTATTAAACTTGTAAGTTTTGTGTTTATAAAGAATACTAATATTAGAATAGTTCTATAAGTAATATGATTACTAAATGTTTTTAATTACCTATCTTTTAGTTCTAATCTGAAGTAAATACATTTAATGTAGACATTATTTACTACTTCTTTACAGAATAAATCATGAGCAAAAATAGTGCAGAATGTAGTTACATTTTTCATTCAAGTGAAAAGAATCATCATATTTACCTAAACACCCAGCTGTACTAGAGTAATTCCTGAGCCAGGCGTGGAAAAATATAGTATGGAATTCTAATTCTATCTATTTCTCATTTTGCATATTTATTACTATTTCTAACATAATCTGCAAATTAGCAAGTCTAACATTAAACAGTTACTCCTTTCTTCATAAACCCTAATTAAATACTAACATGCCTATATTTTAAAAACTAGTAAACATTTCACTGAAGACGATAAATAAATATAATAACATAAAGACAAGTAGAACATGTCAATGATAAGACGACAACATCTTAAGGAGGTTGTTCCTCCCAACCAATCTCCTAGAGAACACTAAGACAGTGCTTCCTCAGCCCCCCCGAGCTTGTTCTTGGTCCTCTTGGCAGAGTACTGGGTGGAGAATATAACCTTAAGATCTTTTGTCATCTAAATGGTCCAATTACCTTAGTAATTAAAATATGCTCACAGCAGTAAGAACTTCAGCCTAATAGCTACAATAAGTTCATTCTCAGTAGTTAACCCCTCAAACTCACTTCAGTAATCCCCTCCATTGAAATTTCTCTTTAGTAAATTCATTCACCCTGAATGATCACCTCTTAGAATGAGTAGCCTCAGTTTTCTTCAATTGGAAATTTTATAGAGATGCCTAGATCTTCTGGGTCAGTTTTCATTTAATGAGCCACCTGCTCCAATTCCACTTTCTTGGGGAATCATGACCACAAATATAGGGAAGTTTCCACCTGCAACAGTTGGAAGTAGTTTGAGGATGTTGCTACTTGTCAGTGTACTCTCCACCCAGTCTCCTCCACCAATTGACTAGTAAACACTCTTTTAACAGCTTCCCTAAGTTGTTGTCTCATCATTTATTTATTTATAAATAAAATATTCTGAATTACATTAGTTATTCTTGACCCCACTAGGTCATCAATTACAAACTTAGCATAAAATATAACACAATGTTCCTCAAATAGCATTAAATTGTTTTTTCAAATTGTTCTTGCATCACAATGATTTAAAAATATTAATAATAATGTGAAAAACCTAAAAAATATATTTAAAAGTCAATTGAATAGTTAAAACAAGTCATTTTACTATTTACCAATTTGTGAGAGCATTTGGGAGGCTTTTGGAGCTAGATCTTCAGCGAGAGATCAAAGGAGCATCCATCATCCATTTTGAGTACCATCAGAGCCATCTAGATGCTAGAAACTTACTCTTTCACTTTATTGGTTCCATTTTTGTTTTGGCTTGGGTTTCAGGGGTCTTTGAGAAATCCCTAAATCTGAAATGTGGGCACTGCTCCTGCCCCTTGCGAGACAAGAGGTTCTCGATAGAAAGCGCTTCTATTCAATTTCACTCAGGTGGTGCCATCGCTCTATGTACATGGAGGACAGGCGGTGCTGGCCGTGAGGTTGGAAAATTGAGTGGGAAAGCCAAAACAAAATTTCTTTGATGATTTTAATGGTTGAATATGGTTTTGAATAGCTCATTTGTTGTTTTTGGAAGGTTTTATCTGGTGAAAAATAGTTATATGGAAAGAATGACAACATGATGGTGATGATGCCCTAGCTGAGGGAAGCGAGGGGTGCATTGCTGCTTTGAGAGGATGTGGCCTCTTGAAGTTTTTCTACACTCCGAGTATGATATCCCATGAGTGCCTTCTAGAGCATATTCTGCGCATGTGGAACCCAAAGTAGTAGTATTTTGAGGTGGGAGCTCATGTACTAAGCATATAGGTAGAAGATAACTAATTTCTGATAGGATTGTCTAGGCGGGGTGCTCATGTTTCATTGACTTGTCCTTGAGGAGGGGATGTGACCACCCAAGGGCCGATAAACCGTTATTACATTCTTGGTACTAGGATGTCGAGGAAGAAGATCCCCATAAAGGAAGTGGTGGATGATGCACTCTGTACCGTTCTTTTCTGCATGCAGAGCCTGGTAGGAAGCTAAGGGCCTCACCAAGATTCCAGAGTGCATTTACCGTATGCCATAGAAGCTATGGCACCCACTCTCTTTAACTCGGCAGAGGCACTAATTCTAGTTTTCAAGGACCAGCTGGATAAATGTCGGCAAGGGGAATTGAAATAGTTCGGCTATGGATCCATCTTACCTTGTTTCTTTTTCAAGCAGGTGCCCCACTTGAGGCCCCAAGTGATTTTTATAGAGTTGAGGCCTAGAGACGCCCATATGTTGAGGTGGTAGAGTGTGTGGCTCGTACGGGAGGCGATAGAGTCAAAGTGAAGTACGATGCTGGATTTTTCAGCTGGTTAGACGATCAGATCGTCATAATTGAGGATTACACATATGCGAGTACTGCCTTAAAAGGTGACCTCGATCTACCACTTCCACCTGGAGAGCAGTGGGGGAATATTGGTAAGAAATAAGACTATAAAATCTTGATTGTGTTTTTGTATTTTCATGTTTCATGTTTTTTATAGGTAGTAACAAGACCTAAATTTTCTCATGTAAATGTTGGTATGGCGCGACCTGGGGGATCATCCCCAATGGACAGGCGAGCTGGAGCTCAGTTCATTCATCAAGGTGATGACCAGCTAGGAGAGTTAGAGGAAAACCTAGAGTGGTTAACCCTAGACATGCCAGATGCAGCTATTAATGACCTCCCGATGAGGTACCAAAGGCACATTGTGGGAGTGCAAGGTCATTTCAGCCGAATGCTACGCAGAGTAGTATGAGCTGTTATGTGTTATCATAACCATCACTAGATGATGTTCTGCATGATGTATTACTGAAAGCTGTGACAACTTCAGGATATTGTATGGTGTTGTATTTTCCTAAAATCCACTGTGCTTCAGATGAGGTCTCATGACCATTTTTTGTATAAAAACATTATATATATACAGACTCTGTTACTGGTGTTTATATGTCTCAAATGGAAAATGTATTTACATGAATTTATGTGTTATTTACTATTTATTCATAATATAATGAACCATGTTGTATTTTCAAGTTATGTATGAGCAATATACCAATCTAGGATATAGTTTGCTACTGAATTAGCAACTGGATTGTCTGCCCTAGGGATATGCCTGTAAGTAATGACCTCAAATGACCTTTCTAGTAGACACACTCTCTGGAAGAGGCAGAGAGGTATGGGATTGATGATGGCATAGACATGGTTCAAATGACAAACCACTAACTATGAGTCCATGAATACTACCAAATCACGAATGTCCAGAGATGCAGCTTTAGATAGTAGACCTATTACTTCCTGATACTCAGCGATGTTGTTGGTAGATGGACCAATACAAACTACTCTTGAACTGACTACATCATGTGTAAGGGAATACAAAACCCAAGAAGCTGAAGCAAGGTTCAGGGTATGATGGAAAGCACCATTAGCGAAGCCATAAAAGACCATCCGACCTGCATAACCAAAACATGGTATAAATAGTCTGGACACTAAACTCAAAACCACATTGAAAATACTAAAACACACTAAAATTCAAAAAATTTACATATATACAAGGTACCATACATGATTGATCTAAGCATAGTACCTCTTCAGGTACAAGCCATTGTGAGGTTGCCCGAAGGGGATTCCATCATAATCTACAAGCTCATAGGACCCTTTCTCTAAAACTTTGGAAATGATGAAAGGACCATACCACATTTATTCGAAATTCCCTTTTCCTATTTTATCATGTTTCTAATCATAGGTTAGAACTAGGTTTCCTTCATTAAAAAAAAGAGGTTGGACATATTTATCATACTACACCTTGGTGCGTTTTTTATGTGCCTCATTGACTAAGGCAGCATCTCATCTAGTTTTGTCAAGATTGTTTAGGTATAAAAATATTTCTTCCTCGGTGGAGGTATTGGGGAGGAGTTCAATGACAAGTTTCAAAGATGGGTTCTAGAACTGAATAGGTAGGAAAACTTCTAGTCCATAAATTAACTAGAAAGGTGTAAAACCAGTCGTTGTTTTCAATGAAGTCCTATAAGCCCAAAGAGCAGAAAAGAGAGTCTAGTGCCAGTTGGATTTATGATCTCCAACCATCTGACACAACATAGTTTTTAAGACTTTGTTAATGGCCTTGACCTGACCATTAGCCTGGGGATAATAGGGAGTTGAGTTTTCATGGCAAAAACCTAGCTTAAAACTTAACTTTTCCATCATCTGATTCTGGAAATGTGATTCGTGATCAGTGACTATAGACTGTGGAACTCCAAACCTAGCTATTACATGATTGAATAGGAAGAGGGTGGTAGTCTTACCATCCTCTACATATGTAGGCATAGCCTCATGCCATTTAGTGAAATAATCCATAGCTACTATGATGTAACCATGCCCCCCAGCTGAGGTAGGCTTACAATGCATAAAATCTATCCCACATTTGGAAAAAGGGCCAACGACAATGATCGGGTGTAGTAGAGCAGGGTGGGTGTGATTTTTCGGATAGAAATGTTGGAAATGTGGTCATTTCTTAACAGCCTCATGACAATCTTTGAAGATTGATAGCTAGAAATAGCCAATGTGAAGGATTTTCTGGGCTATAGCCATCCTAGAAAGATGACTGCCACATGCTCCATAGTGGTAGTCATTGAGAACCTATTCAACCTCTTCATGGGTGAGGCATCATTGGAGAATGGAATATATACCACGCCTATACAATGTGTCATTCAGGATAAGGTAGTATTTCACATGGTGACGGATATGGCGATGATTGTCATGAGATATATCGGGCTGAAATATCTGTTTCTTTAGATAAATGATTAAATATCCATACCACAAGTCAGTCATGCTTATCAGGAACAAAAATTCATCTAGGAATGAATCACTAGGCTCAAAATCCATCAAAGCACAAGGAATGTCACACGTCAACTCTACAAAGAACAATGATTTCTTTGAAGTAGCTTTGGCAAACTCAAGGTCAAACTCCTACAGGATGACAATCCAACGGGAGTATTTCCCCCCTAGCACCTGATGAGTCAGGATGCAGTACATAGGGTTCTGGTCTACAAATACCGTGGTAGTGTGAAGAAAGATGTCATGAAGAAATTTTTGGACAGGAATGACCATAGCCAATGCTAGCTTCTCCATAGGTGAGTATCGAGTTTCAGAATCAAGAATATTCTTAGTAGCATAGTATATCACGTGTTCTTGGTCATTCCGATCCTCTTGGGCTAGAACCATTCCAATTGTAGTCGTAGAGGTAGCAACATGTAAGAGAAAATACTTTGAATAATCTGAGGGGTGTATCATGGGTGAATGAGTCAGAGCATGTTTAAGATTATCGAAGGCTCACTAGGCTTGGTCATCCCAGAAGAATGGGGTGTTCTTCTTGAGGAGACGCATATAACTGTGCATTTTCTCAGCAAAGTGACAAACAAAACGACGAAGAAATTTTTCCTTCCCTTGCAAAATTTGGAGCTCAAGGATGTTGGTTGGGGTAGGTAGGGCGAGTATAGAAGAAATATTCAGTGGATCAATCCAGATACCATCCTTAGAAACCATGAAGCCTAAGTGACATCCCGTATCAATGCAAAAAACACATTTGTGTGGGTTCAGCCGTATTTTGTAATGGTGACATCTCAGAAAAATTTCTCTAAGATGTTGAGGATGGTATTCTCATTGTTGTGAATGTGTAGGGAGATCATCAAGGTATGACTCCATGATGTTTTTAATGTCATGAAACACATAGGACGCAACACGCTGGAATGTGGCTCCTGCTTTCTTGAGGCCAAAGGGTAACTTCCTATAAGAGAAGGTTCCCCATGAGCATATAAATGTCATCTTGTGTAGATCGATGGGAAATATCTCAATATTATTATAGCTAGAGAAACCATCCATGAATGAGAAAATGACACTTCCAGCACAGTTGTCGATAATCTGATCGATGTGCAAAGTCAAAAAATTGTCCTTAGGACAAGGTTTATTCAGGTCTCGAAAATAGACACAGACTCTAATCGTTCCCTGATTTTTGTTCACAAGAACGATGTTAGATACCCATTCTATCAGGGTTATAGGATAGAGAATCTTGCCTTCATAATTTTTTCAACTTTGGATTTGATAGTCGCTACCTTCCGGGGATGGAATTGATGCATTTTCTTCCTGACCAGTCTAGCTGTGGGATAGGTTTTGATTTCATGGACCACAATAGATGGGTTTATCCCACAAATCTCTTCATAAGACCAGGAAAAGATATCTTGTAACTCCTTGAAAATTTCTCTATATTCTTCAGTTTCTTCGATTGAACATTTCTTCCCAACATGAAAATGTTCAATAGTTTCGGGCTTGACCGATATGTCAATTGGAGTTGTTTTAGTAATGTTGCATAGATTTCCTTTATAGTTAGAATCTTGCAACAACACATGTGTTTGTGGAATGTCGACAATATCAGTACCCAAGAGAGATACAAAATCATAATCTGTGGAACTAGTGTTGGGGAGGAATGAGGATCTGTGATGATGATCCTTCCATACTGATTCATTCGTACTCATGATATCCATAATGGACTCATCTGACAGAAAAGTCTAGGAGAGATAATCGAGAGTAGGAAGAGAGGGTTCTAACCAGTAGGGTAGGTGGTAAGGATCCAAAGCCACAAGATGAATATCATCTATATGGGCATTGAAAAGGGATAGGATAGCATCATAAACTGCTCCATGTGGGCTACATGAGGATGAATCAACAACTTTCTTACCCTTGGGATCATAGCCAAACGAACAGATCATATTGACGGTTTCAATTTCTATGCTAGAAGGAGCTGATGGGAACACACCCATAAGGGTGGAGTCTTTAAGCATACCTACCCCAATCGACTGATAAGGAGGAGGGGACTGACCTAGCATAGGGATGTTATTCACCGTAGGGGTAGTAACATTCGGCATATAGAATTCAATTTGATCAATTGTCACAATATTTCCCAAATGTGGAAACTTGAGAGTTCTAAATGTCATTGAAGCGACAATAGTCATAGCATAAAACCAAATTCCCCCTAAGAGAAGATTGTAGTCTAACAGGGCATCCACTACTTCCACCTAAATCGAAACAGTTATTCTCCCTAGCTCAACTAAAAGTGTTGGCATGATACCATGGGGTTGGAAACCTCTTCCATCAAAGGATTTTAGGGTCATCAGTGATCTTGTAAGCTTGGGTGGCTTTCCAACAAGATAGAGACAAAACTGAGGTTGAAGCGCCTTCATCTAGAATAGTCCTAAAGATATTTTTCCCAAATACTTTTGTTACAATATGAAAAGTGAGTTGGTGAGGTAGTATAGATTTGTAGTTCTCTACATTGAAATGAATCAAATACGTGTTATCCAGGTCCAATGCTCCTAAGGCAGTTAACAAGTTTTCAAGTTGCGTACGACAACTTTGGAGCACTTCTAAGGTAGACATTGCACATGGTGCCTAAGTGAGGTCTTCAACAACATTATAGAACTATCTATCTCAGGCATTGGGATTAAAAATATATTTCCTAAGAGTAATCTTGGGTGGACTCAAAATCATGTCTAGATTAGGCTTCTCGATACGTAGGGGACCATTAGACGAGGATGCGGGAGAACCTATGGGAGGAGCTGTATTTGGAGAAGGATTTTCATTTTTCTTCTCCTCAGTATTTTCATATGACTAACTACGAGTTGTTAAACTAACAGTTTCTGATGACATCATTCAAACTTCCTCTGTGGAACTAGAATTTCCCTGATTAGACATGTGGTCTATAAATTGTTGCTGAGAAGGAAAAGGATCAGTAAGAACTACTAGTGCGGGGTTACTGTTTAAAAACTTATTAATTTCATCATGATGTGAACATTCCTTTGTGAAATGATTGCCACCACACAACAAGCAGGGATATTTAGCTTTCCTTTTTCCTTTATTGTCATTATTCAGAGCCGTAGGCTTGGGATTTCCCTGTTGGTTTCCGGGTTTTTTATTTTTACCTTTTCCCTTTTTCTTATTACCAGATGATTGCGCACATTGAATAGAACTCACCTCGATGAAAACTGTAGGATTAGAAGGAGAAGTAGTAGAAGAACTAGTTTTCTTGGTAGGTTTTTATATTGACGGGGTCTAGATTGAACCGATAACCCCATCGACAGGTGTTTATGTAGGTGGCTTAGCTGGGTCCGTGCCGGGATGAGGACTTTAGGAATAAGGTCATATAAAGTTTTGGATTGGGAATACACCAAGTCTAGATACTGAGTGTCAATGATAGCCTACTCTTTAGTGACAACACCTCCCATAGCCACATCTCGGGTAATGGGTGGCAACAAAGACTTCAAAAACCAATTAGTTAAGAGTTGGTGCGGGATAGGAGCTTTAATGCACCTTATTTTCCTTCTCCACTCATGGATATGATCCGATATGTGTGTAGAGGTGTTTTGTTGCAAAGAGGTCAAAAGTTATGTACCCATTTCATAATGAATGGGCAACTGAAAGTGCATAAGGAAGACAGTCACCAATGCACTAAAATACACAAAAAAATGTCGTGGAAGTTCAATATACCACTTCACGGCTGTACCAGTCAAAGTGCATTGGAAGAGTCTCAATTGAATAGAGTCATCCATCAAGGATTTGGATGAACACCGTAGATGGAAAGTCATAACATGATTCTTGGGATCATGTCCTTGCTTACCATCGAACTTCGAAATGTTCGAAGGTAACTTGACTAGAATAGCAGGTCATGAAGGGTTACGTTGAATGGGGTCATTAATCAACTTGTACAAATCGAGTAAGTCCAAAGTTGTTAGGAATGGTAACTGAAGATTGGGTTCCATGTACTGGTAGTATTGATAAGGAATGTAACCAATAGTAGGGCCATAGGTTGATTGATATATAGGTTTTTGAAACATCTGATGAGATGATGTACTTCCTGAATATTGAACTCTAGAGCCACCAAGACCATTAGGACCATTAGGATTAGGGACACTAGGACCATTAGGACCATTAGGAGGAGGAACACCAGGAGGAGGGCCACCAGAACCACCAGGACCACCAAGACCACCAAGAAGAGGACCACCAGAACCTCCAAGACCACTAGGACCACTAGGAGGAGGACCACCAAAACCTCCAGGACCACTAGGAGGAGGACCGCTAGGACCTCCAAGACCACTATGAGGAGGACCATTGGGACCTTTGGGAGCACCAGAAGGATGACCACCTGGCCCTCCAGGAGGAGGACCTCCATAAGGTGGTCCTTCGACACCTCCATCAGTATGAATAGGTATTCCTCCCATCTTCTGCATGTAAGACCAGTTGGGTTGACCCCACAGTGTAAATGCATTCCCCTGGTATGAAATTCCAGTGTAAGACATTCCTATAGGGGTAGGTTGATAATTCATATTCCCTATAGGAATTTGATTTGCTGGGTAACCATAACCATTAAAGGAAATTTCAACTCAAAATGGGCCTCCTAAAATGAACTAGTAAAATAATAGTTAAAATAATAAAATAATATTTATTAATTTTGGAGGAAGAAAAGAAAAGAACTACTTTTTTGTTTGTATTTTTGACATATCTCCCTATGTTTTTACTCAAATTTCGATTGGGAGAGCTCGTTGGATGTAGAATTAAATTCCGCATCCAACGAGTACCGACTCAGCATACTTTTGATAGACCCCGCTACCCCAAAAACAAGAAATACCTGAAAAAATGAAATGATGATGTCATCATTCCATTTTTTCAAGTATTTCTTGTTTTTGGGGTAGCGAGGTCTGTCAAAAGTATGCCGAGTGGGTACTCGTTGGATGCGAAATTTAATTCCGCATCCAACAAGCTCTCCCAATCGAAATTTGACATAGGGAGATATGTCAAAAATACAAACAAAAAAAGTAGTTTTGTTTATGATACCTGTCCCCAAATTTATATTAAAAAAGTGTTTACATTAGAGGAATTTTGGGGTCTAAAATGGGCCTTCTAAGGAAAATAATAAAATAATAGTTAAAATAATAAAATAATGGTTAAAATAATAAAATAATATTAATTAATTTTGGAGGAAGAAAGAAAAAAACTACTTTTTGTGTTCGTATTTTCGACATATCTCCCTGTCTTTTTACTCAAATTTTGATCGGGAGAGCTTGTTGGATGCGGAATTTGATTCCGCATCCAACGAGCACCCACACTGCATACTTTTGACGGACCCCGCTACCCCAAAAACAAGAAATACCTGAAAAAACGTGANTAAGACCTATACGGTATTTCAAATTTAAAGCAATTTCATTGGCTAACACCTGATGACATGGAATTTGAATAAAATTTAAAAGGCCCATTTTGAGTTGAAATTTCCTCTAATTCCCATGAATATTGATTAACTATAAGTTGTGCCACTAAGGGCTGACCTGAACTTGAAGGAGGGTTTACCACATTTGTGCTGGTGGGAGGGACATATACTATGGATTGTCCTATAGTAGAGGTTTTCCTATTATTAGTAACAATTCCATTAGTGGTTAACATAGGTCACGTCGGGGGTTTTCCCCCAGCGTTAGAAGGTACAAACACTACTAGAACTGAAGGTTTCCCCCCCAGCCATAGATAGTATGGGATGACTACAGACAGACCTAGAATTCAAAACTGTAGGAGCAGAGTTGGAGGTTTGACTTGGATTGCACGAAGTATCACCATATGATGGATGACCATCAGTGGAATATCTAATTTCTTCCGCAGGCCAAGGATCTATATTATGGGGTAATCTAGTTGATATAGTTTTAGTATGAAGTATAGGTGTAGCCAAAACTCTATCTAGCCTTTACATTCTCTCTTGAAAATATCGTGCATGATGAATAGATGCTTGGATTCTTCTATATTCTTCTCCATTTGGAGAAGTTTGTTTAGGAGAGTTTCTATTAACCCGAAATGAGGAAATGTCTTGACCCATGGAAGTTCTCTAAAATGGAGCATCTGGGCCATACAAAGGTGCAACAGGACTATCCGTATCACCTTCCATATGCAAATGAAAGGTTGTATCAGCCATAGGAGTCTGTTGAACCAAGGGATTAATATAAGAAGTGAATTAGTCTCCACTTTCTACAACTATATTTTCTTCCTCATGGGAACTAGTTGGAGCTCCTTGGTCGATGGCTTCCATTGGATTTTCTCCCATAACAGGAGGAAAATCGGGTGGCAAGCCCTGATTCCTTCTGGATCGTCTCAACTGAAAATAAACCAGATTGTATCAGTTACTAAACTAACCTAGGGTCTCAAAACTAATAAAAAACACACAAAACTTTCTCCTACTCAAGCTACAAGCCGACAAGCAAACATAAATGATAGGTTGAGCTCAAATAGTCAGTCTCTCACCAGGATTATCTAGTAGCTACAACTCGCGATATACTAGAAGGGTAGGTGTGTAGTAATCTCCCCTAATGTTGTTTTTGGTGTATTGCTCCACAAAAGATAGCCAAAGGGTTTTTATCAGACGGACAAGGTATCATAGTGGGGTCTCCTGATATATGCAAGGTACATAGGAGCTCAAATCAGTAGTAGTGCTATCTAATGCACAACCATTCACAAGGGGCCTTCCGATATACAATCGAGTACATGAAGTACCTTTCTATATACCTCAAAGGTACATGAAAGGTCGTTCGATATAGCGATGGTACGTGGAAGAACCACACGAGTCCCGGGTTGTAGTGTGGACAAGTAATGACAGCTCCTATGTTTTACGACACCTGGACATGTCTCTAACCTATCACTCAAAATTTTATACAGTTTTAGACCTATAACTATCATTAATTTTAAAGTGGACAGTTAGGTGAATGCATGGAATTTTGACAGAAAAGTAAAACCATGCAAGTATGAGATGCAAGTTCATTCACTTTACCATTCAGAGTATGCCTAATTATGAGAAGGAGAGAGAATATTTTTATTTTCAATTTTTCTTTGAAACCAAAACTTTCCCAAACAATTATACCAAACAATTCTTTTTAGAGAAATCAAGAAAACAACACTTCTTCAAATCAAATCTTTTGAAAGAATGCATATAGGGTAAGATATATTTTCTAAGAAGAAAGACAAGAAGCACACAAAGGCATATTCTATATTTTTCAATTTTTCTATTAAACTAGAGAGATCTAATTTAAAACTACTAATATTTTTTCTTTTGATGAGATGACAATATGAACTAAAGGGAAGAAAAAAAAAGATCTGAAATCTTACGAGACTAATCAGAGGTCCAACAATTCATCCTCAAACAACAATCCAAATGGATCTCAACCAAAAAATATTCTTTTTTCAGAGTAAAAAGAAGTCCTTCACTATCTTAACAAAAAAAATGGAAACAAATAAACCTATCAAATAAGTCATTCTTTACAGTATTATCCAATAGCAGGAAGATATCTAATTGAGCTAAATCTTTCAAGCAGTCCTTTCAAAATAACAAAACTTACAAGCAGTAACAATGATGAATCTAACCTAGCCTTTTAATTTTAACAAACAAGCATTTACCACATCAAAAATTTTAGATTTGAAACACTCAAGTATTTGCAAACAATCCTGGACAATGCCAGTTGAAGAGAAAAAATCCAAAAACCAAAAATTTCCTTGCAAAATTTTGAAAAACATAGGTCTAGAGAAAACCTACCTGGCACCGCTTATAGAGGATTGTTGACAGATCGGTTCTAAGAAAACACCGCTTCCTACTAACTGCTCACAGGCAGGGGCACCGCTTGCAGAGGGTTGTTGACAGAGTGGTTCTAAGGAGGCACCTCTTCCTGCTAACTACTAACAGGAAAGGGCACCGCTTCTTACTAACTATGCACAGGTGGTGGAACCTCTTATTGCTCACTGCATAAGTGTGGTTCCCTGAAAGTGTCCAAAACACAATAAGATCAAAAAACCAAAGTCAAATCTTGGAAAAATAGCATCAAAAATGATAAATCAATAGTAATAAAGAGCATAGAAGGTCATGATGTCTCAGATCTGAAGATATCTAATGATAGAAACTCAAAACCTAACTAGGTCAGATGGTAGATCTGAAAAAAAATGATAAGAAGCTGCAGCTTGGATTCGGACAAGTGTTCGAAGGCTAAGGAAGATCAGATCTATTGAAGCTCTTCCCCAGTATGGTCGCCAGATTTGTAGTCAGGAATTTTGCACCTTCTGCAGACATAAGTTGTTCCTCTAGTCTGAATGGTTCAGATCCAAAATAAATAAGTCATAACAAGGTTGATACACTTCTCCTAGAAACTACATACAGATGGAATACAATATTTAGATATTTATGTGGTCCTTCACATATGGAAAAATATCTCTAAGAAGATACCTGCAAAAAAACATCAAACAAAAAAGATCAAACGTACCAAAGTATTATCTATAGATCTATATTGGTGACTAAGGAATCCAATAATAAACATGCAATATTACACATAACAAGTATATGGGAAGAAAACCAACTTTGCATTGATAAATAATGAAAGAGTTTACAACCTGTGCCTTAGTGTTGATGCACTCCTCCACAAAACCGATGTCTTATCCCCGATAGCTCCAACTTCT
Source organism: Pseudotsuga menziesii (assembly GCA_001517045.1). Lineage (NCBI taxonomy): Eukaryota > Viridiplantae > Streptophyta > Pinopsida > Pinales > Pinaceae > Pseudotsuga > Pseudotsuga menziesii. The sequence goes on from LPNX010200524.1 coordinate 232,138, forward strand.
CCTCTATGCTCACTCTTGATGGATCAGGCCAGAATGTCAAAATGGCAGCATGACTTTGCTCTCTCCTCAACCATGGGGTATGAGCATGTTTATATAGGCCTCAAATGGATAGATATGGTTGAGATTTTGGTGGTTGAGGTGGATAGGAGATCTCCAAAGCATGGATCTTGAGCTCAACTAACCCATGTGAATAGGGATAAGGCCTACCACAAAGCTTTTGATCTAGAAGCTTCGTGAAGTCTCTGTTTTTCACTTTTTACCAAGGGCACCGCTCCTGCTCCTTGATGACAAAGTGGTGCTAGGAAGAACCACTCTTCAAACAAAGATAAAAGGAGGTACCACCACTTTTCTTCAACACAACTCAAGTGGTACTGAAAAAGGTACCGCTCCTAAGGTTAAGGGTAGAAGCGGTGCTAGGTTTTTATACGCAAATTTGACATCTGGATCAAGGTTTTCACTTGAATTTTTGGGAATGAGGGAAAACATGGATGTTTAGGATCTTATCACATGTCGATGATGAGATTTGGGTGTAACAAATCCATATGTTCATTTTCCCTATATCTAAGAGAGTTTAATTTGCAACCCATACTGAGAAGTGTGTATGAAACTACAAATGATGAAATATATTGTTCGTAATATATTCTACAAATGAATTGACATACGAAATATATTCTACAAATGAATTGACTGATCATAATTTCATGTTATATTGAATAAATTTCACTATAACATAGACATACCAACCTTTTCTACAAACTCTTGTACTCATTTCTGTAAATTATATGATCTACAGTAAAATCCAAGTTATCCAAAACAACAATTGATAGTATTTTCCAATTTTTCATGTCCAGAACTAAAAATGGACACCAATTCCAATCGAAGTACACTGTAGGTATAAAATTTGGAAGTTTTCATACAAAAACCTAATTAGACTATTATAGTTTTAATTTCAGACATAAATTAAACTTCTATTGTGAAATAAGAATGCATCCAACAATTGAAATGAGAACATAACAACTGTAAATGTTGGTTTCTTGTTGATGGGCACCATAGTTTGGAGACCAATCTCATGGCTCTGCAAGTTTGTATCATCTGTATATTTTTTATTATAATATAAATCATCATCGTTCCTTACAGAAATTAATAAATGAGAACATAACAGATATAATACATTTCGAGGGAAAAACAAGAGATAATGAGAAAATATAACCAGATCGATACTCAAGAAAGTTTTAAAAGTGGACCAAGAGAAATTTTTATTATATTATGCTTTCATTAGAGAGAAGAGGGATAGTTTATAGTTGAATCAGTAACATCAAACAACTCCTTCAATAATAACTGTCCCTACTACCTATTAAATTCTATTTATAGACCTCAAGGGTCGGATTGACCATCTTACAAGTGGATTTCATTTGAGTGAAACTGAAATGTTGACTCATCCACGAGCCAACCCAACCCTTGCTACACTTTCCTGGCTTCAAACAAAGATACCAACTACTATGGAACAAGGAAAACATGACAGTGCAACACAGGGGGGAAAACAAGGCTGAAGTGGACATGTTTCAACACCAGGGGTAGAAAGGGAGTAGAAGAGGAAGTTGCATTCCAGTTATCTGGATGGGAGATGCGAGTAGAGAAAAATTATAACAGAGATGCAAAGTGAGTGAGAGGTATCTAAGGAGAAAATGGAAATACCAATGAAAGAATAAAATGGTAAGGAAGAGAGAAATGCAACAGACAAACATGGATCAACGGAAAACAACATGCAATACCCATCTGGTGTGGAGAAATTAAAAGCTAGAATTGAAGAAATCAATCCTGCTATGCCACCGAGAGGGAATGCTTGGGTTGTTGAAGAGGGACAAGGTGTTAACTGAGTGTAGGAAATACTTCACTGAATGATGGGAAAGGAATGTCAAATGAACATTAAAACAATAAGATGGAATGGAACTGCCAATGAAATCCATCGAACCTGAATGAGACTGTCTCCAATTCTACCCATTTCACTCATACTATCAGTGAACTCAAATTTGTGCACATCTACAACCATATTGGAAAAAAATTAATGAACATAGAGAATGGAGTCAATACATATCCTACTTATAATAGTGGCCCATATTTATCAATCTTACATAAGAAGCATCATGATTGGTAATTGACTGAAGCTGCTAGGAAGGAATCCATGGGGTTAAGACAAATCTGAATATGTGTACTGTGTTGGCCCTTTGAATAATTCAAAGGTGGGAAAAAAAGGTTAATCACAAGGAAATGCTGAGTTCACATCTGGGTGATGCAAGAATTCTCAATGCCATCATAATCTTGATCGATTCAGGTTCATTGAATCATATAATTTGATGGTTTGTTAAGTGACGTATTTGACACTCAGTTGAAAGTTCAGAATATGATAGGTATGGAAAAGAAAAAAATGCCATTTACAGGTTTATAAGATTATATGACATATTTTACACTAAATGCATTCATCACGTGTATGACAGGTTGAGGTATGGGAAAATGAAATCAGGCATGTGCGTGGATTTTACTAAAGCAAGTCAATTTTGGATTGCTTTACTCAAATGCATACCCAACATGAAAAAACTGTGGTCTAGGGAAATTAGACCTGCAAAAACATGCAAAAACTACAAAAACAGTGGTTTAGGGAAATTAGACCAAGACTAGGAGAAGATAAAAAATTGTCCCAAGTATGGAATTATTGGTAAAATCTACCTAACTGGCCTTAGGGAAATGCCTGCCATAGCTCATAGGATGATGATAAAAATATTATGAGAGTGTAGATATATAGATTCTTGCATGGTACATCCAAACATATAATTAGCCTGACCAAAAAGTATTTTAGTAGGAAGATATCAATCTACCAAAAGTGCCTCTCAGCCATATTTGCACTGCTCCGAAAAAATGCATGCCGAGGAGAGACAAAGAAGCTCCAGAAGATGAAAGTGGTCTTGATGGATTCACCTTGTTGGCCTCTATCCATTGGGAATATCACTTGCCAAGTTTGAAGGAAAAATGAAATCACCTTGGTGACCTAGGGTTTGAAGAGAACTGGGTAAGTGTTAGATAAAGAGTTTGAGATACCACTTGGAAATGCTTGCAAGGGGGTGTTCCATTGATGATAAAAATAATCATATGATATTGTCCTATTCATTGTTGAAATGGATATCTATCCATGCTCTTGGTTTTTCATATGGTGACCAGATAAGGAAAATATCAACCTGATAAAATAGAAGAAAAATATTATTTTGCATACTAAAGACAAAAAAATGGTTGTGTTGTAAAGGGGCTAAGTGATGCCCGCATTAAGGTTAATTCCCACACTAAGGATGATCACATGGAATGGCATGGCATAGATGATGAAGTGGCATGAATTTGAAATCATTGTTGCATTATGACATCATTATGGAGAAATACGACAAATTAGTGAAAATCAGGAAATTGGCTAAGTGTGGGAATATTGGTCCAAGTAGCCTTAAGAGGATGACCGCCACAAATGGTTTGTTGAATAAAATGATTGCACCACATGGGGATATTGTAGCCTATTGTTTTGTCTACTCAACCATGATATCATTTTTTCCAAAGAGACCCTGAAGAAGAATTTATGGACCTACCAAAACTATGGTTTAGGGAAATTAGACGAAGCTTAGGAGAAGATCAAAAGTTGTCCAAGTATGGAATTATTGGTAAAATATGCCTAACTCTCCTTAGGGAAATGCCTGCCATAGCTCATAGTATGATGATAAAAATATTATGAGAGTGTAGATCTCTAGAGACTTCTATGGTGCATCCAACCATATAATTAGCCTGACCAAAAAGTCTTTCAGGAAGAAGATATCAATCTGCCAAAATTTCCTCTCATCCATATTTGCACTGCTCCAGAAAAATTCCCATCAAGGAGAGGGAAAGAAGCTATAGAAGATGAAAGTGGTTTTTCTGGATTCACCTTGTTGAACTACACCCATTGGGAATCTGACTTGCTAAGTTTGAAGGAAAAATGAAATCACCTTGGTGACCTAGGGTTTGAAGAGAACTGGTTAAGTGTTAGACAAAGAGTTTGAGAGACCACTTGGAAATGATTGCAAGGGGGTGTTCCATTGATGATAAACATCATCAGATTATATTCTCCTATTCATTATTGAAATGGATATCTAGCCACGCTCTTGGTTTTTCTTATGGTGACCAGATAAGGAAAATATCAACCTGGCAAAATAGAAGAAAATTCTTATTTTGCATACTAAAGATAGAAAAAATGGTTGTGTTGTAAAAGGGATAAGTGATGCCCACATTAAGGTTGATACCCACACTAAGGATGCTTCTCGCATGGCATGGCATGGCATAGATGCCAATGTGGCATGAATTTAAAATCATTGTTGCATTATGACATCGTTCTAGAGAAATACGACAAATTAGTGAAAATCAGGAAATTGGCTAAGTGTGGGAATAATGGTCCAAGTAGCCTTAAGAGGATGCCTGCCACAAATGATTTGTTGAAGAAAATGCCCACAGCACATGGGGATATTGTAGGAGGTTGTTTTTTCTATTCAACCATGTTCTCAGTTTATCTAGAGATACCCTGAAGAAGAATATATGGATCTGCCAAAATTGTGGTTTAGGGAAATTAGACCAAGCCTAGGAGAAGATAAAAAATTGTCCAAGTATGGAATTATTGGTAAAATATGCCTAACTAGCCTTAGGGAAATGCCAACCACAGCTCATAGGATGATGATAAAAATATTATGAGAGTGTAGATCTCTAAAAACTTGTATGGTGCATCCAACCATATAATTAGCCTGACCAAAAAGTATTTCAGGAAGAAGATATCAATCTGCCAAAAGTGACTCTCAGCCATATTTGAACTGCTCCATAAAAATGTCTGCCGAGGAGAGAGAGAGAAGCTACCAAAGATAAAAGTGGATTTTTCTAGATTCACCTTGTTGAACTATACCCATTGGGAATATCACTTTCCAAATTTGAAGTAAAAATGAAATCACCTTGGTGACCTAGGGCTTGAACAGAATTGCTCAAGTGTTAGACAAAACGTTTGAGAGACCACTTGGAAATTACTGAAAGGGGGTGTTCCTTTGATGATAAAATTCATCAATGATATGGTCCTGTTCATTGTTGAAATGGATATCTATCCATGCTCTTGGTTTTTCTTATGGTGACAACATAAGGAAAATATCAACCTGCCAAGATAGAAGAAAAATGTTACTTTTCATACTAAAGACAAAGAAAAAATGGTCATGTTTTAAAGGGGATAAGTGATTCCCACATTAAGGTTGATGGCCACACTAAGGATGATTCTCGCATAGCATGGTGTGGCATAGATGATGTTGTGAAATGAAGTTGAAATCATTGTTGAATTATGGCATCGTTCTGGAGAAATACAACAAATTAGTTAAAATCAAGAAATTGGCTAAGTTTGGGAATATTGGTTCAAGTAGCCTTAAAAATGCGGTTTAGGGAAATTAGACCGAGCCTAGGATAAGATAAAAAAATTGTCGAAGTATGGAATTATTGGTCAAATATGCATAACTGGCCTTAAGGAAATGCCCGCCACAGCTCATAGGATAATGCTAAAAATATTCTGAGAGTGTGGATCTCTAGAGTGTTGTATGGTGCAACCAACCATATCTAGAAGGCTATAATAAGAGGTTTTTTTGACAATTTGAAGATAGTATAAAAGCATCTTCACAATAACCCACATGCTAGGAAATGTATATTATCGTTTCAAACTTACAAATTTCATATATAATGAAAAAATTATTCGAAAATAAAAACGAATTATAACAGAACAATAATATACCAGACATAATGGAATGCAACAAATACATAATTCATATGTATCAAATAGTAGAATTCACTATATAGATTACACCTAACAGTATAAAATTTTATTAATAAATGTAAAATGTTTACAACTCCAAATGTGGTACACCAATCCTCATCCCTAATCCATACAATTTCAAAAACTATTCAAGATTCCTCCTCTGGACCCCGAGGTAACAGCAAAGGAATCTTATTGGTGCAACCTGTATTTACTTTTCCCATAGTTAATTATCAACTAGCTTCCATTGATCAGTAATTGGGAGATCTAGACCGATCATCTCCTTCGCCGTTACGCTAAGATCCACATTTTCAACATAAGAGAACTCTGGCAAATTTGTACATATGGCTTTGAAGTTAAATAGCTCATAGGATGATGATAAAAATATTCTGAGAGTGTGGATCTCTAAAGTGTTGTTTGGTGAAACCAACCATATCTAGAAGGCTATAATAAGAGGTTTTTTTGACAGTTTGAAGACAGTATAAAAGCATCTTCACAATAACCCACATGCCAGGAAATGTATATTATCGTTTCAAACTTACAAATTTCATATATAATGAAAAAATTATTCTAAAAGAAAAATGAATTATAACATCAAAATAATATACCAGACATAATTGAATGCAGCAAATACATAATTCATATGTATCGAATAGTAGAATTCACTATATAGATTACACCTAACATCATAAAATTTTATTAATAAATGTAAAATGTTTACAACTCCAAATGTGGTACACCAATCCTCATCCCTAATCCATACAATTTCAAAAACTATTCAAGATTCCTCCTCTGGACCTCGAGGTAACAATAGAGGAATCCTATTGGTGCAACCTATATTTACTTTTCCCATAGTTAATTATCAACTAGCTTCCATTGATTAGTAGTTGGAAGATCTAGACTGATCATCTCCTTCTCCATTACACTAATATCCACATTTTCAACATAATAGAACTCTGGCAAATTTGTACATATGGCTTTGAAGTCAAACAACTCATAGGATGATGCTAAAAATATTCGTAGAGTGTGGATCTCTAGAGTGTTTTATGGTGCAACCAACCATATCTAGAAGGCTATATTAAGAGGTTTTTTTGATAGTTTGAAGACAGTATAAAAGCATCTTCAGAATAACCCACATGCTAGGAAATGTATATTATCGTTTCAAACTTACAAATTTCATATATAATGAAAAAATTATTGGAAAATAAAAACGAATTATAACAGAACAATAATATACCAGACATAATTGAATGCAACAAATACATAATTCATATGTATCAAATAGTAGAATTCACTATATATATTACACCTAACAGTATAAAATTTTATAAATAAATGTAAAATGTTTACAACTCCAAATGTGGTACACCAATCCTCATCCCTAATCCATACAATTTCAAAAACTATCCAAGATTCCTCCTTTGGACCCGAGGTACCAGCAGAGGAATCTTATCGGTGCAACCTGTATTTACTTTTCCCATAGTTAATTATCAACTATCTTCCATTGATCAGTAGTTGGAAGATATAGACTGATCATCTCCTTCGCCATTACGCTAAGATCCACATTTTCAACATAAGAGAACTCTGGCAAATTTGTACATATGGCTTTGAAGTTAAACATCTCATAGGATGATGATAAAAATATTCTAAGAGTGTGGATCTCTAGAGTGTTGTATGGTGCAACCAACCATATCTAGAAGGCTATAATAAGAGGTTTTTTTGACAGTTTGAAGACAATATAAAAGCATCTTCACAATAACCCACATGCTAGGAAATGTATATTATCATTTCAAACTTACAAATTTCATATATAATGAAAAAAGTATTGGAAAAGAAAAACGAATTATAACAGAACAATAATATACCAGACATAATTGAATGCAACAAATACATAATTCATATGTATCAAACAGTAGAATTCACTATATATATTACACCTAACATTATAAAATTTTATTAATAAATGTAAAATGTTTACAACTTCAAACGTGGTACACCAATCCTCATCCCTAATCCATACAATTTCAAAAACTATCCAAGATTCCTCCTCTGGACCTCGAGGTAACAGTAGAGGAATCCTAATGGTGCAACCTGTATTTACTTTTCCCATAGTTAATTATCAACTAGCTTCCATTGATCAGTAGTTGGAATATCTAGACTAATCATCTCCTTCACCATTACGCTAAGCTCCACATTTTCAACATAAGATAACTCTGGCAAATTTGTACATATGGCTTTGAAGTCAAACAACTCATAGGATGATGATAAAAATATTCTGAGAGTGTGGATCTCTAGAGTGTTGTATGGTGCAACCAACCATATCTACAAGGCTACAATAAGAGGTTTTTTTGACAGTTTGAAGACAGTATAAAAGCATCTTCAAAATAACCCACATGCTATGAAATGTATATTATAATTTCAAACTTACAAATTTCATATATAATGGAAAAATTATTCGAAAAGAAAAACGAATTATAACAGAACAGTAATATACCAGACATAATTGAATGCAACAAATACATAATTCATATGTATCAAACAGTAGAATTCACTATAGAGATTACACCTAACAGTATAAAATTTTATTAATAAATGTAAAATGTTTACAACTCCAAAAGTGGTACACCAATCCTCATCCCTAATCCATACGATTTCAAAAACTATCCAAGATTCCACCTCTGGACCCCGAGGTAACAGTAGAGGAATCCTATTGGTGCAACCTGCATTTACTTTTCCAATAGTTAATTATCAACTAGCTTCCATTGATCACTAGTTGGAAGATCTAGACTGATCATCTCCTTTTCCATTACACTAAGCTCCAAATTTTCAACATAAGAGAACTCTAGAAAATTTGTACATATGGCTTTGAAGTCAAATGACATATTGAAATCTACAGTTAATTTATCACTCACTGTTTTTCCAGACAAGGATTGATGTTGCATTTCATCAAACTATATGTGATATAATATGGAACTGATTAACCTATCATTATATTCTTTATGAGACCACATTCCTCCTTTCTCTTCTCAGAAGAAATAGAGTTTTGTTCTAAATAAAGGATTAAACAGTTCAATGAACTCCTTTGATTTGATGATGCATGACATCAATTTTCTCTTCAACTGTTACCAAATGATGATATTTATTTACCACTTTCCTTTCCCATGTGATAACCAAAACCCTATCATGGATATTTTGTTTCTTTATATCCTCTTCTGTCAAGTTGTTCAAAAAATTGATTTCATTATTAGCTGTGTCAATAGGATTCTTATTTAACACCTATTTTACCATCAAGACATTTTTTCTAGAAGCTTGTGTAACAATATCCTTATCAAGAATAAAATAAAAATAAGGTCTGAGCTTGGATGCTTCTGCAATCAGTACATCCCAGATGAGATGTTTTGCTCCCTGTAAAGTTGACTGTCCTGTAACCTATTTTGGCAATTTGTTGTTCTTATCCACCAATTCCTTATATTTGTCTTCCAATTTCTTCCTTTCTAGTTCTCTCTTTCCAGCTATGTCCTCCAAATTTTTATTCTAGTTCTTCAAATGAGTGATTTCCAACTCTTTAAGACTTACCTATGACACATCCTTGACTATGCCCTGTTCACTAGATCCAACCACATGAAGGATGATCCTCAATTCTAACTCCATTTCTTTCTCCTTCAACTTTCTTTCCATTTCTTCTAACTTTTCCTTCATGGCTTTCTCACTTTCTACTAACAAGGCCACGTATTTTTTCCATTGATTTTCTTTATCAGCAAACTTCAATAAGTTTGCTTGACAATCAGTGAGCTGATTATTCAGGTTCTCCTTTTATTTTTTTATCTCAGGTAGTTCAGGAGATGGGTGGTAGGTATGAGAATATTCTTTTTCAATAACTGAAACTCTTTTTCTTTCTCATCCAACAACCTTTGGATACGGCTAGCTCCCTTATCAGATTGGCCTCCAACAGCCAGTAGCTCAGTTTGTAGCTTCTTTATATGATTTTGGTGGGCCTTATTTTCCACCTTTTCTTGCCTCAATTGGTTCTCAATTTTACCTTTGAGGATCTGTAACTTGGATAATGCCAGAGTGATATTCAGTAAGTGAGTAAACAAGATATCTCCTGTCTTCTTGTGCATATGAATCATGTCAGGTATGAGGATATCATCCAGGTTCATTTTTACTTCAACAACTGTGTTCTTGCTTGCTAAATCAAGTTCATAGTGTTTTGGATATAATCCCTAACTGAAACAAAAGAAACATATTTATTAGATATCTTCCTTACTTCAAAATATAATTTTAGATCCCTTTGTGAAGTTATGTCTCTAATGCCTTTGTATTTATCCACTAACTCTGCTTTGTTCTTTGACTGGAGGAGGAATCGATAGGGATACTATCTGCAAATTTATACTCTTTTACCTCAAATGGAGGGCATGATATCATCATTTTCCTTTTACATTTGTCTACAGTTGTATCTAGGACTAGTTGTCCTTCAGTTTAAACCTTCTACATTTTGGAATTTTTAGTACTGCCGTCCTCATCGATATCCATTGCCTCAGGAAAATATCTTTTATTCTTTCCTTATGATTTACTGGCCAAAGGAGTAATGCTCTCGGCTATAGCAAATAACTTAAAAAAATTTGGGGGTTGGGTTTAGCAAAACAACTGGAAGACACTTTTAAAGGGTGTCTTTCAAACCCCACCCCCCCCCCCACCAAAGTCCCAAGAATTAGACTTTTTAGGGGGGGTTTTAAGGACTGCCCCTAAAAACCTTAAAACTCTTTTGGGGGGGTTTAGCAAAACTACC